>CM062837.1:7208313-7807745 GCA_031772345.1 Himalopsyche anomala | reverse complement strand
ATCAAGTATTGACAGCGGACACAGGAATTACGTACGTAGCAGTTTACGCATCTTTATCTTTATTCACATCCATTTAAAAATAACCATAAAGTAATGGCTTACTAACGTTATGTAATATAATTCGCAATGTACTTTTGCTGTCAAATATCACGAAATATTTTTTTGACGTTCTATATATAAATAGTATAGTATTAATTGAAGTGAAAAGAGTACAGTTTCTAATTCCAAATAAAACTAATCCAAGAACATTGAATAAATAACAAACAAACAATCACACCTAATGCACGAAACACATTTAAATGTAATGTCAATATTTAGACCATAGATTTGACAGATATGAAATCGAAACAATCGAACACAATCGAACATTAAATTTGAATTGTCAATTCGATACAAACGTTCGTGCAAACATCGTAATATTGTTGTCAAAAAATGTATCATCTATATTTTAATAGTCGATAATGTCCGTCCGTCCGTCCGTCCGTCTGTCCGTCTGTAAATTGTCCCCGATTTTCCCTCCCCCTCCTCCGCCCCAACCCCGCTGTCAACCATTTTTTTATTCATACTAAATACATACTTTTTTCGTTTGTATATGGTCGCGATTTCGCCTTTTCGATAACGTCAAGAAATACGGTCCTCCTCCCCCCCCACCCCATCCTGCCCCGCTGTCGCCATTAATTAATACACTGTTATTTGACGAAACGAATCAATGGCTGAAAATTTGAATTCTCATACAAAAAAAGCGCCGCGGCCGTGGTTCGAACCATCGCTTCTGGATTATGAGTTGAAATCGTTACCGCTCGGGCAAACGAACAACTGTCAGCATCGATCTGATTTAATTATATATATTAAGCACACATTTAAATTATTCTAAAAATTCCAAAATACGCATACTTCACATGCATACATAAACAGTTGAATTATCAAATGGCTGAAAATTTGAAAATACAAAAAAGCTCCGCGACCGTCGATCGATCCCATAATTATGAATTATCAGCCGAGCTCTTTGTCAACTGAGCTAACGTCACAATTATCAGAAACGATGAAAATATATAATATATATTAAATTTCGTTTGAAAATGGAACCTTTCGTTTTTTATTTAAAAAACAGCATGCATATTATATGTTTTATTTTTCGAGCCTTTCTCAATTCTACTGTACCCTAGAGGTAAGCCGCTCGACTGGTAATCTGTAGGAACTTGGTTCGAATCTAGCCTAGAGCGCTTCTTTTTGGGTTTATAACATTTTTTTTTTTTGAAAATTTTCTTTTTAAATCACAGTACATCTTGATCGTATGAAAATAAATGCTACTAAAATAACAAAATCCGATTGACTAGCGAAATATGTTTTTCAAAAAATAAATATAAGACGCAATTATTTCAAGATTTGTTTTTAATCTAGGTACATACGTGGTATAGTTAGTTGTTGGCGAAAGCATAATTTCAGTATGTATAATAAAATAACTTCAGTAAAAATCATTATATATATTTTAAAAAACAAGTTCTGTTTGGAGAATCAGTCAACATTTTGATAATTTTGTTTTGATAAAATGTGCAATTAATTTATACCATTTTGCATGTGAAAAATGATTATTAGCAAACTTAAACATTATTTCAAAAATTAAGTAATTTATAATTTAAAACTGCAGGGCTGTCGATATATGCGCCGAGGTCAATTTATGCTACTATGAAAAATGATTGTTAGCAAACTTGAACATTATTCCAAAGATTTAGTATTTTACGAAATTTCTGTCACTACGAAAAAAAATGTTAGCAAACTTAAACATTATTCCAAAAATTAGGTAATTTACGAGGTATATTTCTGCTAATAGGAAAAATAATTGTTAGCAAACTCAACATTATTCCAAAAATTAAATAATTTACAATTTAAATACAACAGGGCATGCTGTCGATATATGCCCCGAGATATATTTATTTTATTTTTAGAATTTCTGGCTTATTCAATAAATAGGTTTGTAATTTTCTGGCTTCTTAAAAATGCAACAAAAATCCCCCCGTTGAGGTCAACGGGCTTACAGCTAGTATCTAATTATAAACATAACCTCATTTCAATATTATTCGATTTTCTTTCGTTTTCATTTCATATCATCGATTATATTCTAAATTTAAAATTATTTAAAAGCCGATCGTATAAATACAGTGCCATCTAGTGTCATCTACTTGAACCCAGCATAAAACAACATGCCATTATTTGACCTGTTCCTTGTTTAAAAATCTTCTTCTGTATGAAGATATTAATTTTCTTTATAATTTCTTTTCCGTGATATTTTTCCGATGTTTTAATGCTTATTCTGCTATTCTAGCCAAAGACCAATTTAATAAATCAAAGATCATTGAAATCCATTCTATAATTCTCGAGATATACGTGGTGTAAATAACCCCACTTTGTTTTATATATATAGATAAACATTAGTATATTGAGTGTTGCCTAACACTTACGCAATCATTCAATCCTGTCAACCGTATAAAGGAAAACGAGGTAGGTGATACAATTATTACTACGCCATACCTGTGTTGATCCTGATTACGCAGGACATTGTGGATTTAGGCTGTCGATAGATATCTCTGGAGATTGGTACAAGTATACTAAGTACTAGTTTGAGCCTTAATGTAAATAATTATAGTTGTACTCAAGGCTAGAATTATGCTATATTACAAGCTATGTTCCATCAAAAATTGTTTAATGCGGCAAATTAAAATATAACTGGTTTAAAAAACATAAAACATAAGAAATATGTAGAAGATTTGCACACTCTTTGTAGCGAATTTTATATTGAATAACTTGAAAATAGGGACTGCAAAACCGGTGTCATGGTATTTTTTATAAGATATAGCATATATTAATACCGGTATTACAAAAAAGTTTGAATAAAGCGAAAAATAAAATAAAATGGGATGTGAATACCGAGTGAGTAAATCGAAATATGTATTTCATAATTGGGCCCATTAGAGGTGAAGTGAGCCAAGTGGTATTTTTAAAAAAAAAGGTAATACGCGTTGTAATATTCTAGACGTCTTAAAAGATCGTAAAAGTGAAGTAACCTCAATCAATACACATTTCAATAGTGGTAATCTCAGTAGGATAAAAATATGCAATTCACCAAAACAACAAATAAAGACGTGATTGTACTTAAAAGACAAAGAAATTAGTTTTGCCATTTTACGAGTTGGCTCATTTCACCTCCCGAGGGCCCATATAAAACACAGCCATTAAAAATATATACATAATCAGAAACAGGTGGTTTTTATTAACAACTTACTCATAAATTCTGGATTCTATCAATATTGATACAACTCTTAGGAGATTTAAAATATTTCAATTTATCGCTACAAATTGAGCCGCTGAGAGGTAAAGTGGGCGAAGTCGTATTTTAGACAACAATGAGCTAGACGCGTATAATATTCTACATGTCTTAAAGTATTGTAAAAGTAAGGTGAGCTTTTGTTATCTTCATACTATAATAATTCGCCAAAACACCAAGTTAAGACGTGATTCTATTTAAAAGTTTTACCATTTTACTACTTGGCTCGCTTCAGTTCTTGAGGGTTCAATTTTATTAAAATATGTAAAGATGTCTGTAGTTTATGTGTGTAACCGATACTGAAAGAATTGATTGTCAACGGCTTATTTTAAATTAACAAATTTAAGAAACATTTCAATAAATGTTCACAAATTTATTACTATCCCAGCGTCATATCCGCTGACATTAACAACATCCAAAATAAGACTTTAAAGATGGCGGTTATTTTCGCAAAAAATATTTTTATATTTCAATGTTTACTTGATACGTTTTATATGATAAATTATTTGTTTTGTTTAAAAAAATAATAAATAAAAATATATAAATTGGTGTCGTTTTCCATCAAGATAATAAGTGTTGTAAATAAGTTTTTAACAAAATTAAGCCAATATTTCAGCTAAACTTTGTGCTGTATGAAAAAGTTTCTTTTGCGTTTATAAACCAAAAGTGAGGTTTTTTAAAGCTTTTTACGAAACACCATTAAAAGTTTAAAAAAATACTTTTTTTACGTTCATTACATGGCAAAAACTGGCTTTGTTAACGTGTAAAAAAATGTCGTCATTAATTTGGAGAACATAATCTTACATTAAAACCAAATAGTACTTACGACATGAGCATTATTGAAAATTTCTGATTAAAAATTTCTTAATCAATAATTTTATATCTTTTTATTTCAGCTATGGACTCCACTCAACTTGATCCTGTTCAACTTAGTGTGTTCAGATTTTTCCGTCTCGGTCCTGGGGAACCCCTTTACTCTAATATCCGCCCTCGCTCATCGATGGGTTTTCGGAAAGACGATGTGCGTCCTTTATGGTTTCTTCATGACTCTCCTAGGTAAGTAATATTACTGTACCGAAATTATATGGTCGATATAACTTAATTGGGACACATTGCGACCAGGAATCTTTCAGCATAATTGAACGTCTGCCCCATATTGCCTTTCAAATAAAAGTATTTATTTTATACAAGAGAATGATATTTTTTTTAATATATTCACACTGACTTCATTGTTCAACTGCTCAAATTAATGCTGGGACCAACTACTGTCGATCAATATTTTTTTTTCATGAGATTATGCCTAAATATACGCAGAAGAATAAGGATATTCATTCTTAAAAATCATCAACATAAAATTAGATGTATGTATATGAATATAGCGTTAGATTCAGAGAAAGTTTAGCTAACCACTAATCATGCTCTAGCCTTATCTTTTCCATCTTTACTCTCTTAAAAAAACTAAGACTAAGAGCTAGAACAGATCTTGCTGAAAAACTTATGTTGATATACTTCCATTAGAAGGACAAATGGGCCTATTAGAGATAAAATGAGCCAACTATTAAGTTATATCACGTCTTTATTTGATGCTTTGTTAGGTTACATATTTTTATTTTACAAATATAAAAGTATTGTAATGTGTTTTTTAACGGAGTTTACTGTTCTTTTATGATACTTTAAGACGTGTAGAATATTACAACGCATCTAATATATTATTTTCTAAAACACAAATTGTTTAACTTCACCGCTGTATAATATAATAATCTACTTGAGTCTTGAATTTATCAACTCAACTCACGACATAAACTACTGGTTTTCTCTTAATTGATTTTTGTTTCTTGAGATTCATCACAACTATGCGGCTGTTCTAATTTTACAAAGGTCCAATTATCTGAGGTAGTCTGTATTAGTAACCACCCAAAGCAACTAACAACCCCCTTTCCACACCCCTCTTTGTGCGTAAGGGATTTCAGACCCCCGAACGTTCTCAAACTTGTTATAAATAACAACTAGAAAAGAAAAGGATATCATCCCATAGGCATCCTCACCTTAACTATAAGTAATACAAAAGAAGATATAATAACGTTATCTTATATCTCTCAATATATCTAGAGTAATATAATATAGGTGTACTGTTTTACATCAGTTTGGCTTGTTAAGTTAAAATCTAAGTATTGTATCATTAGATATAATAAAAGCATAATTTAATATAATTAAAATACTTTCTTCCTGTTATAACAAAAAAAAAATATTATTCTTTACGGAAATTTCAAAACTTTCTTATGTATCGAATGTGGAGTTTTTTCAAAACAGCTTTTCTTCGATAATCAAAACGTTCTTGTTTTTTTTAACTCAAAGTTTGAAAAAAAAGGTCGAATTCATGTTCAATTATTATAAAAGTTGATGAATCTTTCCACCAACTATAATTGTAATATCAAATTAAATGCAGAATGAGCTATTAATTCGTTCAGCTAACAAATTAATCAAATTATTAAAATAATTCCAGCGCAGATGTCTTCTAAGGCAGAATTAAAATAAATTGCATGTTCTTTATTTAATTTCCTGTTGAAAGAGTGTTTTGTAATTTTCGAGTTTGTATTACTGAAATGAAATTACAGACAACTTGAGAAAGAATTTACAGTTTCATATTCTTGTAAATTCTTAAAACTTTTAAGTAAGTTGAAATTTATTTATAAGTGACAACAATTAACTAAATGGTAGAGATACGATAATCTTTTACAAAATAATACAATATTTTTTTATTATAGTTTTTTTGTTTTTATTTTCAGTATTATATTAAAGAGTTTTACTGTCTTAAACGTAAACGTTGGATGAAATTACATAAAGCAATTTTTCACAATAGTGTTAAGAAAGTAAAGCGCTTAGTCAAACAAGTCATCAAAAGAATTATAAAAAAAAACATGATAGCTTTTTCGGCATCGTCTGACCCAAATCGACAAGAAATTAAATTGTTATAAGCAGTGACGTAGCATGCATAGTTACATAAAATATGTCGATCACTGTGGCAAATACTTCCGCAATCAGATGGTTACATGATCTAGTCCCTGAAAGAAGAATGAGTTGAAAAATTTTCATTGCAATTGTATTTAGAGCATTAGTTATTGGATAATCATTTAAGTATCTTAAATAAATAGCTTAATTTTAGAAAATTAATCTAACAGAATATTTAACATTCCTAAAATTATAATTTTTAAGTTATTTGATTAAAACATTTTTTTTATTAAAGAAAAGACCGAACATATGAATTAATAAAAGGTAATTTGGTACTGAAAATAAATACAGATTTTGCTTATCAATCTGTTATCTATTTTGAAAATATATTAATTGACGTGTGAAAAAAGCACGTTCGTTTTTAAAGTAAACTATTAAAAAAAACAACACTTTTTGTACTAATTCCATATTTATTAATACAGTTTTCAGTTCCGTTCACTATTTTACAAAAAAATCTGCTGTTTAAAATTTTTATGCTTTTGCAAAATTGAGTTTCAACGAAGTGAAAGAATTTCAATGAATGTCAAATTCTAAAAACATACTAACTGAAGAGTATTTTTTCCCAGTATATATACGACATCTACATATTACGTTAAACTTATTTACGCGGAAGACATTTGAGTGCATTATGCGTCATATTTTTTGTGTGTAATAAATTCTATTCAGCAAATACATATTTATCAACACTTCAAAGAAGTCAGTTTTACCTTTGATTTTCGATGAAATTCATTTTCCAAATGTGTCAACCAGAACGGAATTGGCTGTCAATAATTTGATGCCTCCGAAATGGACTTACCCGACAGGAAAATCAGACAACTTTTTGACTTATTTGTTATCCGATAAAACATTTCTTTGAACTGGCGACTGGTCTTATTTCCGTTCTTGAATTCGTGTATGTATTTTGATATGTTGCTTTTTTACTCGAAGATAATGTTTGGATACAACTAACCACATATTACTGATTTATGTGTCATCAAATATATTGCCCGTGTCTTAGTGTGACCATAACGAATCTCATTGGTTCAAACCGTAGTACAAACAGCATTTTTCAACCGATTTATGTACGAATGCATATAGAAGTTTTTAATGTCAAAAAAATGCCTCCCAAGCTGCCATCCTAAAATAATAAAGCGTAGTAAGAGTGGTCAGTTAACCTACTAATTCAGTCCTAGTCTAGCCCTATATTTATATCCATACTCTCTTCGAAAAGGAGAGGTTGAGCAACTGAATTCACACAGTTGTCGTAGAAAAACTTATGTTGAGATATTTGTATTAAAAAGCCATACGCATCAGATTAGAATTTAGATTGCAAAAAATACATTAAAAAAAAAAACAAAAAATCTTTTATTATTGAAGCTTGGTCAGGCGATGTAGAGCATTTAGATATTATATCATTTGTGTCAATTCATTTTAAATATACAAATGCATTTGATGACTTTTATAAAACTGTCAATATTTATAATTGTGACACGTGTTTCGCCACTGAGAAGCATCTTTAGACTGACTCTTAAGTTTACACAAGATACAATTTGTAATACAATTAGTGGGATAAAAAATATATCATAATTAGTTTTAATATTTAATTAGACACCAAATTTAATTTAATATTGATCTTGATTGACTACCAAGCACAGAAAAGCTACATAATTCAGTCACATTTTCCAAAATTAAAAATAATAATAACATACAGATAGGGTCCGGGATTGGATTCCTTAATTAAGAGGGAATTTAATACATGATACATGTCTTTGTCATGGAATAGAAATCCAATATCGATTTAAAATTAGTTTATAAGACTGTCCGTACCGAGATAAGATCGCGTGAGCTTCAACCTCAATCAAAACCACAATCATGTTGAATAATAAACTACAGACCTCGGTAATGTTTTGCGTTTTAAATTATATAAAACCACAAAACAAAGGTTAAAATCAATACATTTATTAGTAGTTGCATTTTTAAGCACTGTCTAGTCGAAGTGTAATGTGATATACTTAAGCCGTGCAGGATGGAGTAGGTCAACACGACTAGCAGTGGATATCTGTTTTAATAAATGAAACCTATCGTACGAAAAAATCAATATTATAACTCATTTCTTCCAAAGCCAAATTTGATAAGTCATTTAACTATAATTTATCACTTGTATAACTTTAATACAGCTAAAGCTACTATAAATGAACATTAAACGTAAAGAGAAATGATTTAAAAAAAAACTTTGTTATTAATTAAATTTGAATCGCTCAGATTATGTACATTCACACAAGTTTTGTCACTAACGACCCGTGTTTTGCCTTTCAACATCTTTAGGCGTTCAAATGCACGGATTAATTTGAGAATCATTTATTTATGAAATACAAGTTTTAAAATAAAAAAAACAGTTCGCTGATAGTGTTAGACCAGCTTTTTATTATTATAACTCTTTAAAAAAATTATCAGTCAACAATAGAGATAGAATATCACAATTCACGTTAAAACCTTAAAACGATCGCGCACTGTGCGCAAAAGAAGTAGCACACTGCCCGAGCATTTTTTCGCGAAATATTCGCGCCACCCGCATCCGTTAAAAAAATATATATCTCTAAAACTAGTCATCCTATTTGAGTAATTAAAAAGCATTATCAAAATAAAAGATTGTTTATAATTTAAAAAAACCTTTTTTGTATTTTTTTACACTGTAAAAATTAAAATAAAAGAATTAAAACGATTAAAATATTATTATCGATTGTATTATTATATCGCAGATGTTTATATTACTCGTATGACAAAAATATTTATCGAAACCGAAAATAAAATAATGGGTCGGTATCTCAAAGACATTATTTATGTAAGCTAAAACTCATATCTTGAATAATATTATCATAAATCAGTGCAATCCGATAGCGAAATGAACCATAATCAACGGTCCCGCATTTAAAGGTTAAAATTTCGTTAAAAACTAGTCAAAGAAACTTTTAGCTCTCTTGAAATATAAAGTAAAACTGACGTGTTTGATACTAAAAACCTCATTTATACAAGTTGTTACTCTACGAACTGTTCTAGGAAATATATAATAAATGTTATTTACCGATAAATTTCTCACTATGAAAACTTGATTTAGTATTTGAATATAATTTTGTTCTGTAAGCAAAATTGAGGCTGTTTGCAAAATTTAATTAATCGTATGGAATTTACTTGAGTGAAAGCTCTTGTTCATTGTGTGGTTTGGTTTATTCATGTCAAATATTTGAAAACAAAAGAAAAGTAACCTACGTCAACGAATAGTGACATAATAACATAAAACCTTTATTGGTTTATTGATTGTCCCATTAGCTATTCATTGTTGAATCAGTATAAAGTAAATTATAATATATATTGAGCATAGTAAAAATGACATATTTTTATTTGTTGAAGAAAAAATTATAATTGTGGATTTTAAAACATTGAGAATTATCTTTTATATTATACCAAGTACGATTAACTAGATTGTCACATAATCATGAATGTTTGTAATGGCAAAAAAATGTGTTTATAATCAAAAGAAAGTCGATAAAAAAAATTACTGAATAAGCTTAACACTAGTAGAACTCTGAAATTTGGCAGAAGTAAAAAAAGGTTCAGAAAAATATATTGAATGAGAAAAAAATGTTAGGATATACCAAAAAATTCTTGAACAAAGAAACTATAAAAATCGTATTCCTGAAAAAATAAAAATATTTGACAGGAATGTAAAATGTATCTATTTTTTTTTATTCTTGTCCCCTCCCAATGTGGATTATGGAAGTATCTTAACAGTAGTTTTTTTTTACGAGAACTGTTTATTGCTCAATTGTTCAACCTCAAAACCTCTTTCAAAGAGAGTAGATAGAAGGATAAGACTAGGACTAGGTAAGCTAATTGCTCTTGGTAAGCCCGTTGTTTTGATGGGATGAATGGGAAAGAATTCAAGGCATCACACACACATATGCCTTTGGAATCCAATTGAATGAATTGGATAGTTTATATTTATAATATATAAAAGAATTTATATATATTTGTATAAAATAATTTATCCCGAATGCTTGACAATAAAAACATGTTTTCCCAAAATAGCATAATTAAAAACGAAATAAAGAGAAATTTAAAAGATACGCACGAGTTGACACAAATTCGAGTTAACATAGCCGAATTAAGAAAAACGATTTTTAAGTGATTTATTTTCCGGATAATGGTAACGTTCTCTCATTTCCCTATTTCTTCATCCCCTCCTGCCTGCATTATTCTACCAGTATGGCGTATTACTTATTACTTACTGATTTAATGAATCATCCCTCAGGCTACAGATAGCTGGTAAATTACTTATTAATTCTGAATTTACTATTCCATATAAGGGAGGTTTTGTGGATCGTGTAATTTAAAACTGATGTGTTTGACATATTTATTTAACAATTTGTTGTTTTTGTTTTATTCTTTTGACGTTATCTTAGGTAAAACTAAAATAAATTTGTGTTTATAGCGGTCCGATATTAAAATTTATTATTATTATTATTTACTTTAACAACATATTAGAAAATTTTGGATTTATGAATTTGTAAAGAATTGGTTAGCATAGCGAAAATAATTATCAATGTACATTTATGATATGGCTGATTATGGACTGAATTGGAAGTATTTGTGATCAATATTTTTTTAACTAGTTCTATTACCCGGCTTTGCGCAAGGTAGATTCAAACTTATGTTTTATTAACACCTCCATGCCCATGATGCAATCGTAAATAGTTGAGTAATTAAGTCATTCAATATTTCTCTTAATATTGTCAATAAGTATTTATCATTTTAGTTATTCTAGCATATATACATTTTTAAAATTATTTTTTAGCTGCTAACTTAGGTTTAAATACTATCAATAAACAGTGAAATTGAGATGCCATCATGGCAGGGAACGTGATTTTTTAGGATGGCATGTAAAAGGGCAATTATGAGATACCACGCTCACTTTCTACCAAACCATTAGCATTTCACTATTTACTGGAATACCCCAGCTTTGTGTTCAATAACAATATGCACATGTGATTCCCGGCTCCAATCTAGTAGTATTGCACTTTCAATCGCAGACGCTGGAAATACAAGTATTTTTGTCTGTGTTATATGACGCCTACGTTAGACCATTTAGTGACTAGTATTTTAAAGTCGTTATTTTGGTGTTGGATGTTGGAAGTTGTCAGTTGAAAATATCACCGAAGATCGTACATTATGTAACACTTAATAAAACATAGTCCTTCAGTTGATGATAATGTTAAATGTTGAAGGTACAGTTTACATATAAATGGCAGCCAGAATAACATGAGAAAATATCACGTCGGTAGTGTTTACCGTTTAGGAAGAGTTCTTGCGATAGACAGACAGACACGTTATTATTAAAAAATATAGTACAATATAAACTATGTATATACTATAGAGGTAAGGTCTGTGTATATTTTTGTAGCTTTTAAATAAAGGACTCAGAGGACAATCAGACCAACTCTTATTTTTTTTCTTTTTGAGTTATGAATTCTCCAATAACCATTTCATAAACGGAAAAATAACCTAAATTAACTTTTCACTTACATCACGTAATACACAGGCCCACGGACCGTTAGCCGTTTGTCTGTTTTTTATTAAATGACCTTCGTAGCTTTGGTCATTTGTGTAAAATTGACGAGGTTGACAGATTTCCCAATGACTTGCCATTTGGATGAGTGTGTACTAAAACTCTTGAATACATATAGCTTATTTTGAGAAATTATTTTATTTTATTTCAGTTAAAAACATGCCGTAATTAAAATTGAATTTATTCAAAACTCTGATTTTAGGCTTGTTTTGGGCCGTTTTCCTTTCGAGTCCCTCAAATATTGAGCTTGCTAAATAAAATCAATCATTCTATAATGTTCTAATATATTATAACATTATTTAATATATTTAAAAAAAGTTGTCTTTCAAAATTTAAATATTATTGTTTCCGCAGCAGATTTTGTATTTGCATTAAAAATAGTAAATGCATTGTTTAATGATATATATTTTTTTAGATAAAGCTTTAATCATTTCTCAAAGAATTTCTTTTTTTCATTTTTGTCTCTATAAATACTTCACAGACAAAAATATATTCTTTGCAAAAAAATATCTTTGATGACCGAAAAAATTATACTCAAAGAAGAAATACCTGTTTTCTTTTCCGTGGAACCATGTGTTTTTTCATTATATTTACAGAAAATTATTTTATTCTCAGATCTATCTGGGAGTTTGAAAGAGAAAAAAATGCTTTAATTCTTTATTTTCTTTACTGCCTTCTGACTATTTTAGTTAGAAAAAGCCTTTTTTTTGAATTGTTTACAAATAATTATTATTTTATGTACTTTATATCATCTAGCAAATACGCGAATTATTTAAAATGAAATTTTTCATGTTAAACAAATTCAATTCAAAACACTCTTGTACTAATTCCACATTTATTTATTATTTTCAAGACCAGTTTCGTTCATCACGAGAATTTTCAACTGATAAAAGAATAAATACTAATACATAGAAAACAAGACAACACACTAAAAATTTGGTTCTGATAGTAGAAATATTCTGTATCTTTATATTAATTCTATTACCAATTGTTTGTTACACCCTTAATAGTTTTACTTGGCTTAGTATAAAAATGCTACTGTATATATTCTAATCAACTAGTCCTGATCATATTATGTAGGTGTTTCTGTTGAGTTGATTTAATGATTTTTATTATTTAAAAACAATTTATTGTACATGTTCCATGTAAAATACAGTAATATCACAGTGTACATACAGTATCGACACTAAATTTTTTAACAACCTTCAAAATTTGCCTCAAAAGATGCGCTGGTAAAAATTGTTAAAATGATATAAGTAGGTTTTTGCTTAAGCTCTAGTGCAGCGACACTTACTTTTGCTTCATTAAAATATAAACTAAAGTTAAAAAGTTTGATCCAAAATACAGTTAAAAACTAAATTAAATAATCCATTCAGTTTATATCCAACTAAATAAAAAACTAATACAATTATTCTTCTCTAATAGTGTTGAATTATTTCAAATATAATTAAGAAACGAAGCGGTAAATTTTGTGCGACTGCAAATTTATCTAGTTGCTTAGTATTTTCATAACATAATACAAAATAAATAAACCAGCTTGCGTTTATTACATTGCGAGGTAAATATAATAGCACAGCCTTATATACTCGTGGGGAAGGGATGGGGTGATCAACCCTTCCTCCAAGATACCGGTTGAAAATCAAATACCGTTATACAAATTGTAGAAACGTTGTTTCATTACAAAAAAGTAATTCTACGTTCTTTTTATCATATTATTTTCTTATCAGCGTATACTTTGAACCTCACATTATATAAAAAAATATCATTTATGCCCTCTCCACTGACTTTCTTAAAATATATCGCTGCGCATTGAAATCCAAAGGAAAGCCATGTTTTAATCAAACACGTAATGAATATTACATTATCACCCTGTTCTCAGCGTATGCAGAGTTGGAAGGTGATAGTGGATTAGATCAATAAAACTCGTATCTTGAAATTCAAATGAAATATTAATCGTTTGATCAACTTCAGTGGTTCTCACCCCACAAGTAGCGATTTTAATAAGAGGTTGCAATATAACGGATTATGATGGTGAAATAATGATTAATTCATGATTCAAGAAACTTCATTAAAAAAATGAGTTTTATATTATAATTTCTATTAAAAAAATGAGGTTTTATCTAAACAACGAAACGATGTTATATTTATTATTTTTTAAATAAATCATAATTCATGCTAATGTTTTAAAAACATAATAGTTTCATCGAACTTTTGTACTTTTCGAATAATTAATATCATTCACTGAGCACAGTTAGTTATTACGATTTGAAAGAAAGTGTTAAACAAGTATTTTAAATGGTGTTATTGAATGATTTTTTTAAATCCAATTATATTTACTCGTATATTTTACTTGATTGACTTAAATAATGTAACATTTGAACTCGAATTTTTTAGTAAAAGTTGTTTGTTTTAAAGGGTTTTCACTTTAATTAGGTCCATACATGATTACGATGCAAGATTTAAATTTTAATTTTTTCCACAAAAAGGTTGTGATATCAAAGTTTAATACACACTCAACTTTTTTAGCCATTATTAAAAAATATATAAAATAAACTGAATGGTCATAACCGCCTTGCTTAGGCAGCAAACATTTTCAGGATTAAATGTAAACAATATGAAGTGGGCTTACTTATTTGATGTTTAAGTTTAGTCAGATAGAAAACGTGGTGGTATCACCAGACTATCAAACACTTGAGTCCCAATAAACACACATTGTTTATTGATTATATTGTAATTTTACGAAAATAAACTTAGGTTTCAGAATATTTGCCTAGGTAAATTACGGGCAATACACCTTTACGCATATGTTTTTAAATTTTCTTTTTAATGTCCATGTGTGACAATTTTTTTTTACTTGAGATAACAATAGAAGAGAAATTATAAAAACGGTTTTCGGTATAAGGGTTAATATTCAATACAAAAAATGGTAAATTGTGATCTAAATACCGCGAGAGTAAATCAATGGAGGTATTTTGATATACAAAATTATCATAAACATAAATGGGTGATATTCATGAAAGAGCTTACGGATTATTATAATAATAATATAAAACATCATTAAATGGATCATAAATTCTGGAACCTGTTAGAAAAAATTACATATAATATTTCAATTCAGTGAGAGCAATTTTATTAAAATTCGATTCAGCTAATTCAGATATTTTCTATAAAACTTAAAAGAAATACTGATCATTCTGCGTTCACACAAACATAATATTTATATTTTTTATCCGTGTCCGCTTCCAATGTAAAGCATATGGCCGTCTAATCTCCATCCAAGGTATCTACGAAAACTGTCTGTTACTGAGTTGCCTAACCACTATTTTTCAAAGAGAGTGGTAGTGATATAAGGATAGAACTAGTGATTAACTAATCGCTCTCGCTACCTCCAGTTATTAAAGGATTGGAAAGAGTGGGAGGGAGGGAGCCTTCGAACAGAAATTGATAAATCAATCGAAAAAATGCTGTTCGTACTGAGACTTGAACCAGTAAGATCCGGCACGGAAGCCCACATCGATAACCGGTTATATTTATAGAGAGCAAAAAGAGATTTATACTGACCATTAAATATAAGTCTTTGTTTAATACAAAGCCGTGGAGTTAGTGTCCAAAAACTCTTACGACTTTAACCCAATTTAAAAAAAATGTATTTAATAATGTGTATTCAAACCATAAAAGTCCATAGTGTTGCCATTGCATGCTAGGCTGGCTAAAAATTACCTGATGGTATGCATTGTATTTTATTTATTTATATTAATATTTGTTTGTTAGTAAAATCCTAGGATATTTGTTGCTGATTTTTATAAATTTTCGTAATAACTTATTTATAATACCTGTACTGGGTACAATCCTTACTCCAGACATGATCGTGATACTTTAGCTGGAAGGCTTGGTGAATTACGATTGACTATGTCGTATTGAGTTTCTGTGGTTTCTGATAGTAACTTATACGCTAGGTCAGCATTTGAAGAGATAGTTTGGTACGTTGACAGAGTAAATATTGCATTATTCTCTACCAATCCAATTTATTACTGTCCGTTGTTATCATATAACTTAACTTAGTCAACTAAATTTTGCTTTTGTTCCACGAACCGAGATATTCAAAGAGTAAAACACTAGTTTGAACTAAATCTACATTTATTTAATATAATCAAGAAAAGTTTCTCTCATCGCAAACATTTTCAACTAGTAAGAATATTAGCACGGAGCTATCTATACAAAGCCAAGTAAAACCAATAAGAGTGTAACAAACGATTGATATTTGTATTTTTATAGATAAGGGCTTTGGTAATTAAGACGACAGTCTCCGTGTTTTATCAAAAAATATTTAACAATGTCATCTATCCAGTGGTTTTCTTTCCATGTAATGCAATGGAACGCTGTTCCGGCACCTTTTTTCGCGACATTTTCAATGTTTCACATAAATATTCGAAAAATATCATTTTGAAATTTCGTAAATATATAATAATTAATGCTTTCATATAATTTTGAAAATTCAAATTTATATGAAAGCACAAGTGATTAAAAATACAGACTTACGCTTCTTATATTAAAATAAAAATAGTTCTGTGGAAGATATCTAATGTCTGGTGATACTTTTTAAAAAAGCTAAGCACTTATCACAATTTGAAATACAACAAGTGAAGTAACAACGTTGTCAAATTTAATCTGCATGATAATAATAGTAAGCTAATTAATTAAAAATGGTTTTGCACTATTTTGTACACAATTGAAAACAATACAATAAAAACTCACTGTGAAACTTTTTTTGTAAGAGTCGACTTTTACTGATATCATTATCATATCAAAACTTTTGTATACTTGATATATGAGGTACGTGATTTTTCGTGTGTCAGTTCCCAAACTAATTTGCTGAATATGTTGAAAGATAAGGCATTTTTAAAACAAAAAGTTTTGAAGAATAAAGCTGTATAAACATGACTGAATGTTAGCTCACTCCTTGCATCAAAATGCTCAAACTTTGTTTGTTTGCTTTCATGGAAAGTTAATAACTATCTTCGCTTATTCTTTTCTATTGAATATGTGTATAATATTTGAAAGTTGCTATGGAATGTTTAACATGAACACAATTCGGATGTTGAAACTTCAAATATTGATGCATTCATTTCCTATTTAAAATAGTAATATGCAGTAATTCCTAATTAATGCTCAGCTGAAAGTGGTGTGCTAGGACACGTTCAAATATTTTTATTTATATATTTACCTTTTGCCGCCTGTGTGGTCGAGTGGTCAACGTCGTTGGCTTCGGTTACGATGGTCACGGGCTTGAATCCCAGTGCAGACAGTTTTATAAATTGATTTTTCAATCGATTTATGAATTTCTGTTCGAAGGCATGGATGTATGTGATGTCTTGAATTCCCCCCTCCCATACTATCCTTAAACGGTATAGAGAGCGACTAGCTAACCACTGGTCCTGTCCTAGCTGTATCCTTCTATTCCTACCCTCTTTGGGAAAAGAGAGGTCGAGCAACTGAGTAACAAGCAGTTCTCTTAGAAACACTTCTGTTGAGATAAACTCCATTAGGAGTCCATATGCTCCACATTTTTAACAAGATTTGTTCGTAATGAGATATTCAATTTGAAAAGTTTATTTAAATTTGTTCAGTTAGTGGTCATTTATATTAAATGTTATAATATAAAATTTTATATCGAACCATTTTTTTTTCAAACGTTATTAAAAAAATCAATATTAAAAATACGTATTTAGGAAAACTAAAAAACATTCTAAACTAAAAATCTATTCATAGTTGTCTAAAAAAACTTAAAGACGCAATAGTCTGGAAAAAGGTAAAAGGACCCAAATTTTGTAGGAGGCACAAGAAATACTTTTTTATGATTTTGGACCGATGTAAAAATAACAAACAACCTTGAAATATACGAATACATACTTATTAACTGGTCTTGTATTAACTCAATCAAAAAATAGTTTAAGAATAACCTTCGTGTAAGCCCGATTTCCTGTCTGCCATTTTCATATGTTATTATTTTTTCAAACTTTAATTTAAATACTTAATAAAAATACTTATTCGCCATTTGCAGCTTACATTCGAACGATTCTTTGATTGAACTATTTTAGGTTGTGTATATTGTGATTATCGAAAAGACAATATTGTGATATACTAAAAGCTACTTCGTTTTGCCCTTCTGCAGTCGAAATGATAATCAATTACATGGTGACATAATAATAATATCGACCTGTAATTAGCAGAAAAGCGTAAGCAACAATCCATAAATTTTGCAGAAAAAAGATGTTTTTTAACAACCTCTCGTAATAAACTCACAAAAGAAACTTTAATTGACTAAATATTACAAGTTGCATTTAAGGAATTATTTTGCAAACTTATTACAAGAGGAAGTTAATAAAACCCAATGGTTAAAACCTGACTAATCCGTAAAAAATATGAATTGTTGCTTACACTGTTCTGCCGATTTAGGTCCGATATGTTATTCTTAATAAATAAACCATTTATGAGGGTATTAAAATTAAATGTAGACTTTTAACGGATGAGAAAAAAAAGAATCTTGCTTAGTCTTGTATGCATTTCAGTAATAAATTTGTTCGGTGAGCTTTTTCTTCGCTAGTTAAACTTTATAACATAACACTTGTGTGCTTTGCTTTGTAAACTTTTTTGTCGCGCATAATTTATTTCATTTTGAGAAATGTCTGTTGTTTATAGCCTGAGTGTTTGGACGCCTGCTATTAATTTTAATTATCATTTTTTAAATGGTACTCTTCTTCTTCGTTATAAGACTGCACTTCAAACATTCATTTTTTACGCCGCAGGAAAATTTCAGGCACAGAATAAAGTATAAATAATATTATGAATATTTTGTAATTTTCAAGAATAACATTCTTATTAAAAAAAATCAGTGAAGCGCCAGACAATGCCTATAGTTCAATTGAAAACTCTTAATGTACGTGTTTTATTTTATTTATATTTTAAACGAACTTAATTTAAACGAGCACTAAGATCTGTAGAATAAGATTGTCAGTTTCTTCAATTCTACATATGCCCAAATTCTCTCCAGCACCGTCGAAGTGTCTCTATGAATCGCTTCTTTGAAAAACGCATAATATAAATGATTGTTGTCCTTAGTAACGCGTTAATTGGACAGTATATTGTTATTTTTTTCAGTGATGTTACCTAAATTTTGGATTCACGTTTAATTTATAATGCTTCACCACATCGTATATATTGTTTAAATTTTATTACAAGTGTCTTAAAAACAGTACTCTTCAACTGACAGTTTGTATATTTTTAAATTTCATAATATTAAAATGTTTGAATATTATTTTAAAAACAATAATCACAACTAATTCAGTCGATAGGTTATAGGATATCTCCAGTCTGGATTTAAGAAAATAATCTGCTTTGTACATCATGCTAGAATTAGAACTTGGATCCTTACTGCTCTTACCATTGGGTACAGTGACCAATTGAATTATGTAAATCATTTTATTATATAACAATAATATTGAAGTACTAAATAATATTATGTTATAGATATAGAGTATAAAAAAATAAATATAAAGTACATCACAATAATGTGTCACTGTGGCATATCTTTTGTATTATATATTTTTAGAAACACTAGTTTAATTACAGTGTATTATATTAATTACATACTCGTGAATTTAATAGTCATCAAGTATTCCTATTCCATACAAAAGGTTGGAATGTATTAATTACTCAGGAAGGGATAAGGGTGAACTATAAAATTTTAATAACTATGGCGCTGATCGATATTTGGGTATATTGTTTTCTACAGACATATGAAAGGTTTTCCAATGCTTTGTCTCGGAAACCGTTCATATTTTGAAACTCAAACACGGTAGGATTTTTCATTTCTTTCAAAATTTTTATCAAATTTAAATTTGATATTCTTGGGAAAGAATACACGAAAAAAAAACTTGAGATTATTGTACCTCCGACCAGAGTTATCCACATTCTTATCTCATAAATAAATAAACAACAATTGACCAAACTTTTTTTAGTTCAAAAATGCTCAGTCGTATGAATGTCTTTGGGTAGTTGAAGAAATAAGATTTTTTTACAGCTTAAAAATGTTAAGTTATATTTAATATATAGGTTACTGACAGTAATAACTGTTAACGAAATATATTTAATTCATATTAATTCTTTCAATATCGAATCGAAAAAATGTAATATGTTTCTTGAGACTATAAAGCGTATTTAAATCTATCGATCCGCATTCATAATTCAAAACACCCAATTTTCGACATAACGTCTTCTGGTAGTAAGGATATCAACAATATATCATAATCAAAATTGTATGAAATCCGTTTAAGCCGGTTATAAAAATGAGCGCTTAAAATATATGTTTGACAGCATTGTTGTCCGTTTTTAATTTTATGTTAGTCTCGGACCTTTGAAGTTTTTCCTTATTTGCATGTCAGTTGGATCTAGAAAAACAGAAAAAATATTGCAGAAATATTGTATAAACTTGATACATCATTATATAAAATTTTTAATAAGAATGTTACATAATATATATTAATATTCCTTTAATACAGAATTTAAGGATGATTTCGCTCAAGCGAAAACATATAGATAAATAGTAAAAGCGAATGGGTTAAAAGTATTCACTGTTTGTAAGATACACGCAATTAAATTGGGTTCTTTCATGTTTTTATTTGTGAACTCAAAAGCAAAATAAGATTAATAAATTAGACTTAAGGGGTCAGAAAATTTATTTGTTAGGTTAGGTTATTTTTTAAATATTATTCAAATACCTCCGGATAGCAGAAAAGTGCAATAAATTAAAATAAAAAATGCGATTCACGTATTATTATGATACGGTGAAGAATTACCAATTGGACTTTATCGAAAAATCTAGAAAAAATCTCTGGAAAATAATAAATGTGTATAAATATGTTTCATTTTTCGGTGGAGCGAATCATAGAGACGTCTTGAGGAAGAAAAAAGGAATCTGGGCATTGGTGGAATCTTTAGGTCATGACAATATATATGTAAATTAAAATACTTATTTAATATATGGCATATGCCAAAATAGCTATTTAAAACTGATTTTTAAAGAAATGTGGAATCTAATACTTTGCTATTTTTTTACAGTGTTAGTATATTTTATTTTGAACTTGTGAATGATGATTGTTTCCTGCATTAACAATCTCTGATTCCGTGGAAAAAAATCTTTAAAAGATAAAAATTTAATTATCTCTTTCTTATAAAATTTGTAATTCTTAGCGAAAAACTTTTTTTTACTTTTATATCATTGCTTCCGTATTTAAAATGTTTTTCATTGGAATTTTCTTTTATCTAAAAATTTGAATACTTCCACGTTAGCACAAGTTTTGCTGTCGTATTGACTGGTGGTGAATGTCTTTTAAACATTTAAATATACTTTTTAAAATGCTTATAATGACGGATTAAAAAAATCAAACTTTTCTCATTAAACATAATTAACGATGAAAGAGATAACGATTAACTAACGTAAAAAATAAAAATCAATGCAAAATTATTAGAGGTGAATTTGACATAATAATAACAACTTTTATACCAACAATTAAACTCATTTTTTTTTATTCATGTCCTTTGTCAATGTAGAGCAGTGTTTCTCAAGCTTTTTGGGAGCGTGGTCCCTTTTGAGTGTGTTTATTTTTCTGTGGCCCCCATACCTTTTTTTGGAATTTGAAATCCTTTTTTTTAGCTCACCGGCGAATTTGAAATCCCCGATTCGCTCGTGGCCCCCCTAAACTGTGCTGTGGCTCCCCAAAACAAAAATAAATCTCTGTAGCCCCCTTGGGACACGCTGTGGCCACATGGCCCACCGTTGAGAAACCGTGATGTAGAGCATATATTCTCTAACTTGTTTGTTACTCTGTCGCTCAACCTCTCTTTTCCAAAGAGAGTAGTAGGTATAGAAGCATATACGACAGGACTAGAGTTCCCTCTATGGCAAAAGATTAGCTGCGCAGAAATTTTAAAGGCTGCGCGGACCGATCAAATATTAATAGAACAACTGTCTTGTAGTGCGCGCCAACCCAGAATGAGTGCGCGGGAGCTTCCCAACTGCTGTGCGGCCGCGCACGCGCGTAGCTTAGAGGGAACGTTTACAGGACTAGTGGTTAACTAATCGCTCTCGCTACGTCCAGTTATTGAAGGATCGGAAAGGTGGGATGGAAGTTTTTAGACATCACAAACATCAATGATCGGAAAAATGCTGGTGGTACTAGGATTTGAACTAGTGAGATCCGGCACCGAAGCCAACAACGCTAACCGCTGCGCAATATGACCCGAAAAACTCATTACCCTATTATTCTGTTGTGCTATGTGGTTTAGGCGGATTTGGCTATATTTATCACTTAGACTAAACAAGCTTATGGAAGGAAATTAATATATCTTGTTAACACAACTCTAAAGTAATATTATTCCTTGGTCTTCAAAAAAAAAATAATGCTTTCAAATGGAGTTCAATAATTAAGTCAAAGTGGTTTTCAAAATGATATCAAAGCCACCAACATAAAAGTATTATATTTTTAGTCTAAGGTATACTTCTTCTATTATTGATGTATTTAAATATCCCATGGTACGCTACTGTTAAACACATTGTTACATATTAATTATTTGAGAGGTAATTTTTGTGGTTTGATTTTTGATGATATAAAATTTTAATTATTAAAATAAGACATTGATACGTTTAATTATAAATGTTATATTGGATTTCACTAAGAACGCTCTAGCAAAACATGTAATATGAAAATATTAAATCTCTCGAAATCATTATATTATATTATTATTTATCCAAGCGATATGTATTTTAAGAAACGGGAGACTGAAAACAATTAGCTTGTTTGTGATTGACATTGACGGAAAAGTTATTATAGTACTTTATTTCGCGGTATACTATTTTTATCTGTATTGTCGTTGTTGGCAGCTCTACGCACGTAGCATGAGCTGCGACAAGCTGTAGTAAGATTGAAAACGGCTACGCCAAAAGTATTTTTAAATTTCCTTGTACACACTATATGAGTATTTCCTTGTACACGCTCTATAGCGAGTCTTTCTTATCAACAATTACATATGATGCTTATTATTTAGGCAATTGAATCGTGTGATATAAACTAACTAGCTAAAAGATTAACCCTGAGATTCTAGAGTCACACTAAAGTAGATTTTATTTATTATGATGTGTGGGATACTTTAAGCTAACGCCAACTTATTTTAGAAAAATATTCAAAGTAGCTTAAAATGTAAAATATATTTTTTACACATTGCTTTTAACGAATGGAATGGAGTAAAACACCAATTATTATTAACAAACAAAATGTACAAAGTAATTATTTATAGCTATTTAATTTTTACAATATTGATAAATCACAGCATTATAACATTGGTTTTTCGTTGTTGTATTTATTTACCAGTAAGAATATATGTTTGCCGCCTGTGTCGTCGAGTGGTCAACATCGTTAGCTACCGCTACGGAGGGCACGGGTTCGAATCCCAGTACGGGCAGTTTTATAAATTAATTTTTCGGTCGATTTATGAATTTCTGTTCAAAGGCATGGATATTTGAGATGTCTTGAATTCCCCCCTCCCACCAATCCTATCTTATGAACACGGCGTATCGAGAGCGATTAGCTAACCACTAGTCCTGTCCTAAGCCCTTTATTTCTATTCCTACTCTTTTTGGAAAAAGGGAGGTTGTGCAACTGAGTAACAAGCAGTTTTCGTAGAAACCTTTCACCTAAGAAGTTTCCATATATGCCACCCTCTCCTTTGTGCTAAACTTAGCACATGAACATATAATTGGCCAAATAATTTTTCTGCCAACATTTTTGTATTAGATTAAATAAAGCATGTTTTTTTTGGGATACAAGTTAAAGGAATGTGTGTATTAAAATTCGTAATTCATTACACTAAAAAACTCAAAAATTACAAAAGATGAGATGCGTGCGAGTAAAAGTTTTGTTTAATGTTTAAAATCCTAGAGCAGTGATGCACAAACTGCGGCCCTTTTTGAATTTTGTGGAGGCCCTTAAATCTTTTTCTCAAACATATTTTTTTCACGTAAAACATTTATTTAATAAATGTAAGCAAGATTTTTCTTCAATGAAGGAGAATAAATTATTTCATGGAAACAAGCTTACAAATATTATGTCAAATTAGAAAAAAATAGTTATAAATTAATAACAAGAACGCATTAACTTACGAAATGCATATAAATGAAACATGCATATTTCACAATGAAACGATTTTTAATAAGCATGTACTCATAATCCTTTTTTTGCATGGTTTATTTATTTTCAAAATCACACGGTCAAAATAATAAAATGGAACCTATTGCTCACTTATTTAAATTCACTTAATCTTTTTTTACACAGTTTTAAGGCTGTTTTACATGGAACGTACATATGTTCTGTATAAAAAAGGATTGAGCGTACTTTAAATCATTTTTTTCTTTGAGGCCCGAACCGGCCCGAACCCACGATATTTTCTTTTATGCGGCCCGCTAGAAGATAAAGGTTTTGCATCACTGTTCTAGAGCATTCTCAATCCAAAAAAATCATAGTTATTAAACTAGCTATAATAAATAATACAATTTTATGTAATAACGTTTTTTATAATATTTTAAGTCGTCATTTGCCTTTACTAATAAAATATTTCATTTACTGACATCTGTGGTTTGAGATCATAACTATAAATATAGGGTTTACGTTAATAGAATTATCATAGATGGCATTTCTTGATTAATTCATAATAACTTTTTATAGAAAATTTATCTCCATAATAATAAATTATGTAGGCAGTTTGTGTCCATTTATGTTGAGAAAGCGAGATGGTGACATGTAAATAAATATCCTATTATAAACAATCACACAATTTTACATATTGAAATATATACATATATTTTGTTTATATAAATTATGTGAGTACCTAATGTTTTTATACAAAATAGCTTGTTGGCAGAGTGGAAACATAAAATAGTGTCTATACGCTCGATACATATATTTTGAAAAACAAACAAAGACTTATTCTTACAGTAATGCAAATAAAAAGCTCTTATATTATGTCAATTCAAATAGGTTTTTTTTATTAAATTTACTAGCAAAAGAAAAAATAAATGTGTACTTACTAGCGAAATTGGATTTATTTTTACGTTGTTTGCCTTTTAAAAAATGTGCATAGATGCTGTATTTTAAAATGCGATTGTAATCGGGCATCATTGATTAAATTGAATTATATTGTAATTTTTCATTTAGTAAGTTAAAAGCGACACGGATTAATTTTACAAATGATTCGATTTTTATGATGTTCATTTTGCTGGGGAAATATTGATAATATAATATCTCATCTCAAATATTTAAAAAAATATCTCATCTCAAAATTATGAAAACTGCCGTCTTTGCTTTCGAGCCCTCATATATACCTAAAAATAAACTCGCTAAGTCACTGGTGCTCTTATTGCATAGGTTCCCAACCTTTTTCGGGTGGCGACCCATTTTTATAAAAGCCATGTGACTAGGGGACCCCTAGTGAACTCTACGTGAAATCATGTAAAAAAGGTGGCGATCCCCAGGTTGGGAACCCGTGTGTTATTGCTTTACCAAAGTTTACCAAAGCTTACCGGTATTGCAATTCCTATTTTTGATGAATCAGCATTTATCAACAATTTACTGGAGTGAATAATTAAATGAATTCTTATTGAATACACCAGAAGATGTAAACTCAATTAATTCTCCAAATGGAAAATGTTTTAGGAATATATATAATTGACATTTGTAAATAAAAAATGTCAGATTTATAAATAACATTTTCTATTGAGAAATTTATTTTGAGAAAGAATCGACAAAGAAAACTGACAATATTGAAAATGAAAATGACTTTAACCTTATAGTCATGGAAATACGGTATTTTATAACAAGAGTATCTCAGTAAAAAAAACCTCACCAGAGAAATGGGGGCGTATACAGAATACACGCTGAGAACCGCTGGAAAATACTCATTGAAATATCACAACATAACTGTTAAGGCATTTGTTACCAAGATAAAAATATAGATATTAAATCTTTTTACATCTTTCAACATAATGAGTTTCATTCCGAAGGGATTTAGAATATTTTTTCTGCAGTTGAAAACAGCTTTTATGATCATTCTCTCTCTGAACAATGAATCATTTGGATGTAAATCTCCCAGTTCCATTAACTATAAGCCTAATACGAAATCTTTTTAACATGTTGTAGACGAAAAGAAGTCTGCAGCTTATTGTCGCCAAAGATATTTTCAAAATATAGCAGCTCAATTTAACGGTTGGTTTATCAACACATTAATGAATATTTAATGACAAAATAGATATCAAACTTTCTGTTGTGATTCGTATTCAACAAAATAAGTTATTGTATTGAACTTATTATAATGAAGTTCTATCGATAAAATGTTAATCAAATATTTAAAAAAAAAAGTTTCGTCGGTATAAGGATTCCTCTTTTCATTAATTGTTATAAAAAGTTTTGTAAAATTAAATAAAGTGTATTAGTTGAGATGAATTAATTTGTTGAAAAAATATTCGATCAAAATTTTCACTACTCCCAAAAGAAAACGGGTTTTAAATAGTCTTGTAAGGAATATCTCAATCAACGAAGACTTTTTCCAAATTTAGGCTAACTTTTTTGATCAATTTCACAATTGTTTATGGAAGTATGATTTGACATTTTGTTTCCATGATCAATTTTGGTGTAAAATCAAATCCGTTGGTATAAGTATAGATATCGATTATGGAAAGGAAGAAGGACGTAACCCACACATATAAAATTTTACAGGAGGCGCAAAAAACGTGTTTTGATGATTTTGGGCCATATGCAAATTATGAATTATACACAACCTTAAAGTGCACGGAGACTTCTAAACTAGTGTTTAATTGACATAAACTAATATTAATTAGACATTTTCTAGGTTAAACCTTTATTTCAGTCTTTTTTCTTGGTTTTAACTTTTTACAAGGTCATCTTTTTCAAACTTAAAAGCAAATTTAAATGCCAATTCGGCATTTTTGGCTTCCATCCTTTTGATAAAACGTGTGTCAAATTGTATACATTGTGACTATCGAAAAAAAGCTGTTTTAGAAAAACTGAGGGTTACATACTTTTTCCTTTCCACAGTCGATATAAATTTCTTCCTGTAAATACAGAAAGTGATTCGCATAAAACAAAATGTCATTTCATTATTTACGACTGTCCCCATCTAGCGGGAAATATGTCAAGTGGCCATGCTTCGCATGTTTGCCACACACTCGAGTGTCACGTGGCGCAGCAATCGTAAACAATGGCTGTGTAATGGCGCTAGTTTTCCTCGTGGGCGATTTTTCTCAATAGCTATCCCGAAATGGCACACATTGTGTTCCGATGTGACTTTTTTCACACTTTAAAACCATCCACGTCCGCACTGTACATATTTATTACGAGCTATTTATATTTTACAGTTGCATATTTCGGAAACAGGTTTCGAAATTCGAATGAAAGACAGCGTCATTGTTCGTCATTGGAAAAACAAAAGACAAATGCCATTTATTTGATGTCTGAATTTTTCTAGCATGTTTTTATCTGAATAATAAAACTGGGAAAAGACGGCTGTTTCAACGTTTCAATCTGAATTTATCTTGAAATATCTTGCTTAAAAATCAAACTAAGCTTAGCATACAGAATAAAGCCTTTTACACTGACAACCTTTCCTCCTTCACGAAACACAGCATTGCAAGTTAATATTTTACGCTTCACATTGCAAAGTTATACGAAAATTCAAATTACTTTGTCATTTGAACAGAATGTACTTGGTAGTAAGGATGAAATGATGGAATTATATATCAAAAAAAGTATTACGAAGATAAATAAAAATAAAAAGTATACTATCATTAAATGCTAAATATCTTTAATGTATTGTTTATTATAATTTAAATTTAATATTCAACACTCTAAAATCAAGTAAATACAGCTTTGTCCTAGTAATCACATGGGTATAGGTTGAAGAAAATTAAATTGGAGATCTTTGACATGAGTATTTGCAATATCTCTTTTCATCAAATTAATCTCGAGTGACTCGTAAAAACTATTGTCGAATTTGTCTCGTATGATTTTTAAATTTCAAAATATAGTTATGAGCATATGCTGAGACGCAAGCACAGACGGTAGCGCAGAATTGGCAGGTGCAAGCAGGCATGTCCGACCAGCGTATGCTGTGACAGCTGCTTCACATAAGTGACATAGAGTGACCCACAATAATTCATTTAATGTCTTTTATAAAAGTAGTGAAGCGAGTAGTATCGTAAAACCAATGTTCAGTTCACACCAATTTATTAGTTTCTCACTCATTTTCGGGGCAAAATAAAAAAAAACACGTCCAAACGTTCACGATTCGCGCAGGAATCTGTGCCAGCACTACAGCGGAGCGCAGAGCAGGGTAGACGAATGCCTTCGTCGCACGTTGCAGCATAGGCAGGTCTGTGTTTATTAAAATTTTACAAAATCTGTAAAAAAAATCCTTGCGCTGCACTACGCTGTGTCACCTGCGTCTCATCATAAGACTAGCCTAAATGCTAGAATCAGCCAATCTTGATCAAATATTTATGGAAAATTATTTGCTGCAGTTATTATATCATGGTGAACTTTGTAAATTAACCATTAACCAGGATGGGGTATATATATTCTTCCCCCCTGAATTTTGGCTTATTTTATCAGATTAGTTATTTTAAAACAAAAAATATTCCCAATTGATTTTTTAATATTAATATGTAAAACTTGCTTGCGTAAAATTCTTTATAAATACAAATCTTTACTTGGAATAACTTTATTATTTTAAGGTTAATGTGGCCTTTTTTTTGTTTCGAATTTGAAATAATTCTTATACGAAAATACCTTTTTTTGTTTGAAAATTTCAGTACTAAAAATAATAGTCGAATACCGGAATCGCGGTCGTCGTAATACTTGCTTTGTACACCCTAATTCGTGTCAGTGTCGTTTCCATACAATTATAAGCTTAACTAAACTTCGTAAGACTGGTGGAGACGGCGACACGCCATCTAACTTCATTATATATTTTTTAACGAAAATTAGTTTAGGTGGAATCAATAATCATAGCCTACATAGCGATTTTATATAAGAGGCTCTATTCTATTATTTTTTTTTTCTATTTAAATAAAATTTATATTACATTGTGATTTTTTTAATTACTGAAAGAGCTAAAAAAAACCAGTCACATTCGTAATTTGGGAAAATCGGTAGATTCTTGGGTTTTGAGATTTTCCAATTCTCGGAAGAGCTAAAAAAAAAAGAGTCACGCTGGTATTTTGGTGATTGAAAATTGGTCAATCCAGAAATCCCGGGATCACAAAAAGGCTCCGGGATTGGATACCATCATTTACACTACTATCTTTGTTTACAGAGCTCTCATTTGAGCTCACTGCTTTCATGTAATAAGGTTTTTGGAATGTATCATGCGCATCTCCAATTTTTCCATTTAAGTCTTTTAATGTGAAATCTTGTGAAACGCATGTACCGAATAAAAAGAGAAGTGAGTGTACATAAAACAGCGCAAAAAAACGTAAATCGAAATAACAAGAATAAGTGAACAATTCCTAATCGTATTATTTTGTTTCAGGTATAACATCCATCACTACGTTGACGGTACTGTCATTCGAGAGGTATCTGATGGTGTCCAGAGCTTTGGTCTCACGACACCTTAGTATGCGAGGAGCGTCTTGCTCCATATTCCTCATCTGGACATATTCTCTCCTTGTTACGACGCCACCGCTTTTCGGCTGGGGTAGCTATGTCAACGAAGCCGCTAACATAAGGTTTGTAAAAAATATATACGTATAATACTACTTCCGTTAATACATTAAGCAACGTTGTTAGCTTCGATAATCCTCAACGATTTTATTTAGTATGATATTTAAATTTCTATTTAATATTTGATCATATCTAATTAACGTTTATGTAATGTATCGATAATTTATCGGCGCGTAATTAGTATGATATGGCAGTGCGATGAAAGGTATGGAATATTCCGATGGGAATTCTCTAACGCAGGCAATCATCTAACCTTGATTATAATTCATATTTCAATCAAAAACACTCTTGCTGATAATAATTATTTCAGAGAAACGTCTTAGCACGTTTCTATAGGACATTAACCTTCATGTTTTAATTGTGTATTAAACATAAAAATATAATACAAAACAAATCCAAAATGCGTGCTTGAAAGAACTTAGGATTATAATATGTACTTAAATGTATGTTGTTAATCTTTTTTCTGATGTTGTTTGTCACCAAAATCTCTAACAATGAGTATAAAGGGCTCAATATAAATCACGGATTTAAGTCTTTGTACCATTGAAAGGTCTTGACATTGAAGTTTGACATTTGAAATATTGACACTAGACGCGTATCTTTGACATGTCTTTGCACGATGACATGTCATGTCACGCAACTTGAGTATATTTTATATTCTTGGCACTTGATTGATATTAATGCAAAATGTGGTTTAAAAACAATTATTTCAAAAGAAACAATGCAGAGCATTCATTGGTGGTAATGTTTTACTGAGGTGTTTTTGTGGTGGTGATGTGACCACAGTTTTGAGCGCAGATACGCACAGAAATTTTATTATAATATGGATGTTATAAAATATTCATCACTTTTAAAGTATTGACTTTCAATACTTGGTGGAAAGGCTCATTTGTGCTAATTCTACTTTTATTTTAACCAATAAAATAAAAATGGAATTAATACAAATCGATGTTTTAATTTTTGAACGAAAAAAAACTAAACTTAATTTGTTGTGTTAAATAAAACGCGTTAAATTTCTCTCATCGGCGTCTCGCTGGAACGTCTTTTGTGTCTGATTTATAAAATTACCATATTAATGTTAAGATTATAAAGTTAACTTCTGCAAACCAAGCGATTAAAATTCGAGCCTATCATTCTTGTCAAAGACATTCTGGAGTTTCGACTTGATCATTAAATTTGGTTAAAAAGAAGAAGAGATTTGTTTAAAACGAATGTTGTATAGCCTTTATTTTTTTACTATTGAATATTCATAATACACACAAATATACTCCAATACCAACATATTTGTTCACAAGTAGAAAATGCTTCCTGTCTGCTTATCTATGTAAACTTTTTTATAATTTAAAAGTTTTTAGTTCATTGAGTATAGATTCAATATTAAAAAAAAAAATATATATTTATTTACACTATAATTTAATGAATTTTATATCACACTTATTAACCCATAACATGCCATCCTAAAAAATCACGTTCCCTGCCATGATGGCATCTCAGTTTCACTGTTTATTGTCAGTATTTTAACCTAAGTTAGAAGCTAAAAAAATAATTTAAAAAATGTATATATGCTAGAATACCTAAAAAGATAAATACTTATTGACAATATTAAGAGAAATATTGAATGATTTAATGGCTCAACTATTTACGATTGCAGCATGGGCATAGAGGTGTTAAATAAACAGTGACTTTCTTTATCGACATATGGAGGTTTTTTTTTTGAATTTGATTGCATAATAATAATTAATTATTACCAGGTTTTTTTCAGTATAGTCACACTAAAGTCAAGTTATAGAAAAGAATTATTGCCCATTGTTTTAAATTTTTATTGCGTATGCGATCCTTTTTCACGACTAGATATATTTTAAAAGATGGTTTGTTGTGGTTTGTTTCTACACATGTCAGCAAATTATGCTTCGAAGACTCTTTAGTAGAGATACGGAGTAAGAAATAGCTATTTAAACATAGTATACTTTATAACCGTTCTTAACGATGGGCCTTCATGCTAGACCAGCGGTCGGCAAACTTTTTGGGTTACTACCACTAAATTATGAATGTTAATTCAGCGGACCACTAATTTTACTTTTGTGTTAAATATTACGTATTGAAATAAAAGTGGTCAAATGTGTCTAAAATGAACCAAGTTTATAAATTAATGTCAGATTTCTCTGCGGACCACCAAAATTTTCTCGCAGTCTACATACACATTACAGATCGCTGTGCTAGACCATATACTTTACTGTCATATGACACTTCACATGACCTCAAAATTGTCAACGTATTGTTGTTATTATCACTCGCTTTCTATTCACATTGTTTAATAAAACCTATCTTTGCTTACGTTTATACACTTACTATTTAATTCATAAAATTACTAGTCAATAGAATGTAAATAAGCTATAGCTGCTAGTAAATGAATATATTTGAAAGATTTCACACTTATTACTACATATATATATGGTACAGAAATAATATATATTGATGGCTCAGTTCCATAGTACTACAACTAGAAATTAGTAGTTTTAAAATATGGCTGACCAAAGTTTTGACATATCTTAGCTATGTTGTAAAATAGTGTTAATTATTATTTGTCTCAACTTTTTAGTGAATAATTTAGTCATTTATCTCAGATCAATTCAAATTCATTGCTGCGTTTACAAAACCTTAAAATGATATTTCGCGTTTTATTTATATCACGGGTTCCCAACCTGGGGGTCGCCAATTTTTTTCGATTTTGGATTTGAACAACAAAATAACGAAAAAGTATAGCAAATCGAGGATTTCAAATTCCTCGGGGGGTCGCCTAGTCACATGGCTTTATAAAAAGGGGTCGCCACCCGAAAAAGGTTGGTAACCTATGATTTATATGGAACCAAGAGAAGATTTTTTTATATTTCTTTATTTACATATGCAAACATCTGCCGAGAGAAAACAAGTATATTTTTCTAGCTGTGCTTTGGTGGAATGCTATAGGAGAAAGGAATTTGAATATAACAGGTAATATAACTCAAAACATCACATTTTCAACGTATCATTTTATGGAACTAGGCCACCAATACAGTACATATGTATATAGTTTATATTAATATTCATTGAATTAAGATTTAGTCGGTTTATATCGTATTTATAAAATTTCTTGAGGAACCAGAATTCTTCTTAAATTTTAATACTTTGATATGTCGTCATTATTATAAATAGATGGTACACCTTTAAAAAATTAATTTCACACTGTGTCAAACTTGTATAATTTTTTTTATTTAAATTAAAATATTTACTACACCTGTAACTTTAAACATATGTCGACTTACGTTGTGCATTGTTCTAGAAAGTATTATTTCAGGGATATTCACCGCTGCAGTTGTAATATCTTTCTACGTTTCTTATTATTCCAGTGTTTTCTTCCAGTAAGTCACCAAGGAATAGCTGCAGAAATAAAAACGGTTTATAAACAAAACAATCTTTGTTCTAATATGCAAGCCATTTCGGAATTAAAAAAGCTGTTTGAGTGCACTTGTCACTATTTTTTTTTTTTACATTAAAAATATATTTAAAAATGTAGTGGTAAGATTTAACATAATATTATTGTGTTGGATACAGAAAGCGTTACTGGATTATGGCAGAAGATTTTGTTTGTATTTATTATAAAAACAGTTACTACTTTGTCGGGGCCTTGGAACACTCTTCAACGTCGTTGGATTTCATGCCGGACCTTATGGGTTCGATTCCCAGTATAAACAGCATTTTTTTTTAAAAATCGATACACGGATTTTTGTGATAACGGCGTGTAGCGAGAGTGATTAGCGATCCATTGGTCCTGTACTAGCTCTATACTTTCTGTCCATCTATATATTAATAGTCGATGATGTCCGTCTTTCCGTCTGTCTGTCTGTCGGTCCCCGATTTCGCCTTTTCGATGACGTCAAGAAAGACGGTCCCTACTGCAGGGGTGTCGATATATGTCCCGATATCTTTTTCTTTTTCTACGAAATATATTTGTTAGCAAACTTAAACATTTCAATTATTCTAAAAATTATATTATATACAATTTAAATACTGCAAGGCAGGGCTGTCGATATATGCCCCGAGATCTATAGTAAATTATCTGACTACTTAAAAATGCAACGAAAATCCCCCCGTTGAGGTCAACGGGCTTACTGCTAGTAGTCTATTAATTGAGTAACTGAGTAAACAAGCATGGCTCGTAGTAAATACCTATTGAGATTCCTCCATTAGGATGCCATAAAGTCCTCCGAAATGGGAGCAGACACGAATGATAAAATACTTTTAACTTAGGCAGTGAGACAACCCAAAACGGCGATATACCAATTATTATTAGAAACATTTAAATAAGAAGGTAACATCACAATACAGAATTAAAGTTTTAACAACAAGAAATAAAATGGCGGCCATTTTAAAATCAAAGAAAGTACAAAATAATCACGGTTATAGAAAATAGTATTCTACAAACGATATCGTGATCTCCGGAATGGCGTGACCAACAAACAAACATACAAAGTAACACGGTATTAAATTTAATATTGGGAACTTGGAATTGACAACGCAAGCAACAGGAGAAGAATCACTAGGTCGACCAATCAGAACGCGCTGATATTTTTCCAGTTTAAGTAAATATATTATGTCGGGCCCTATGACGCAGCGGCTAGCTTTGTTGGCTTCCGTGCCGGATCTGTATGAACAGATTTTTTCGATAGATTTATCGATTTCTGTTCGAAGGCACGGGTGTTTGTGATGTCTTAATTTCCCTCCCACAATTCCTATCCTTCAAAAGCCGGGCGTAGCGAGACCTCTTAGATATGGATTTATATGGTTAAGGAAAAACATTTTCTTTATTGTGTACTATATATATTAATGTTGCACGTTTAAGTAAGTAATAAACAAGTATCTCCTTGGAATTGTCATCGAAGCAAATAAAACATTTTTCTTTGTTAGACATTTCAATCTTGACGGAAAGACATAAAAATAATTGCTCGCTGTTTATATTTTTGGTTAGCAACAGAACGTCCTTACTAGGGCATCCAATCCCGGACCTTTTTTGTGATCCCGAGAATTCGGAATTGACAATTTTTCCAATCCCGGGATCCCGATGAACATTCACCATAAAATCGTGTATAAATTCGGGATTGAGAAAATTTTTGCTCGACGATTTTTCAAAAAAATATTAGTCGATTTCAAAAAGTCAGAAATTTACCGATTTCCCAAAATGAAAAGATTCGAGACCTTTTTTTTTTTTTAGCTCTTCCGAGAATTTCCAAAAACAAAAACCCAGGAATTTACGGAATTCCAAAAATGAAACGACACGAGCCCTTTTTTTAAGCCATCGCGCAACTTTGTCAAATTTTCGCAATCCCAAAATCTCGGGATTAGAATTTTAGAATCAAAAAACCGGACGGGACCCCGGGATTGGAAGCCCTAGTCACCATTGCATCACATATTGCATTTAAATGCACACTTTGACTATTTATTACTGTTTGGATGCAACACCAACAAATTGGATTCCTAAACAGGAGTATTAGTAAAATTATATTATATAAGAAAAACTAATGCGAAGTACATATGTACTGTCGTTAATTACTTAAGTAAGCAGTTTTACTTGTTACATATGTCTATATCTTAAAGTGTTAAATTGTGAAATCAATAAATAAATAGATATTCAAAAGACAATAATAAATTATCGTCTGTATTCTTATTGTCATTCGAACACGGAGATCAACATAAATTCTCTAAGTTTACCATATCAAACTGACTGATTGAATCGACGTAAATCATCCCAGTTAAATGAAGCGTCTAGTTCCAAAAAACATTTTGTCAAAAAAATACACAATTTGAAAAAAAATATAATCAATATATGTTTACGAATTTATTTTTTTAAGTCTTAGCGATATATTCGTGGATCGGAATATTTATTTAATTTTATAGTTTATCAGGTAATAAACGTTGTATATTTTTTCAATTTAAAGATATAATATAAAACAAACAGTTCTTACTTCAAACATAGATAGCAACCTTGTTTGTAGTGAGTATCGAAATGTGTACATATCACTTTTTTGTAACTAACGATTCAAACAATTTAATATGTCATAGTTTAGATCGGCCATACTCAACCTTATTTTCCTCCGGCCCGCATTCCAATATTTGCTTCTCTACGTGGGCCGCAACATATTTATGGTATACTCCCTTTTTTTTTATTTCACCGAGGAATTTGAAATCCTCGATTTGGTATACTTTTTCCCCAGATATCTCCAAAACTTCTTTTTTTTTAGCTCACCGAGGAATTTGAAATCCACGATTTGGTAAGAGCTTACTGGGCCACACATTAGAGTTTACTAGGCCGCAGGTTGAGTATGGCTGGCATTATTATAATTGTAGCAAATCACTTGCATTTTCACACTTTTCACTGTGTAATAACCAGGCATATCGATAAAAGAATTTACTCGCGGAGAATCCAGTTACAACTGAGCTACGAGTCATCTGTCCTTATTATTAAGGGATACGATTGGATAATAAGATCTACTACAATTCGAATGCACACAATTTCAAAGAGGTGTCCAAATATTGCACAAATTAACCTAGTAATATATATTTTTTTTTCAGTTGTTCCATCAACTGGGAGGAACAGACTTTCAACACCTTGACCTACATAATGTTTCTGTTCTTCATGGGATGGGCACTTCCAGTTAGCATCATCAGCTTCAGTTACCTCAACATCATCAAGACTATGAAGAAGGTATTGTTTTGTTAATTGTTTTGGCGTCAGAAAATGTTAGTTTCATGTTATCTGTATATTTAATAATTTTAACAGTCACCATAAACATAAGAAGCTTACGTATTATGCAGTTTGGACGATAGAATGAAAGCGCAACAATTATCAATTATACAACTGTTTCTCCTTACACGGTATTGAAATAATGCAGTATTAGACAGCGGTTTTTGGTTAGAGACGACTATGTGTACAACAGCTAAATCGATTTCTGTTCGAAGGAATGGGTAATTGTGATGCATTAAAATACCCAATATTCCAATCCTAAAAAGAGTGAGAGTGATTAGTCAATTAATAGTCATGTCCTAGCCCAGCAATACTCAACCTGTTTTCGTTTGGGCTGGATGCTGGTTTTTGCTACATTAAGAGGGCTGCAGAATATTAATAGTTATACGTAATAAATATACCACATACTATACATATATATATATATTATAATAGTTAAATTATACAAATTTAAGTACACATACATATATCTGAAATTAAAAATGTCTAGAAATAAAGGTGTTGCAACACCGTCCCATCGCGTTACATGGAAAAAATCACTCCTTTGAATGTCTCAAGTCTGTAGAATATTAAAACGCATTTAACTCTTCTTTTACTAAAATACCACTTGGCACACTTTACCTCTCATGAGCTCATTTGTAGTTTAATAAAATAATTTATTTTATCATTTCCATGAAAACCATCAAGATATTAACTGCTCAATTAAAACTAAAGTAAATTCATTCCCAATCATTTTTATTGAGTAGTGATTGGTAATGGAACGTATTTGAATTTTTTACGTTTGTTTTTGTACGGTGCTGCGGTACGATGTCTTTTCCGTGCAAATACGGAATTGATTATACAACTCGTGTGAAACTAAATACTTTGCTGTTTTTTCCCCTTGTCCTAATGTTTGGATTTGACAGATGAATTTACAGTGTGGATAGTTAAACATACCGCTGATTACTTATGTTATACTCTATGCTTATTTTAAATGTAATATAAATATTACGATTATCTCAGCATATTGTGCAAAGTACTGAAGTTCAAAAATATCATAAATAGAAATTAAAGGACACTGTAATATTATAAGCAAAATACATAACGAATAAAATTGATTACCAATTATTGTTCATCCGGATAAATACTATATTACGTAGACCATTTAATTATTATACATAGATAAAAAAGCAATGTTATGGTATTTTAACTTTATCTTAACAAATCGAGCTAAAAACTTTTCACTTTAAGCTGCCGTTAAATAGTGTCTGAAGAAGTGTGTCAAGCAGGAAAACATGTCATATTATTAACGGAAGTGGAACTGTTTTATGCAGTTTCAAACACATTATAAACTGTCACACTGAAACAAAGTTTCGAAAACAACAAAGCTTGACAATTTGAACTTTGTCGTTGTTCATTTTATATATGAAAGTTATATATAATGAAACAATTAGCAATATAGCTTAACAATAAACGAAAGATTTGCTGAAAAAATAAACGTTATGTACTTCTTTGGTCGGATTTTAGTTGTTTAAAAAGCTTCCTAAAACTACACGTGCGGTGTATTTGATAAAAAAGTCTGATTAAAAAAAATGTGAATGTAATAGAAGAAAAGGAACTTAGTGTGGATGTTGGAGAATAATTTAACATTAGTGGCAACATTAGAGCATCCAATCCCGTACTCTTTTTGTGATCCCGTGATTTTAGGATTGGCAATTTTTCCTATCATTCAACATAAAATCGTGTATAAATTCGGGATTCAAGATTGAGAAATCTTTGTTCGACGATTATGAAATTTTTGGGATTCTTTTAAAACATTTTAGTCGATGAAATAAAATGAAAAGACGCGAGACCTTTTTTTTGTTCTTCCAAGATTTCTCTCACAACCCCAGGATTTTGAGATCACAAAATTTAAGGAACCAGGATTCCGGGATTGGAAATCGATCAACGATCAACTTAACGATTTTGCTTCTTTAGCAATTTTCGCAGCAATATAATGATGTGAAATAGCTAAAAAAGTCGACAAAAAAGGTTATTATTGATATAATTACCTCGAAAATCTAAGAATAATTAACTGTATTAGTCTATGAATTATGATTTAACAGGAGAGTGTTAAAAGAGTGTACATTATCTTATTTTTGTGTTTGGATAGGATACATATCGACTGAAGAAAGGAAAAAGGACGTAACCCACACATATCAAATTTTACAGGAGGCGCTAAAAACGTATTTTGATGATTTTGTGATATATGCAAATTATGAATTATACACAACCTTGAAGTGCACGGATACTTCTAAATTGGTATTTAATTGACATAATCTAATATTAATTTAAAAAATTGTCTCGGAAAAACATTTATTTCAGTGTTTTTTCTTGGTTTTAATTTTTTACAAGGTCATCCTTTTCAAACTTAAAAGCTAAATTTAGATACTTATTCGGCATTTTCAACTTTCATCCTTTTGATAGAATATGTGTCGAGTTGTATTCATTGTTATTATCGAAAAAAGCTGTTTTGGAAAATTGAGGGTCACGTCTTTTTTCCTTTCCACAGTCGATATAGTATTTTTGTTGACTGGCAAACTTCAGGGTAGAAATATTCTTCAAAGAGTTTTTTTTTTAATAATTTTGTTGATAACAAGTATTTTAAGTCAACGATGTTATTAAATTGAATATATTAAGAAGACAATTAAAGAATCTTTTTTGAACAATATATACATTCAATTGTGATTCAACTCCATAACCCAATATACGACTATCCGGAAACAAATTATAAAACACTGAATTGAAAACAAATATCACAGTTGCTTCTAAATCAGTTAAAGACTGAGCTTATGATAATTAACTTAAAAAGATTATTATAGTGTTATCAAAAATACACCCCCAATCAGTATCGTGTGAGGTTTGTTTTTTTGTTTCCCCATTCAAAGCCTTAAATTGATAGAATCAGTATTTACACAGATCTCAGTTCTTGAATGCATGCGAGAAAGATATATAAAGACAGTCTGTACAGATATTTAAAAAATTGACAGAAACTTGAAAATATGCTTCGCAAATCTCCACATAGTTTTAGTTAGTAAATAAAGTAGGAAACAAATAAAGATTGATTTTCATTTTATAGAACGCCTTAAGGATGGGAAGAGTTACAAAAGCGGAATCACGTGTCACAATGATGGTGTTCATCATGATTATTACTTTCATGATGGCATGGACTCCTTACTCCATATTGGCGCTGATTGAGCAGTTTGCACCCCATGATATGGTGAGATAAAAAGTATTTTTATTTATTTTTTTAATTGTTAATTCATTAACTGTTCTGTAAATCTGCAAAAATGTTTAAAAAAAAACAGTCCCATATTTTTTCATATAATGAAATCTTTAAATTACCACAATTAAAAATCGGTGAGCGAAAATTGTTAATTTTGATTTTTTGTAATTTTTTGTAGATTATTTTAAATCCACATTCCGAATTTATCTCTCAATCTCGGATCACAAATTTCTCGGGATGAAGATAATTGTGTATTTCTGGGATTATAAAAATAGTCCGGTATTGTATGCTTTAGTAGCTACGAGTCCTTACATGTAATGCTAGTTGCAATGGTTGTGTTTATCCATCCCCTGTAGCAGTTGTAACACAACCGCAAAGGCTTTCGCAATGCTCATTCAACAAGAACAACAACAGTATTCGCTTTGAGATCGTGTGCACCCATACACGTTGCATTACATTACATAATGCATTATGTTTTACATTACATATACAGTAATCAAAGTCTCAGCAGCAAAGCACTGGACGAGCCAATTAACTACTGAAAACTGTGGTCTCTCTGCCAAACTCTACGAGCCTGTCGGTTAGTGAATATAATAATGTGGCTTAAAGCAGGATACTAAACACATCCCATGGGAGTGTCGTTTAATCCACTAGAATAGGCAAAAGCTGTGCAATACGACCCAACTTTCCATTGGACCGATTGGCTACGTTGACTCAGTGGCTAATAAGAAATACTGAAAACTAGTAAATCTTAAGTCATTGAAGAGATTTATTCTTAAGTGCATGCTACAAGTATTGTTCCTGATACACTCCCAGCCAAGAAAAAATACTGTAGATATGCTAACGTATTTTAAGCCACTGAATAATGTCGTAAAAAATATGCAGATAGGAAAGCAGTGGCTCCTCAACCCATTGAAGAGAAAAAGTAATTACATTTCGTATTATACGTGTCTGAACCTGCTATTACTAAAAACTAGCCAGATTTTAGATTTAACTATTTTTTGTTATTGTTGAATTCAGCGTTATTTCAATCGTAATTTAATAGAAAAGTCGTTGGCAAGATAAAATAAATTCATGAATTATTATGCGCAGGTATCTCCAGGAGTTGGTGTAATCCCTGCGCTGGTGGCGAAAAGTTCAATTTGCTACGATCCCATCATATACGTTGGGATGAATACACAGGTAAAAATACAATTATTATTTCTATTTGGTTGGACTTGTGACCTTATGTCCAAAAAGAACATTTTACAGGAAAGCAGAAATGTTAAGCAATGAATATGAGCGCTCACAGTAAAATGTTGAAATTGAGTGAGTAGAATATTGGTTGAACTTATAGGCAAATGTAAAATTACTCTCATGCCTACATTACAATGATTGTAAAATACAATTTAATGATTGTTTTATTTGTTATATATTTTTTATGTCATTCGCAGATATACTTTTTGTTTCACCGTGGGTTGCTTACGTTTCGATTTCTCATTTTCTATTTATCGTAAAATGATAAAAAAAAAATTAAGTCCTTCCATGATTGATTTATTACTGATAATAAAATATGTATTTTATAAAAATTAAAGCAGTAAAAATGTAATCAATACGTTTTATAAAAAAATATAAATCACAACAATACAGAAAAAAACATTATAATTACAAATTAATAATTTATACGTATCGAATAATGAATAAAGAAATTAAAATAAATTTTATGATAAGATAAAATTAATTTTATAAAGTTATATCAATTATTAATATATTATTATTTTTATTTGTTTATGTAATGTAAATTTATTTCGTAATAAAAACAAAAACAAATAATTAAAAAATGTTTTATCTTTTTGACACAGAATTAACATACAGGAGGAGAAAAACTTTAAATTATTAATTCATTTACTAAATTTAATAAAGTAATAACGAATAAAGACAGCCGTGAAATAATATTATGTTTATGATTAATTGCGAATTTTTTAGTATTTTTTATTCAATGGCTTATTTTAGTATTTTTTTTACCCTGAAGGCGAATTGTGATGAATTCTTTGTAAAATTCAATGTATTATTTAATTATTATTAATTGAGGCGCAAGATAAAGAATGATGTTTTTATCCAAACAAAAACTTTTCTTACATCGAGATGCGTGGCTAAATTTTCTCTTTTAACTATTGCCGGATTATGTTCTCATTACGAAATAAGTCTTGCTTGTGCTTTACAAATATTAAAAAAAAACGAGCGCTTTAGTTCAAATTAAATGAAAGCCCATAAACACATTTTCTAAATATTGTTTGGTTTGCCCTTAAAATGTAATCTTTTTTGCACGTTTAAGCAAATATATTATTGAAAATAAAGCCTATATGTATATAAAGTCTTACTTCATAAAAATAATATTTTTTGAATGAAAGTAAGTTATTTCTGGATAAAATGAATTTGAATTGTTAATTACCGAACACCTTGGTACATAAAAAACTTGAAAAGTATTTTGTATAAAATATATACAAAAACAATTATGATTTTTTAAATTTTTCATTTCAAATACCGACAATAATGAGTAACAAGGAATAAAGCTTTTTGTAAGATTTTAATATAAATATAAAATTAATCAGGACTTTAAGATTTTTTATAGCCAAGTTTATCAACGTAAAAGAATTAAGTTTTAAAAAAATGTACAAATTAAAAGTGTCTTTAGTTTCTGTCGCGGTAACAGTTTCATATATATAGTGATTTTTCAACAGATTTATAGATTTCAAATGAATGGATTTACTTAATGTCTAAAACTACCTCACACCCTTTCAATACTTTAAACGAGGTTAAGTGAGAGAGATTACCTAACTACTAGTGATGTGCTAGTCGTATTATTCTCGAAAAGTGTAATTCTTCGAAAAAGAGAAATTTTGGCGTTCTATAATGTTCACTCAAATAACTCACAAATGATACCAAAAAATGTAAATGCTGAACTAAATGTATCGTGCTTATATACAAAATATATATGTATTACTAAATTAAAAGCTATTGATATTATAACATTTTAACGATTATCACATTTAATTTTAAAAACCTACAAAGACTATTTGCTAAGTAATTATTTCCCCAGCTAATTGAATGTCATAAAAATCAAATCATTAGTAAAATTAATTAATATCGTCATCGATTGCTTCGTCAGTTCGAGTCTATCCGTGCACTTGATCGGCTGAATATGCCGAAAAGCGAAACCCAGGTAGTTAGTGACAAAAGTTGTGTGAATGTACACAATTTGAACGATTAAAATTGATTATTGAAATTCCACCTTCAGTCGAAATCTTAAATAATATAATATACGTTTGAATCTTCGATATAAAAATTCATTTTGATTGACTGTAAAATAATATTTCTTTTTCTAGTTTCGAGCATCTGTTAAGCGAATATTTGGTTTCGGAGATAGAAATGATTCAATGCAAGAGAGAGGAATTGAGAATACGCTTATGTCTCCAACAAAGGCTGCGTCAAACTACAACGAAAACAACATCAAACTCCAATACCTGAACCCAAATAACAACACTGTTGTTGCTGTAACAATATATCAAGATGACGAAGTAGATTTTCAGTCAGAAAATGATATTAGCGCAGAGTTTAGAATGAAGAGGCAAGAAAAGAAAAAGATAACGCTCATCACGAATTCATTTGAAGAAGAATCTAGTGAAATATCTTTGGGTACATGTTCAAAAGATCCTAATGAGTCGAGCTACATTTCGCGTATGGAAGATCACGTATGTAGTAACAGTAAAAATACTCCAAATCTCATTAACAAGAATGTGTTGCCTTTTACTACTATAACAGAAAAAAGAACAATTTACACCCAAGAAAATGGATTACAAAATGATGAAAATTTTAACGAAAAAGAAATGGATCGAAAAAATGAAAAAATAAATACAGCGAACGATACACTTCTCAATGATAGTGGAGAATTGTTGATCGCAGAAGAAAATAAGATCTTGGAAGACGATCATGGTTTTGATAATTTTGCATCATCGGATTGGGAGGTGGGTAATTCTTGTTTGAATGCAACTAAAGTTTATGGTTTTGACAGATTCGATACTGAAAACAACCCGGATTCTGATGAAACACTCATTTCGCACAGAAGAAAATCTTTGGCCAACACTCATTTGCGATCCAAAACCGATTTTAACGACTTTAGAAGAATCAAAGGAGCTTCTGCTAGACGGAAATCTTCATCGAGTAGTCTTTTGTCAGGCCACACAAGAAAACTTTCAGCAGCGTTCAATGATACTAAAGGAGCTGTTGTGACGCGACTGATGGTTGATGAACGTGAGAGATCCAAACTGATGTGCTTTGAAGAGACTAGAAATCAAAATAGGAGCTCAGGAGAAGAAGAAATGTTGTAGACTCTTCTGGAAATTATTTCTTGGCCGTTTGACTGTTCATATCATATTATGTTGAAAAAGTTCTATTATGTATTATTATTAATTAATAATAACTAGAGTACTACATACACATTTTGATTTCTTAATTATATTATATTACTCTTACTACTTATATATTGAATTCAGTAACTATTATAGTAGGGTTTTCTAAATCTGTGCCCATGCTGCTGTAAACATGCCTCTGCTAAAAACTTTTTAAAATAAATACACTCTAACAAAATAAGAATTAACAGTTGAATCAAAAAACTAATTTCTTTTGTGTAAAATGTAAAGATTTACAGTAACTTTTTTTGTTTCAATTTAGCTCCTTTTTTAAATCCAGCTGTCTCGCAAAACTACTTTTTTCATTCTTGAATACGTCCAAAATAACAATTAGATAAGAGATTCTTGCTTTATATAAATCTAGTGGCTTCTTTGCGATGAAAAATGAAAAATTATGTCATGGATTTAAATACATGTATTTTGAATTGTTACTTTGTTAATTTCAGAAGAGAAAATAATTTTGCTCACAAAGATGCTTTATGTTAAAGCGAAAATTAAGCGATATCTGCGTTATATTACAAATTGATTTCAGCTAAATAGTTATCTATAATTGATATTCACAAAAGAATTTGGTAGAAGTTTTTTTTATTTAAAAAAAATTACCATTATAAATTACGTTGACTACATGTTTTTAGTTTTAAAAATAGTATTACAACTAAGTTAATTATCATAGTTTGTTATATAAACTGGGGTAAATGACACTCTACTTGCCATATATAAAAAGTGTTTTTAGTAAACAATAATATTTTTCAGTGACTTCTCTATTCTTCTATTTAAAATGTTTGAAAGCATAAAAGATCAATGCCAAAATGTAAGTAAAATTAAAATGGCCATTAGTTAAATATATTTGTTAAGAAAAATTATGTAAAATTGAGTAGAATCTATTTGATTAACATGTAATATAAACATATTATACCTGTATAGAAATCAATAAAATAACATATAGTACATTTGATGGATTCGGCGTTAGCTTTGAGTATGTCGATTTTTAGTATAAAATTATAATAGATAACTAAGTTGTTCCATAAGTCCTGTCACAATTTACCCCGTAGCATGTGGAATAACTAATATTTAAATTTTACCCTTTATCTCATATCCGTAGGTAAACAAATTAAATGTTATTCTAAAAAAAATATAGAATAGAAATGTTTCAATTGGCTTAAAATAAAAATAAAAATAAAAATATATTACACAACAAATTATGGTCAACGACACCAAAAGATAATATAGTATATTCCTGTCTTTGAATGTAAAGATATATATTTATAGAGCTTAATTCATACAAAAATAATGTTTATCAAATTATTTATAAGAGTAAAAATGAGTCTTCTATATATATATATATATATCTGTTATGTACATGAAAAGTTTATTTTGTTAGTTATAAATTTATTTAATATACATACAATAAAATTCTAAATTTTAAATATTAAAAAGTTTTTTCTGTTCTGTGAATTTGGTGAAAATGCAACGGCTCACTATGATAAAGAAAATATATATTTTGCTGTATTCAATAAAAAATGAGAATTGTTGGTTGAATAGTAATATATAATATCTTTAATGAGAAAAACGTTACAGCATGGTATTTGTTTAAGATTTCGACTGAAGGTGCTTGGTGGAATTTCAATATTAAATTTGAATCGTTCAAATTATGTACACTCCCACAGATTTTGTCACTAACGACCCGGGTTTCGCCTTTCGGCATCTTCAGGCGTTCAAGTGCACGGATGTGTCAGTTCAAGTTCATCCGTGCACTTGAACGCCTGAAGATGCCGAAAGGCGAAACCCGGGTCGTTAGTGAAAAAATCTGTGGGGAGTGTACATAATATGAACGATTCAAATTTAATGGTATTTGTTGTTTAAAGGATTTGGAAATGAAATGCCTTAAAAATATAATAAGGTATTTATGAAAAATGGTCTAAAGTTTGGATAAGTTTTTACTACGCTATACAAATGTAATTCTTTTTAACTGAAAACCTGATTCCTTTTTAACAACTTTATTTTACAGACAAAAATATCAAAACGTATCATTTTGTTGTAAGCTTTATTTGTATGTAAAAAATATGTTTTTGTCCAAGGGGACTGAACAAAATGTCAACATATTTTTTTAAATAAGAATGATTGCTTTTCTGTTTGTTTTATATATAATTGGGGCCTTCAGTAAAATGATATTTTATTTATTTTAAGCAGGAGTCTATATATTTTTAAATAACTCCATGTTGGAAACAAATTTTCAATATTTTGGTCAATAAATATTGTTTATAAACAAGATATCCGGTTCTCCAATGTTAGAGATGACACATTGAGTGATGAGTTGCATTTATTTATTATTATTTGAATTTTTGTAAAGTATTTTTCTCAATTATTTTAATATATTTTTTGTATTGTATAATGACATTAAATTTTTCAATATGGTGAATCGGCAAATTCGTTATTATAAGTTTATTTTTATTTAATTTTAGTTTTTTTTCTAGAAATTAAAAAAAAACACATGAAACAATTATGAATTCTCGATTAACTGCTTAAAAAAATGTTATTGTTTATCAAATTCGTTCCATAAACATAAGCTTTGTTTTTTATTAACTTTCAAGCATATTTTTTTGCGAATAGAAAACACTACTGTCACAACAGAAAAAATACTCTTGCCACTCGGGAAAAGAGGAAAAGTTAACGAAATAAAAATATGAGTTGGGTGAAATTAAAGCAAGCCCGTGATTAGGAAAAACATTTCATTAGAATTGCAAATTTAAATGTAAAAGTTTTGCAGTTAATTCATTCGAAATGTAATTTTTAGATTTTGAGAACAATAAAAGGAGTTGTTTTTGTAATCCATACAATAAAAAATACTGATTGCCATTTTATAATATTTGAATTGTTGTAAAATTCAAAAGGTTTATTTTCCAGTGTTTTTTTGTTTGTTTGAGGATGTCAGTGTTATAACGCAAATTCCAAAAGTATGTACTCCCAATTATTGTAAATGTTACAGATAGAGAGACATATTTTAAGTACGTGCTCATCATTTAAAAGGTAGCATGAAATAATAACTTAAGTAAATGTAAAATTAAACTATTTTTAATAATTAATTACAAGTAAATTATGAATTGTATCTAAAAACATGTCAAAAATATTGTGATATAATCGGTAAAGCCCCACGAAGTGTGGGAGAATTATGGTAAAAATAAAATTAATTATTATTAATATTACATAACTTCTTATTCATTGTGAGTATAAGAGCTATATTAAATTATGAACATCCAAACTATAAAAACTTTTATTTATCGCCATTTCAAATCTCTTTCCAAACTCCACAATCCAGACACTGTATAAATATAAAACAAAATGTCCAGCAGACCTTAGTTAAACCTTTCCTGAGGCAAGCTTCAAATAACCAATGATAGATTCAAAAAATATTTTTAACCGACAAAAGTTTATTTTTTTTCCACGTTAGGGAAAGTGTAGCAGTCTTAAGCGACATCTATAATTCAAACAAATTTTTAAGTGACTTAATTACAAAAAAATCGTGTATTTGATATTTTCAGAATATCCCAGCTGAGATAAACATTCTTTATTATTTCATATTTCAAAATGGTTAAAAATAAACAGGGAGCAAGGAGCGTGCTTAATTAAGCAATGACTTCCTATTTTTAAAAATAAAAAACGTATCTCAACCAAAACGCACTATTTATTTTTGAAAAATTTATCTCATAGAACATTAATAGGCTATCAACATACAGACAACGTGAGACCACGAATGGCTCGCTTTTCAAATCCCCCTAAGCCTCCACCTTTTTTCTAACCATCTGTCGGGTTGACGACGTGCGACCTGGACTAGCTGAAAAGAATAAAATGTCCACACAACGCCGACCGCTAGATCTTCACAAGAACCGATGATTTAAGCTCTCGAAGGTAAGCAATTAAAAAAGATGGAAAATACAGATAAACGTCCTCCCCACACAATACAAAGAAGTAGATTAAGGTTATTGAATCAACCACCGATATCACCTCCATAAAACCCGTTTTCATTGCTTCTTTTTTTGTTTACCATTTAAGAACCTGAAATCAAACATTAACATCAACACACTCCATAAAAATGGGATTAATAGAGATAGATTAAGCTATAAATTTAAAAATAAAAGATAAAAAGACACAAGTAAAAACTCATTTCTTACACACAAACGAAATAAGACATCAAATAGTCAATAGAAAATGTATTAACTTCTCAAAATATTATCCTTTCCTTTTAAAATCTTACAGGCAGATTGGATAAAAAAGTTGTGTAAGCATCTTTCTTTAAAGCTAAGACATAAATGAAAGCATCTTTCATACATCTTATGTAATTTTTTTTTTTATTTAAACTCACTTTTTTTCTTTAATTATTATATAAGCCGCTAATTAAGTAGATACAAGACAGGACAGTCAGTTAATATGCTTAAAGCTGTGTTACTAACTGTCCAAAAATGACGATAAACAATAATGGTTCTAGCTGTGGTTATTGTGCTACAAATACCAAAGGCAATGGACAACTACTGCCATAAACATTCATTCGTGAAAATAATACACAATTTGGCAAATAATTTGATCGTTCGAAGGTACCAAGTGAAGATGATAAGTATATTATCAATATCCATGATAAGTTCATTATCAAATTCTTTTGGTTCCATCATTTGTCTTTTTTTCTGCTCAGCTTTTAGGCTTAACGTAATATTCAAGAGTTTTATATCCTTTTTCTAAATAAATATAAATAAAAAGGGAATTTATTGTAGAATATTGTATTGTGCGACTATATAAGTAGTTATTCATTTTAGTATACATAGAAGAGAGTTAATTGTAATCAAGTTTATATTGTTTTGCCCTGTCTACGAAGATGTTATCTTGCGACACAACCTTAATGACCTCTACGATGCGCCAGCCGTTGTCAGATTTATTAAAACTCAACGCTTACACTAGGTTGGGTATTTCTCAAGCATGGATCAGTGAAAATCTACAAAACGTCTCACATTTTATACCCCAGAGAGAATACCGCTTTTTCGCTGGATAAATTGAGTGCCACATGAAGTGCTGGAGTTTTGCAATTGTCGTAGGAGGGTAAATGAATAAGAGATAATTAAGACAGACAAAGTTCGTCTCGGACTGTAGCGCCAGAAAAAAATGACATTTAAGTTAATTTGTTATTTAATGTAGACATATTTAAATAGATAATTATCATTAATTTGTTTTATTCCATTTAAATGAATCGATAAAATTATTGCAACAGTTCGGCCTTGATAATTATTGATAGCAATGTAAAATGTGACTAACACCCACAATAACATTAAAATCCATAAATGGGAGAGATTCGCGAGAAATTTCCGGTCAAGGCCAACATATTATTTATTTTTTGATTGTGAAAGTTCAAATTGCTAATTTAAATGATCATATAAGCGTGGAATCAAGAAACATGCGAGACGTAACAAATATTTATTTACATTCAATATAATACAATGAATGAGTTTTATGAAAATAATAAAATATTATATATGATTGAAGACCAAGGCAAAGTTTTTGACTGAGAGCAGCAGTATTGAACACTGACATCGTTTAGTTGGATTTACATTATGGATATCACGAAAGTTGAAATTTATTAAATGTGAATTTCAAATAAACAAGATATATGAAATTTTTACAATATTTGAAGTTGTTTTAAGCGCAGTTGTGAATTAAGTGATTAACATTCTTCTTCTTATTTTTCTTCTTGTTTATTGTTTATTCAATAATGCTTTTTGAGATTTCTTCACTCCAATTAATTAATTAATTTATTTATTTAATTAACATTGCACAAGGTTGACAGATTATAAATTTAAAACTTTTACAATGAAGAAAAAAAAAAGTACAATTTAATATTAAAAGAAATAGAAAAAAAAATAGCAAGGAAGTCAACTGAGTAAGCTCCGACGAACTCTACTCTAATACATAAAAAATAGTATACGTCGGAACTCATCCACATCTACGCGGAATATGTCGACATCCGAAGCAATATTGTTGAACACCGTTAAAGCTCTCCCCAGTGGCATCCCCATTGGCAGGTTGGTTCTACACCTTGGGAGAACAAACAATTCATGTCCACGATTTCTCAAAAAATAATCAGGTACATTTAGATTCAATGTAAATAATTAAATTTAACAATGTAATAAATTGAATTATATCTTGAATAATCTAAAATAACTTTACCTCGCTATATTAAACACTCATGGTCAATATTCGGAAAAGGTTTTTGGTAATTATGTTATCTGTTCAAATTTTATACAATAAAATCATTAATTCTACTGGGTCTAGAATATAATACACACGGCGAATGGACATAAGATTGTATACATTATAAATAAATAAGACGAGTAAGAAAATCGCAAGCATAACATATTTGAGTTTCAAGGTAGTTTTAGAAATATTAAAAGACAACTAATGCTTTATGAATAATTTGTTATATTCAGAAAAATAATCAAAATGAAATGAATTATTAATATTATCTTTTTGATACCAACTTTGATTAAAAGTTTACTTCCTTATATGTAACAGTATTGAAGAAAAGATATTTGTGTATCGTTAATAATTCAAGAGCTTTTCTGCAACCATATTTTAATGCTTAAACAAAAACGTAAACCTCTGCTTTATTTTTCGTTCTACGTTTTTTTTTATTACATGGCTTTGTCTTGAGGCATTGTCAGCAAAACAATGGGATGTGATGACGTATTGACTTGTTAAACACATCGTCTTTTGTATGAATATGTTACATTGACAAATATTGGCTATCTCTACATCAAATAATGGCTCGATATTGATCTGGTTACATATAAGACAATGACCTATTTCCGACATAAAATATTCTCCACCGTTCGATGTCAATATTAATTTCCTTAACATTATAATTTTTCGTTCATATTTAGTCATATTATGCGATAAAATTGACAATTTTATGACTTTTCAATCGTGAATGAATAAATATGTATGGACTTGAAACAACACACCTTCCCTACCTACCTTTCCGATGTTTGTCCTCTTCTAGTCTCATCGTACTATCCTTACCATCTTAAAAAATAGTGTTAAGCGACTGAGTATAAAATAGTTTTTATAATAAAACTTCAGTTGAGATAAGCTCTACCAGAAGCTGAGATTGGAGTAAATGTGCATTGAAAAGAACGTACCAGCCCATAGTGGATACCTCTAATAACTCCTCGCTTATCTCTGTCCAAATTGACTATCCTATATTTTGGAAACGCAAGAAAATTACAATCATGAAAATCTAAGTTCAGCCAACCTCTTTTTTAGCGCTTTGTTATATAATACAATAATATTAAAATTTCCTAGCAAGGTAATTTAAGTACATAAATATTTATTTCAATATCAAATATATATGCTTTTAAGAACGAATATTGATGTTGTTAAATCAGATTTTTCAATACAGATATTCTATACTGAGTTTATTATCTTTATAACAATCATTTAGTAGTATTACTTCTCCATAAAAAGTATGTCTTTAGTTGCGTTTTTTTAACGCTTTAGAGAGCAATTACATGTTTTTTTTATTCTATAAAATGAAGTTATAAAATTAAAAATAAAACTGTCTGGGTCTACATTTAAGACTTGGGAGAGATTATATTATTGTAATCCACAAAACTTTAATCACTGAGCCCGTAAACAAATATAATATTAATATATTGTTAAACTAGTAAACTGGGTTTAAATCAACGGGTCAAATTAAAATCTGAACTTATTTACCTAACAAAATATTTGAAAACATTGTTACGGATTTGGTAGTTGATTAAAAAACAAACTTAGTAATTCTTTTAAGAAAATTAAATATTTACTGAAGAAACTTACGTAGGATGAACTTATTTATAGATGTTGACTATAGCTAGGTAAAAGCATTATTTTTTGATATATGAAATACAAAATAAATGTATTTTTTTGTTTGTGTTTACAAAAATACCAGTAAAATTTTTGTTACAATAAATAAATAATAACATATCACTTTCAGACAAACAACAAAGCTTCTTTTCTACTTATAAATTGGATTTTTTCAGGTTGTCAACACTTTTTTCAATAAGAAATTTAAAAAACACTATAAAGTGATTATAAATAAATAGTTCTGTAATAACATTGATGGCTATCATATAAATATATCAAGAAATATTTTGTTTTTTATTCCACATTGCAAATGACAATTATTTTTTTAAAGTCACGTGACATCAACTCGTGCAATCTCAAATTATAATCATCTTAATATGATATTAACCTTTCAAGGACTTTTATTTTCCCAATCTATCTTTATGATTCTGTAATGAATTGATATCGAGTGAATATTTATATTGTTTTTCGTTTCTGTAAGTAAAAGTTTAATGTGGTTAGTGCATTGATTTTTTTGCCAAGAGTTTCGACTTCTTCAAAAATATATATAAATGAGAGTTTAATATGTCAATGAATTCACGGTTTCATCTATGTTTTTGAAAGTTTTAAATAGTTTAAAGTTAAGCATTGTTTTTTAACATAAAAAATGTTTTTATAGAAAATAGCCTTCAAGCATTCTTTGATCAAAACAAAACATAAATACAGGCATTATTATTATTGTCTTTGTAAACCGATAGATATAGCCATTAAATTAAAATTGAAAAACTGGGTTTGCTATATATTTCAAACTATAAAAATGTTATGGCATCAAGACTAATTGTACTTCAAAATCAATAACAACCTTTTTTACAAGTCAAACAGAAAGTTAAATATGTAAAAAAATATGTAATTGTTTGCTTGGAGTTTTCCAATAATCTTTGTTTGAAAAGTTGCGTAATCTTTTTCTAAGCCAGAAGAATCATATATGTACGCTTACCTTAAACAAAAATAATTATTTTAACCTCTTTTCTGCTGCGATAACATCTATAGGATAAGTTTACTCACCTTAATTTAAATTATATTTATGAAAATAAAAAAATATTTTGTTCTTCTGCCAAAATATTATCGAGTTATCAAGACCAATTCGTTAAAAATCTTCACGATAAGCGAAACCGGAAAAGTGTTTTATTTTTACGTCACAATTAAGGTGTGAAATATCTTCTTTTTTAACTAGCGTCACATTCATTTGACCAGTCATTGTATGAATTTACTACTGAGTGTAACAGAAAGATTTGCAGACAGTGACATATAGATGACTTAGTTCCATAGTGCTACTACAGGCTATTGTTTGAAAAATCCGGCTCATTGCAAAATTGTTGAAACTTGAACCATGAATGTAATTTAGAAAATAAAAATAAACTTAAAAAATATTTTTAGAAATCAGTTTCAAACATGGCTTGATAACAACATCCAAAACAACATTCGCCCGCTGTTTTCTAGTTGCTTAGAGCTTGCTCTATCGATCAGGTGGGTCTGGGTTTGATTATTTTCAAATTTAATTTGAGATCTAAGACATGGGTGTTTGTTAAGTCAATTCTCCTTGAGTTAATTTCATGTGACTTTCAATAATTCTCATCGAGTATATCTCGTATGATCTTTCAATTTCAAAAATATTTGACGCATTAGCTGTAAAGCTGTAATGTCAAATATATATTTTTTTTATTTTTTAAAGTAATCGATTAAAAAAATATCATTCCAAAGTAATGTTAGACCAAAAATACTTTTAAAATGTACAGAAATTCAAGTTTTATTTTTTAGTCATTTTGAAATGAGCTTGTTTGCAAGTAATACCCTCAATTGGTAGTTTTGAGATATGGTTGATCAAAATTTTGACACGTTTAAGCTGAGTTGTTAAAAAGTGATCATTATTATTAGTCTCATCTTTTAAGTTAATCACTGAGCCAATCATGTCAATTCAATTCAAGATTATTTCAGCGATGAAAAAACCGTTAAACAATATTTCAAGTTGTATATATTATATATGAAAATGAGAGAAGAATGTTTATATTATTTGTTTGCACATGAAAACAACTGCCTACCGAAAGAAAACTAGTGAGTTTTGAAGCTATATAAGAAAAGCGTTTGAATATAATCGTTAATATAACTCAAAAGATCAAACTATGGAGTAAGGTCATTGATATGTTATTAAGAAAAAAACGGTAAATATTTTTTTAATAAAATAAACGTAATCGGAAAATGTGGTTAACTTTATGTATATAAACTGAAACTGTATCAGTCTTAATAGATAATAGATACAACAATATTTCACTAAATGTATACTGTATTCAGCAAATAGGGCACATGTAGCGTGTACGAATAATTTAATATAGTTTGTTTATTAGAATGTAGTTGTTTTCAACATAAGCTAACTAACATATTTACTGTTGAAAACTCACAGAATATACCAATATATTAATATGAAGTTGTTAATTTTGTTACATGTTGTTCTTTATGTATTCTTAAATGTAATCTTTCGCATACAAAGCGTTAACTATTAAATATCTCTTAGATATTTAATATGAGAAGCTACTTAGTATAATGGTAAATTGAACAAAGGGACACTTTTTCTTTGGTAAGAAACTGAAAGCAAAAGAAAAAATCAGAAATTATGTCCATACAATGTGAAACCAATATATGTTTTTTTTTTTGTCAACATAAACGAAATATTGCTTCGCCGCCAACTTCAACTAGTTGTGATTTTAGATGAAATAAATGTTTCGTCTAGTTGAGAAGCATCTTCAGAGAGAAAATTGTATTAATTTGATGGTTTATACTAATTTTTTAGCTTGCTATGTTAAGAATGCGGTGAAACATGTGTCATATTTTGTTACACGAAAAAGCGTATTAACAAAGCTATCAAAGTTAATTTTATATTAAAAAAGAGATCATATTTCCTGGAGAAATATGAATGATGATTTAAAAAAAAAACAGAATAAAACTAAATTATCTAGTATAAATTGAACAACCAGACAACATATTATTAATTTTAATCAAAAACTGTTGTCAATCTTAATGGAAAATAATTACATTTAAAACAATATTATCTCCCCCTCCACCATTCCAATCGTTAAATAACAGGGTGTGGTGAGAGTGATAAGCCAACCACTAGACCTGTCCTAGCCCTATCTTTTCTATACCTACTCTCTTCGAAAAAAAAAGAAAGGTTGAGCAACTGAGTAACAGCAGTTCTCGCAGGGTGCATAACAGAAGAGTAAAATATTTTTTTATACGTTAATAATATTAAATATATATGCAGTGAGCTTTAAGCAGTAGCTCGAAAACTTAAAACATCTTTGCCATCACAAAAATACTGCTCTTTATAGTGCAACAAAATATTGAGCGAGAGCAAAAAAAAGGTGACCCATTTTTTTATTAAAATGGAAATTCTGGAAGAGCTAAATAAAAGGTCTTTCGTCTTTTCATTTTGACCGAGCGAAAAATTTTCAATCTCGAATCCCAAAATGGTACACCATTTATTTTATGGTTAATGTTGCTTATGGGGCTAAATAACTTTGCGCCGGAACTGACAATAATTAACCCTGTAACAATTATTATTTTTATAAGTTGATAGTAGTATATGTATTAAAACATGTTGGATTAGTCCCGAAAAAAAGAGTTTTTTTTTTTGTTAAATGCTTTCTCACTAAGAACTGACAGTGAGCACTTTAACACCTCCATGCCCATGATGCAATCGTAAATAGTTGAGCCATTAAATCATTCAATATTTCACTTAATATTTTCAATAAGTATTTATCATTTTAGGTATTCTAGCATATATACATTTTTAAAATTATTTTTAAGCTTCTAACTTTTAGGTTTTAATACTGTCAATAAACAGTGAAACTGAGATGCCATCATGGCAGGGAACGTGATTTTTTAGGATGGCATGTTACGGGTTAAAGTGGTAATGTATCATTAAAAAAATTAAACATATTTCATAATGATCAGGGCTGATTAAAGTTTCTAATGCTCACGATTTGAAAAACCAATACTGATCATCTTAAAAAGAACGGTTTTTTTTATTATTAAAAAAATTCAACGCGTTGTTTACTCACGCTTTGGTGCGGACGTTTTTAAAATTAATAAACATGTTTATTTTGAAGCACATACTTTGGGTGGTTTTGATTTGGGTTTTTCACTGGCTTTAAGTCCACAAATAAAAGTACTTGTTAAAAGAGTTTTTTTACATCCAGGATGATGTCGAAAATTCAACGCTTTTTAAAATATGTTTTTTTACTGTTTAAATAGCTTTGAATTCTTCTTTGACCGTAAACCATATTCCCTATGTAGAACACATGTCACCCGCTGTGGTCTAGTTGGATAGAGATCTCTCTACCGATCAGGTGGGTCTGGGTTCGATTCCCAGTAAGGTCAATATAAAATTGATTTTTTTCTTTTTTAATTTGAGATCTAAGACATGGGTGTTTGTGAAGTCAATTCTCTTTGAGTTAATCTCATGTGACTTTCAAAAATTCTCATCGAGAAATATATCTCGTATGATCTTTCAACTTCAAAATATTTGACGCATTGGCGTTAGCTGTAATGTCAAATATTTAATATATATATATATATACGCCACGCTTTTACCTTCATGTTTTTTTTTCCAATTCTTTACAATACTCAATGTTGTACCTACTACCACCCGCTACGGATTCACACTCTTTTTACTGGGTGTATTACGTAGCGTTACAACTTTATTCGTGTTTAAAGTTTTGCCAGGGAAGTCCCGAGAATAAATTCTTCAAGACTTGGTTGCATACACTACAGTGTGCAGAATGATAAATAAAATAATTAAGTTAGAAATAAAAACTTTTAAGTATTTTATTCCATTATCATTTCATAAGACGCGGTAAATTCCTTGAATACCTTATAATTTGCCTTAGATCCAACCAAGTCGGCATGACCGACGGAGCCGACAGAATTCACTGATCACTGTTGTGTCGTTTTGAGCAATTTTTACAGGTCGTTGTTCAAGTCTAGACATTCTTAATGGATAGAATCAGCATTCTGAGTCATATACCCGCATTAACAAGTTTGACCATTTACTAACCAGCCAAGCTGGAAGAGCTTGACAGCGAAGTAACTGTAACCAGTGGTTTATTGGCTGGTCCAAAAATTAGTAGTAAAAGTTTTGTTTATCTTAGCCTTACCTTAATGTTTCCTTATCTCCAACCAATTGCTTTGATTAATCTAATGAGTCTAATGGCATACAGCATCCATCAGTTCCATTGAGCTCATCCCAAAGATAGTAACCGACGTTCTTGCAGGGCGCCGTGATACCATTTAATGTAAGAAGAGGCGGACAGGATTAAGACTCTTCGAAGAATCCGCAGCAAGTGACTGAGACAGTTCCAACGTTTCCTTATGATAAATCTTCTGGGATATATACGCCGAGGTATCTTTTGAATTTTTTGGAAAACTGTCCTGCATTGGTCAGGGTCCTATCAGAGTCACGACTGGCTTGGTTACAATCTCATTAGTTTTACTTTATTTATTTTCAGATCAATGCGACCTGATTTAGTTCCTAACCTGATGGGAATTTTCGAGATCCCTTAATTCCATATTTTAATAAAAAAAAAAAAAATATTATTACAGCTAACGGTCAAGGTGACAGATTTTTTTTCTCAAATCTCACTTTCTTGAGATCAGTTGGGATAGAAAATATATCACAAACACCCGTATACAAGATCTCAAAATAAAATCTTCCTGTAAATATAGTAGGGAGTATCTGTGAATATTTGTAGTGAATACTAGTGGTGAATAGTTGTGACCCCGAACTCTTCGGTATTTGAGTAGTACAAAACTTTATCGTAAAGTATACCGGCGCCGCGCCGCTAGCGAGAACAACATAAATGACAGTTTAATATTTCTAGGATTACTCAGTGCAATACGTACCATATTTATTATTCAAATCTACAAAATGTGTGATCGTTTTAGAATAAAACTACTCTATTACATAATCATGTATGTATAAAAAAGAGCAGTACATGAAAAGAAGTCGCACTTGATTAATTTCTCATGACTCCACTGAATTACCATACATACGTCATCGTGTTACATGCAAAATACATCAATAATTTATGTATATTTTTGATGTTTGCAGATATTTTGGTTTTACCAATATTTCAAATTCAGTTTATGATGGATGTTTTTATTAAGAAGTGCGAAAACTAGATAATTAATTTTAGTTTGTTGTGATAGAAATTTTTGGATGTCTGAACGGATACTGTCATAATTTACAAACATGTCTCGCGAGGCCTTGTATCGTTTTTAGAAGAAAAACATAAAATAGATGCGGTCAGAAAAGTTTAATTTGAATTATATAATCAGGCCAAGAGCATCGCTATCGCTTTGTGATCCGTAAAAGTATATTAAGTCACATGCAAACAACTTAAATGAAGATATTAGAATAGGATGTTAAATACTATATTAAACTAGCTTTGAACCTACGCTCGTTGAATCCAGAGTGATATAAATCAGTATATTCGTATTAGGGTTTATACAAAAACCGAACACCTGTTTTCAAAATACAATATTTCGTAACAGTTTTATCCGGGTTTCGAAGATTAAAAAAAAAGATGATATGACTATCGAGAATAGTTCGTACAAAAATTCGACTTAACAGAAACAGTAAACGTAGGTAAATATGTCCCTCTACCATATCAAATGCCTTAATCACATGAATTCTTTCAGTTTATTGTTTCTTTGAATGATAAAAAACCTTGACATAAATTCTACTTTTGTCATTTTTATTTTATTGCATTTTTTGATGACTCTCACCTATGATTCCGTAAATCATCGTGCAAAGAATATGTTTTGTTAAATTGCTAGGCTCTCATTTCAGCTATCAAAAATATGCCATTTTTGCTAATTGCCGAATGTCCGGTAGTTTCCCTTTTATCGCCAGATGACGTTAGTGAACATTTCATGCTGGTTAGTGTCTGAGTTGTCAAATTATCTTAATTCGTTCGATCGTCATAAAATACAAGTTGAGTAAGCAAAAAAACTCTCAGATTTTCAGTTGTTTAATAATTATGGCAAAAAAATTGAAAAACACCGGTAATTAGCAATTTAAAATATAGGTAATTTGTTAGAAAAAGTCAATCGTAATACTGAGGTACCGATTTAGGAAAACCAAAATTGTAACTTTTTTATGAGAGCATTGTACTCATATTAAATTTTGTTGAGAAGCAAAACCACTAGATCTTTTACTCGTTTGATTTAATCCAGTGGCAAATAACATAATATTGCAAACCTTCTTATGCAATATTATGTCATTTGAAAACACGTTGCGAAATATTTTATATTTATTAAAAAAAACTATAAAATAATTGGCAGACACCATAAAATAGCGAAGGTCTTCCTAAGACAAAGTGGGTGTTGTATTTTTGTATTCGGTTTGACCTGCTTTTCTGAATGTGCGAAAATTATTTTCTGTTTATTTTTTCTATTACCTTGACACTAACTTACCAAAAAGGAAAGAATTATGTGATAATATAATTAGAGATCCATTCGATTGTTGGAGAAATCATTTTAATTATAAATGCAAATATAAATTCAATGTTTTTTATATCTAATCTGCCGTCCTAAGCGAAATAAATATATTTTATTTTCTGGTCGTAAGTTTGGCAACCAGAAACAATTAAATTCATTAATCTTAACCGCTTTTACTCACAATATGCTAGAGTATATGGACTTCTCATGCATTATGTTTTTTTTCATTGTGGCAGGCTATGAAAAAGACTAGTTTTTCTCTCGTTCGACGCATTTTCAGGATCAGGAAGAAATGAGGCTTTGTCAGGATGGGAAACTAGCCCAGTCATACTATTTATTCTTAGTATTTATGCACAAGATAATTTAAGAAATAGAGAATTGGCCGTAAAATGATATAAGTATAATCAGAGCAAAGATATTGTTTGAATTTGTGATAGGTTAATTACGTTGTACATAAACAATGGATTTTTTTTTTGTTCATACAGTTACTTTGTGACGGTGTTTTTTAAGTCACCTTATAATTATTTTTATTATACATATATTATATTTTAGCTGAGTACACTTAGCACAGCACCTAGCTAGATTATTAAAATTATGTGACATGATAATTTTAATAGGGTTCCTACACGTGAAAGAGTAATATAAATGTTTTTACAAAGTGTTTCAATAAAAAAGATATGAAATAAATCCATCATTTGGGTAGTTTTCTCTTCATAGCACTAAAATAAACATTAACAAGTAATGAATAAATCTATCATCTTCCAATAAGTATGGTGACCATAGCTAATTTATTTATTGAAAAAAGGCGTTTTTTGTGTAAGTAAAATGCGAAAAATATTTAAAAATAATTGTTTGTTTGCTTAATAATCTTCTAAAAATAGATTGACTGATATTATAAAATTTATATCTGAAAACTGTTAGCCAAATGTTGTGGAATAGTTGCTACTTATAACTTTAATATCCGCTGTGGTCTAGTTGGTTAGAGCTTGCTCTACCGATCAGGTGTGTCTGGGTTCGATTCCCGGTAAGGTCAGAATCAAATTGGATTTTTTAAATTTTAATTTGAGATCTAAGACATGGGTGTTTGTGAAGTCAATTCTCCTTGAGTTAATCTCACGTGACTTTCAACAATTCTCATCAAGTATATCTCGTATGATCTTTCAACTTCAAAATATTTGACGCATTGGCGTAAGCTGTAATATCAAATATTTTTTTAAAAATTAAAAAATATATATATGTATAGATTTAACTTTTTCAATATGGAATCGGTTATTTTATTACTTCGTTAATATTTAGGGAATCAAATTGTCTTGTTTTTTCTTCACAATTACAGCACACTTTGCATGTCGTGCCTTTTTGGTGGAATTGAAATCAATACTAAGATTGTTTCTATGTATTCTCTCATAGTGGAACATATTGCATTCCTAGATTAAAAAAACATGTCAACAATTAATGACATTCAGCTTCATACAGTCATAACTAAAAATTATACCTTCTTTAAATGCATGATTTTGATTGCTTGCCATATTACCTTAGTAACTTTGGTATAACTAAATATCTATTCATATTTTTTCCAGCACCTTATCAAAAATGAATATTTTCATTAAGAAATTCATTTTTCAATTAATGATAAAGAAAACTACCAATTTCATAAGTACCTATTTACACGGCCACTAATTTATTTAGACTTAATAATTAGATAAATATATATAATATAATAATAAGAATATATGTATATTCACACTTTGAATATAGAAAAAATAGTAAAGGTTTGTTTATTAAGTTTCATTGTGTTATATTAGTCGAGTGGTCAACATCATGAGCTTCGGTCTCGGAAGTCACGATTCGAATCCCAGTACAGACAGTTTTTTTATAAATCGATTTTAAATCTATTTATGGATTTCTGTACAAATACATTAATGTATGTGATGTCTTAAAATCCCTCCCACCCATCCTTTTCTAAAAACGTACGTAGCAAGAGTGATAAACCAACCGCTAGTCCTGTCTTAGTAATATCCTTCTATCCTCACTTTAAAATAAGATAAATTGAGCAACAAAAAAAATCTTATGATTTTTATTTTTTTTAAGATACCACCATTAATCATATATTTATTTTATTTTATTTTATTTAAAAATTCAAAAGATTGACTAATTATAAATTAAAAACCAAATTAACAATGAATAAAAAACAGAATATAATTCAATATTAAAAAGCAGAACATTTTTTTGATTGGTAAGAAAGTCAATAAGTAAACTTCAACAAACTTTACTTTAATACATAGCATTCGTCAGAACTCACCCAAGACCACGAGAAATATGTCGACATCCCAATGCTTATATTCCACATTGGAAGCGGGCATGGGTCAAGAAGAAATAAGTGTTATATTTTCATTGTGCCAAGTTTCGCATATAATATCAATATGACATTGTTCAAGCAATAATCAGCTTTCTTACGCAGTATTATTTCATGTTCGTGCAAGTAGACAATCACGTGTACTGTATATTTTGCAAGAAAACGTAGTCACCTCGCCGAGAAGCGATATTTGCTTGCAGAACGTACGGAAATCAAATACCTATGCTCACGGTTAAGGTTAATTGGCATTGTAATAAACACATTATTATTATAATGATTGCTTCATGCATACTCCCCAAGATAGTATCAATAACATAGCATCCCTTTTTGGTCGGATATTTGAATTCACACTAATTGCATGTCTGATTATTTTCACACCGTCAGTATCGATAAACTATTGTGTACTGTATGTGTACATGTATGTGTACATGTATGTGTACATGCATGTGTTCATGTATGTGTGCATGCATGTGTACATGTATGTGTACATGTATGTGTACATGTATGTGTACATGTATGTGTACATGTATGTGTACATGTACGGATGTAGTACGAGGGAAAGTATATCGACTGTGCAAAGGAAAAAGGACGTAACCCACACATTTCAAATTTCACAGGAAGCGCTTAAAAGGTGTTTTGATGATTTTGTGACATATGCAAATTATGAATTATACAAAACCTTGAAGTGCACGGAGACTTCTAAACTGGTGTTTAATTGAAACAATCTAATATTGCCGAGTTAATGATCCTGAAATTCTCATGACTATTAATTTATATGCTCCCAATTTATTCTTACGTGGGCGAAACTATGAGCAAAAACTTTTATTTCTAAAAACTTATACCTCACTTAGGAGGTATGAGCCACCAGTTCCTAGGGCCGTTCGATTGATCAACTCATTGCCTAGAGAAGTGGACATTTTTAGTGATAGTATTTGTGAACTGTTTGTTAAATTTTATTATTTTATTTCTTGATTTTGATTTTTCAAACTTAAAATCTAAATTTAGATACTAATTTGGTATTTGCAGCTTACATCCTTTTGATGGAACGTGTATCAAGTTTGATAAATTATGATTATCGAAAAAACGCCTGTTTTGAAAAAACTGTGGGTTACGTCCTTTTTTCTTTCCACAGTCGATATAGAATGAGATTTGAAAATTAATGCATATAGAGCCCTTGTGAACTGGCTTCAATAGGGTTTTCTTACCTCTGTAGCGATCACGCCCTTCCGTCTGCAACGATAGTAAGGGGATACAACTTTTCAAAACATTAGCGATGAAGGAGAATTGGAGAACTTTGACGCTGACGTTTCCTGGTACTTAAAGCTTCATTAATTTGATATATAAAAAAAATCGATAAACTAAAATATAGGTTTAAATTCTAATATGCATATTGTTACACCAATCTCAGGCATGGGTAGGTTAAGTTTTTGAATAATGGCTTTTTCGTATCCAATCAATAGCAAAATAAATGTAGAAACTGATTTTTCGTTTTGTTAAAGTATTAATTGACATTCTGGGAAAATTATTTGAAACCAGTGGTTGTTAAGTAATTTTATTTAGTGTTATTACTCACAGATCGGCGATTAATTGGCTCTATGTTGAAACACTAAAAACTTCGACTGTAGTATATAATATTGTTCGCGTTTAGAAGTCTGGGGGGGGACGTTTTTAATTGTTCATAATTTGGGGGGCGCTGTGGAATTGCGAGGGAGCGATTGAGGATTTCAAATTCGTGAGCTAAAAAAAAAAAACGAGTTTCGGAGATATTTTGGGTAAAAAGTATACGGAATTGAGGATTTCGAATTCGTCGGTGAGCTAAAAAAAAAACGAGTTTTGGAGATATTTTGGGAAAAAATATAGAGAATTTGAAATTCCTCGGTGAGATAATTAATAAAGTTTCGGTTAAGAAACACTGCTCTAGAAGGTTTGCACCGTGCAGATGCCGTAAAGCCAGCGTGATTGACAAATGACAAAATTATTCAATCATGTCGGTAAATGAAAGAAAAATTCTTGGTTCTGATATACCATTGATCTAGTAAATACTGTATTATTGCTTAGCAAGGTAGAATAGCCACCAGCGGGTGTAAAATATCACAAAAAATGCCAAGACATACTGTGGTTTGTAACCCACTGTGTTTTGACAGGGTTATCAAAAATAATGTAGTAAAAAAGCATTATTAAAAAAACAGTTTTACAATTTACTTTTGCAGGCACCTGATTGACGACTTCTGCTCTTTAGGTTCGACAACGCGGATGCAAGACTCTCCGAGTATCAACAACTCTATAATTTAATTTAAAATCTTAATTATTTACTCGTTAAAATAAAACCATCCTATTAAATTAAAATAAACAATGCAAACAAAAATGTCTCATTACTAATCATTCCTTCATGAACGTAATAATCTATTTCAATATAATGGGACAATTTTAACATCCTGTTTACCAAACGTTCGTCACCTTCAATTTTCTTCTACATAAGGCAGACAGAAACATTACGAAATACAATTAAATGTAGAAATAAACCATTAAATTAATATATTCATATTTGTTTAGACCGAAGTGTGCAAAACGGTATACAGCTTCAATAATAAAATCGTTTAAAACGAGCAGGTGTTTAAAAAAAAAAGTATTCACCAGGCCCTGATCAAGCTTAACAATATTAGTTGTTTGTTTGATATCGTTTAACTGTATTATGTTTAAAATTAACATCGAAATGCAATAATTAAAATGTAAAAAAAATATATCGTTATTTTTGTAATTAGATCAAGTTTTTATGGAAAAGTAAATAATCGAAGATTTTGGCTTGACAACAACATATGTCCATTTTTTTCCATTTTTTATTTTATGGCATTTCTTGATTTCCTCTCTATGCCTCCATAAAAACAGCAAAAGTTCAGTAGTTTCCCTTTTTATCAAAAGGTGGCGTTAGTGTACATTTCATACTTGTAAGTGTCTGATCCATCAATTTCTCTTCAATTCAACAAATCATCGCTATGTTTTCAATAAAACCCACAATACATTCAAAAGTTGTCTATAGACGGTAAATATCACGTTTTTCCTAAATTTATCTATTTAAGCGAAATAAATATAATAAAAATATTAAATTTATATAAAGCCTTCAATCCCGAGATCCCGTCCAATTTTGTGCTCCCGAAATTCCAGGGTTTTTGATGTCAGAAATCTTAGAAGAGTTAAAAAAAGGTCTCGCGTCGCTTCTTTGTATCAATTCCTTAAATTCCTAGGTTTTTGAAATTGGAAATCTTGGAAAAGCTCTAAAAAAAGTCTCGCGTCGTTTCGTTTTAGAGAACCTGTAAATTCCCAGGATTTCAAAATCGCCGAGCAAAAATTTCTCAATCCCGAATTCCACAAACTTTTACACTATTTTGTGGTGATTTTTCAATCACGGGATTGGAAAAATTGTCAATCCTGAAATTCCAGGATGACAAGAAAGGGTCCGAGATTGGATGCGCTTATACATCGTATACACCTCTTCCATGATCCTTCTTTGTCAAATTAATAAAAATGTACAAATATGGAGAGAATATTTATACATCGCAAACAACCATGTCTTCGATTAGAAAGCGCTAAATCTATAGGAAAAATGTCATTCGTACTTGGACTCAAACCCATGAGATCTATCAAGGAAGCCAACAAAATTTATCACTACACCACAACCCGTCTATGCGTTTGGATTTACTTAATCGAACTAAATGCTTTGCTTTATTTACCTAGCAGTCATTTTTATTTTGTATACATTTAAAAAAGGGTCTATATATATATATATATATATTTACGACAAACCGGATATAGCGAGAATATTTTATAGTAGCTTGACGATTGTTATATCTGCGTCACAACTTATTTTTACTAATAAATTAAGAGTTTTAAACAAGTAATGTTTACAATGCTTGTATGTTTGATTTTGAATCTTTAGGAATCCATTACGTATGTTTAAAGTAAACAAAAAAGCGTAAAATATAATCACAACAAACTGCATATAACGAGAATATGTATGGTAGTTTGACGATCGTAATAACTGTTCAACAATGTATTTTTCATATGGAATAAAAATACTGAACACGTATAGCTAATAAGTAACAATAGTTAATTACTGCTAATGTTTGAATTTGATATAAGGAATGCATTACGTATGAAATAAACAATCAATGTCCACCTTTTTGATTGTCTATTGAAAATATAATATATTAGTTAATATCATTTGTAGACACGTATTTTTAACACCTATTTCTGTCGATTTTAGCATTTTTATTTTGTATTTTAGTATTTTAGAGCATTAAAATGTTAAATTTTAATGTCATTTTAGCATCCATTTTTATATGCTTTTAATTTTGATAAATTTAAACAGAAAAAATATTCACATACACTTAATTAAAAGAGAACACAACAAATGATAGAAACTCACAAAAAATTATCAGCATACAAACTATTAACTGAACACGAGATTAATCAATAGCAGCACAACAAATAGTAAACCGCGAAAATAAAAGAAACAGTGCCGCCCAAACAATCGCGTAAAAAGTCGAATATTTTATACTGACTTTACCAAGACTTGAACTCAATTTTTCTGCTAGCTAAACGAGGATCTTAGTATTAAATTAAATTTGATAATTTTGTTATTACACTTGTTGTGTTACAAAATACTATACGTGTTTCACGCCTTTGAGAAGCATTATCAGACAAAAACATACCAAGTCTTACGAATGATGTTAGTGCTTGACTAAATGTACAAAGCGATATGATGTCTGTTTAGTTTAATGTAATTTGAAATTGGTGTTACTATTTCTTTACAAGTGGTTTCAGGAAGTAATAATATCAAGTGCGGAACATTCTGAACGTACTACTTGCCAATAATCGCAAGGTTGTCAAAAGTTTTCAGTTTGTTAACCCCATTTAATTAAAAAAATATGTATTTTTTATTAGATAGTATGACTAATTTTGAGATAATTAGATTTTTTGTTTGTACGATGTATTCGCTTACCTAACTTAAAGCAAACAATTTTTGCTTGAAACATAAAAACATTGTTTTAAAGAAACGTTGAAATGTATTTATCGCTTTTTGTAATTAGACACTTCACAAACCGATAAACTTAAATCAGTTTGTATTCTTAAAATTTTTGAGAGTAAAAAAAATATGTTCGGAAAAATATATATCGGCTTTTCAATCAATACTGACTATTGTGCTTATTGATAAATAAAAAAAAATCGCATCTTCTTACTAATTTATAAAAATTTGCTTCTTCGACATCTAATGTGTTGGAACAGTATGTAATAGTGATAGTAGAGTAGAACTTTTGGTATATTGTCATACCATACTATACTTTCACTCAATAGTAATTGCCATACAAAACAATCTATGCTGTATAAATGTTTTTTTTTGGAACACGCATTCATCTAATCAAATTTGTTGAGTTTGATATCCTAAAAGCCACGCTCTTTTAATGTATATATAATAAGTCCCTTTGGACCGGCTTAAACTGCCCTTCGTGACATTATAAATTGTCCAATATTTTTTATCCTCTATTACTAAATTAAGGCTTAGATATGGATTGTAAATATTTTATCAAATATAGTTTCACCCTAAAGTAAGTCGTTTATAATTAATAATCAATTAAAAAATGAGGCAATTTTTATTATTTCTGTAATAAACGGAATACTTGTGAGCACTCTCTTTATCTACTGAATTATGCCTAGTGGGTTAATATTGAGATACATTTTAAAAAGTTTATTGATAATATTTACTGTGGAAAGGAAAAAGGACGTAACCCACAGTTTTTTCAAAACAGATTTTTTCGATAATCACAATGTATACAACTTGCCATACGTTATATCAAAAGGATGTAACCTGAGCATGCCTAATTGGTATCTAAATTAAGATTTGTGTTTGAAATAGAATGGTCTGTAGAAACTTCGATCAGGTAAATATACTTAAAAAAAGGTTTTTTTCGAAAAAAATATCCAATTAATATCAGATAAAGTAATTAAAAACCAGTTTATCAGTCTCCATGCACTTCAAGGTTGTGTATATATCAGAATTTGCCTTTGACCCAAAATCATCAAAAAACGTTTTTTGTGTCTCCTGTAAATTTTTTTATCTGTGGTTTACATCCTTTTTCCTTTTCACAGTCAATATGACGTTATAACACAGTGTCTTACTTATACAAAGTCGAAGCTAACGCGAAGCGAAGCGGTGCGTCACGAAAATATAAAATGGTCTCGCCGCTATAGAGTGTTTTACGTGACAAACAGCACGCGTCGCGTAGTGCAAAGTGCTGCGATCAGTTTATTTGATATTTTCATGCAGTATTTTAGCGGTGTTTGTTATTTCATCATTTCAGATGTAGAAATTCTCCACGAAAGTGTCTCTCTAAATACATGTTACTACTTTCGCTTCTTTTATATAGTTGTTTCTGCTGACTTTTGTTTGTAAATATGAATTTTCAAATACAAAAAGAACATATAAAATGTGCAATGTTGACTTATGATCGTGTATCGGATGGTAAGCACGTAAGACAGCGTTGCCGCTTCGCTTTATATAACTTCAAAACGCGTCGCAATCGCGTTCGCATAGACTTCGCACACGAGTGTAACCGTACGTCTTGTGTGGATTAAATCAACGCGAATGCAAAGCAACTTGGTGAGACACGAAAATATCAAATGGTCTCCGTCGCTATAGAGTGTCCTACGTGCCAAAACACACGCCGCGATCAGTTTATTGAATATTTTGATTCGATTTAAGCTGCGTTCCAATCGTGTTCGCAGTGACTCTGCCCGTGTAAGACGTAGCGTAAAACTAAGTGTAGCACATTTTATTGTGTTACATAAAATTTAAGCTATACCTTATATGTATATATCAAAGATTACATACTCAACTGTGCACAAAAGTTGGAGTAATATTTCAATTACTATATCGTCTATAATAATTAAATTATAACATTTTGACTTCACGAATGTTTTACATTTTGTAACCACCACAACCCAAATATTATAACGCCTACTATTCTCTGCGTACCTCGTGACATATCTGCGTTAACCGCCTGTAATTGGTTTTCTGTGAATGTTTCAATATCAATTACCCAACACTATTTTGTTTATACAGTAAATTATAATGAATAAAATATGATTATATTAAATTCTGTGCGGTCAACAACTCCTACCGTAAGTTAGATCGACCGACTTAAGTAAGTCTTTCATTTAACGGTTGAGCTTTGGAAATTCAGAAAATGTGTACGAGATTCTATTGTATATTGCCATATTTAAAATCAAGTTTTATATTTAGCCCACCAATCTTGAAGTGATTTGATTTTAGAATCGGTATACCCATTAATATATTAGCAGGGGAATTTTAACACTCTTTTATACTGGCTTCTTGAAATTCTTCTGGAAGAAATATGTAATTAAACGAGATATTATAATACAATGTATACCTAACGTTAATAAAAACACAATAATCCTTTGTACTTCATTCCACTTTATAAAGTGGAATGAAGTACAAAGGATTATTGTGTTTTTATTAATATAATGCCTTTCCACCAAGTATTGACAGTGAACACCCTAAAAGTGGTATACCTAACGTGCCACAAACCAAATAAAACACGCAGAATTCCATTTTTTTGTCTGTGATTATTGATTAAGCATTGTGGCAACACAGATTTAAGTGTAGATACCAAGAAAAGGCATATTGACATGATTTTTTTCCTATAATTCTATAGACCTCAGTAAGGGCAATCAATGTGTAGTGCTCTGATACCACCATTTTAAAGTATTGATGAGCTTGACAATTACTTATTATATATAACTACTTGCTTCGTTTTTTCGCCAGAAACTTTAACTGGGGATAAATTTATTTAGACTATAACAGAATTTATGTGTTGAATGTGTTTTATCTGCATTTTTTTCAAATGTCTTTTATTTGTTCAACCATAATTGGAATATAAAAAGAAAACTTATCAAACGTATTTTCAAGAGATTGAATATAAATAAAAAAAACAGCTTTTGAGTAGAATATGATATATTGAAAATTAAACAGAAAATAGTGATTTATTAGGTGAATTTATTACTCAATCCCCACTCTATTGAAGAGCATATTGAATTCGAATGCAGCATAAATAAACTAGTGTATTAGAAACAGGTAAATTCGAGCGCTTGATTGCACGACCGATCATGAAAAAAACTAATAGAAATTACCACTCGGTTACGGGAACAGTAAATCTAAATACGCCTCGTATTAAAGCAATTTCAGCTTCCCCACCAATTATGATCAATGTGACATTTTTGAACTAAATATGCATTAATTTACATCTATATCACATTACCTACGTTTTGGCATATTTTGATTTGACAGCATTAAATCGTTTGTTTTTAATCTTTTATGATGGCATCCCTGCAATAAGAACCTATGCACTGTCAAAATAAAGAATGACACGAGAGTTTTTATCTGTCCTGTAGATGAAAAAAATCTTAACCTTTTGGCTGCCTTAGAAAAAAGTACATTTGTACCTAGCTGGCCGGCTTCAATTTGAAATTGTTCATTTAATTAGTTATTGACGACGTCTGTGGCAGCCATCCAGTTAATACAGGCCTAAAACAAAACATATTCACATGTAAATATAATACGCATTTAAATATTAATTTCTTCTCAACAAAATAATTTTGATTATATCAAAACGTAAAAATGAAACAGATCATTATAGGTGGGAAAAATAAATAAATGTATACAATGACATGAATCTATCAACAACTTGATATTTCGATAACCATATATATATTTCATTACACAACAATGTTTGTCAAGGTTTCTAATAACCCAAATTCTAATTAATGTAAATTATATATTGTATTAAATCTAAAACCGGTTCGGTAAATTTACAGTGAAAATCGCGAGCCCGCGTTTCGCAACAGTGGTGCTCGAGTTAGGAACCGAACCGCGTCCCCGCCATTCGACAAGATCTCCTTCTCCTCTGGGCCAAACTCTAAGAAACGCTGCAAAGTCTCGAATCGCAACGTTCAGTCAGTAATCTTTTGGTTCACTACGTTGCGGTCAGGTGTTCGAGACCCAGTGTGCTGCGAATATAGCGCGCTTTTTAAACAATAAGTGTATTTGTTTTAATCAACCTAGTGTCGAAACATCGCGAGTGTCTTTGTTTTTATTTTTATTGTCCACATTGAAACAGTTGAGAAGTGTTTTGATATTTTTTATTGAAAAAAGTTTGTAAATTTTATTTATTATTAATTATGAATAAGAGCTGTTTCGTTTACAGAAGTATTAGTTATATACTATAATAAACACGTAGATATGAAAAATTCTTTGCAAACAACATCTATTCAAATAATCAAGATGGATCATCTTGATAATTTAAATCATCATCTTAGATGGTTATTTAAAAAAAAAACATATAAAATTGGACGTGACACATTTCAATTTAAAAACAAAATTATACTAAAACATATAATATTAGAATCTTTTGAATACAACTAATTTGTTTTAATTTAAAACATCATGAATGAATGTTTCTAGTTCCTAACGATAATAAATTTACAATTAGAAAATAAAGTTATTCAATGTATATTTACTACTGATAAGTTAGGTTTTATTTACTGAATAAATTGTAAACCAACAGTAATGCTAGTATGCGCCTATCGGCTTAGGGTCCTCGAAGATATTATGAATATTTTAATTTAAAAAAATACGTAAATGTATTCGAAAAAATATATAAATGTGACTTTGTGATCCACTTATTTGCAATTACATTATCTAACGCTATTTAAGATTGCCAAACCAGTGATAATTTTATATCTGCAAAAAGCGAGCAGTAATTTCTTTTCGATAATCGATGTGTGTGGTTTTGTATAATAGTAAAGAATGACCTACAAACCCCGAATTAGTTTTTGTAAAAAAAACTATAGTGTGGTATTTTGAAATTAATATTTCCTATGATTCACTTCCTAAATTTCTTCATATCATTCAAATATTTAACAAATATTTTATGTGGTTGTTTAGTTTATCCTTCTATTTATCTTAAGATTTTAAATTTAATATATTCACTGACTTAATAATAATTTATGGAACATTCACATTCATTGATTGCTAGGAAGTTTATTATGACTTACAAGTTTTTTTTTTATTATTGGAATATAATATTTAAGATGACACTAAAAAGTGGTTGAGATATCATAAATCTCATCTCAAGTTTATTTGACACAATAAAGGCAATTGTTTACTTAAAAAAAATAATTGAAGGCGCACTTTGCAAATCATTTACAACCCAGATAACTTTCTGTACAGTGTGAATTGTTGATGGAAAGTCATTATAATAAAAATAATACAACATTAAATATGCAAGTAGTCATTTGAAACTATTTAATTAGTTATCCATATAAAATGTAAGTAAAAGATTTATTAATTTAATAATTAATATAGCTGCAATGCTATTTGAAACGAAAGTTATTTGTTCAAAAAATAAAACACTAATTTGTACTAATTGTACTTTTATTCTAAATGATCAAGACCGGTTGACAATGCTCGTAATGAGCGAAACTGGTTCTGAAAATTCTAAATAAAAGTAGAATCAGTACAAATTAATATTATATATTTTATTGAACAAATAATTTTTGTTTCAAATAGTATATTGACTATTAAATTTATAAAACGTCCACCTAAATTTTATACAGATAACTATAATAATTAAATAGTTTCGAATGGTTGATTGCATATTTAATGAAAATTAACTGCAGTGTATGCTTATTGTGAAGCTAAACATGATATTGATTTTGTTCATTTCATTATTAAATGTTAGAAGTTGTAGCATTTCTGTATTTTTACATACTTGGAATGATTTTAATGAAAGTATTAGTTTTTAGTAATAAAACAACGAAATCGTTTATACATTTAATAATTTTAACATTTATGTTCAATGAAGATCAAAGAAAATATACATACTCAATTCTTTTTTACACGGTGAATCCGTTCCACAACAAAACCGTCTAAAAAGTGATAGAATTAATATGAAAATTAAATAATGGCTCCCTAAATTTATAAAAACCGTGTAATTTATAAAAAATACACTGTTTTATATAAAATCGTCCAAAAAGTATTAATGAAGACACAATAATTATAATAAACATTTTTTTAGTTAAAATATGTTTTTTGACTAAAAAATACATACTATTAAATGCTTATTTTTAATATACGTGGAGTATTATGAGGGTTTTGAAATACATTTAATGTGTTACGATCTAATGAAGTCTTTTGTTTTTTATATCTGTTTTTGAATTTATTTTTATTATTAAATCCGTTATCCGTGTTTCTGGGAATTGGGTTTGAACAAATAGTTCGTTTAAAATATAGTATTCGTTCTTCTTAGTCGACCGTGTTATTTCAAAACTGTGTAAAAAACCGTGTAAAAAAGTTGCGTGTTTATAAATATCCAAGTCTTAGGCGTTACGCTAAGAGAAGTTAACATGTTGCTAATTTTTATTATTTCACCGTACAAGTAATTATAATTAACTCTGCTTATCGTTAATTGCAACATGCAAGATTGAAAGATTATATCAATTCATTAAATGGCTAAAATACAGTAATAATTGAAACATTACTCAGTACTCTACTGAGTACAATAAACTATTATATTTTACACTGGTGTGATTTCAAAAATAAACAAATATAATAAATAGGTTAAAAAATATGTTATAAAGATCTCCCATGTCCTCTTTTCAATGTCACATTTCATCACAGAATTGCTTTCGTATTTAAATGTGTGATGATTATTAAAACCTTGAATTTTTATTATTTTTACAAAGACTGATTAATTACATCTTCTTTTAAATAATTTTAGGGAAAAGTTTGTTGATATTTTCAATAAACTTCATTTTCTTTTTATTTTTTTATCCATGTTTTTTTTCCGATATGAAGCATATGGTCTCCTAATGAAGGTATCTCAACAGAAGTTTTTCTATGATAACTGTTTGTTACTCAGTCGCTCAACTTCTCTTATTCAAAGAGCGTAGTACGGATAGAAGGATGAGGCTAAGATAGGAATAGTGGTTAAGTAATCGCTCTCGCTACACCCGGTTATTACCCACTCATGCTGTCGAACTGAAATCGATAAATCGATCGAAAAAATGCTGCTCGTATTGGGACCGGCACGAAAATCCACAATGCTAACCGCTGCGCTATAGGAACTGCATCTTCTATATAAAAAATCGTTACAGTAAATTAAATCTCCCAATCTTTCGATTGACTCATAAATACAGTTGACAGTTTGACACTTTATAATACTAGTCTTACTATTATCTTGATAACAAACTGATATTTAATTATCTAATGTAAAAAAAAAATTTCAGCAGAATATCGTATTTTTTATTCAATGTTTCTTGAAAATCAGGGTAGTAAAAAGTAAGTATGCGGAAAATTTACGGAAAATCGTTTATGACTTTGCACGACTTTAAAGTCCTATATCATGTATGATTAAATATCTCATTTCAAGCTCTAAGCCCCTCAATAAGAAATTCATCATAAAAATACTTTCAGAAATCATATAAAATTCTTTCCGTTTTTTTTTTGTTTTGTTTCCTACATTAACTTACTGAAACAATGTGGAGTTTCTAAGATATATTTGTATGTTTCTAACATGAAAAGAAAATTTATATTTATTTTCTTCAGTATTTTAGCAAAAATGTGTTTGTAAAGACTTTGTAAGCCAAAAGATGTCAACGGAAAAATAACTTTCAAATAACCATTATTCATGAACAAGTAAGTAATCAATTTAATAACTGTTTTATTTATTTCACTCAAGTCATTTTTTGCGCTTGCGTTAGGTGTGAAATTATGAAATGACAGATCCTATACACATATTTTAACGATCGGTAATCTGTAAGCCTGCAAGCTCCTTGCATTAATGCAGTAGTTTCCAACCTTTATGTTACTGCGCCTCCCTTTGAAGAAAAAAATATCTTCGGGTCTCCCTATCCTTTATTTCATATTATAATAAAGACACGTTTTAAAGGGTAAATATATATTTTTGACTGTTCGCGCCTCCCTTTGCAATAGCTCTCGCTTCTCCAGGTTGGAAATCGCTGCGTTAATGTGTTAGGTTAATACTGAAACCACGAAATAGTCACGTTTTGCAGTTTACGACTTTGCAAAATCCTAAACAAAATAGCACTAATTTGCAGAAAATTAGATAGTATTATCGTTTCTCTTAAGAATATTAACTGCATAGTAAAATTAATTGGGTACCTTTGTAGTGTATTAACGACTAATATATATATATATTTATATATATAAAATAGCATTTAAAATTGAAAAGCAATAATTATAAATTATACGCGACGTTAATGCTGATACTGTGTGTTTACTTTTAAGTGTATGGTAAAAACAATTCGTATGATTATTTATTTTTGAATTGTTTATAAAGCACGAATAAAATTTGCCTCTGTTTCCCAGTTAGGTGAGAGATTTACCACTTTTCAGTAGTTCACTGTCAATATTTGTAGGAAGCGAAATTTGATCAGTTGAAAATTATTGTCATGAGCGAAACCGGTCCTGATAATATTAAATAAAAGAGTTTTACTATTTTTTATCCATATGCGCTCCCAAAGTGGAGAACATGGTATACTAATGGTAGTATCTCAACAGAAGTTTTTTTTTACGAAAACTGTTTGTTACTCAGTCGCTCAACATCTCTTATTCAAAGAAAGTAGTAGGGATATAAGGATAAGGCTAGGATATGACTAGTGGTTAACTAATCGCTCTCGCTACACCTAGTTATTAAAGGATCGGAAAAGGTGGGAGGATATTTTCAGACATCATAAAAACCCATGCTTTCGAACAGAAATCTATCTAAAAAATGCTGTTCGTACTGCGACTCGAGCCCGTGAAGTCCGGCATGGAAACCCACTACGCACATACTATAGCAAATGCATATCGTTTCGGCTAATTCAATACAAAAGTAATGTCTTTTTTCTTCAAGTTGATCTTCAGTGATTCTCATCATGTTCAGAAAATGTATTTCTTATATTAAAAACATTGGAAGCTATGGCAGTTATCAGCTTTTTTTAAACAATTGTTCTATCTTTAGGAAAAAAATCTGCAATTTATTTAAAAAAATATGTATTTTATTGAGAAACGGATTTTTATTTCTACATAAATTTATGAATAATCAATGATTTAAAAACCTTGAAGAGGAGTATTGAAATATTTTTATAGCAAATTAACATCAAGTTTTGACGCTCCTCGAAGTTAAATTTGTAAAAATTTTAATACTAGAAAAAGACTACATAAGAATAACAAGTTTTAGTTTATATCACTTTCAGTTATCACAATATACGTCGATCGCGAATAATATTACTTTATTTTCTTTTTTTATACTACGCTAAAAGTGCTTACATTGTAACTGAATTCATGCCAGCTATTAAACGAAAACAGTATTTATTCAAAGTAGTCACTATGCAAGTAATCGTTTGTCAATTAAAATAATAAAATAATTTCCGCATGAGATTCTTTTCTGATAACAATAAAGATATTTTATTCATTTTAAAGATACAAACATGCTTTTTTTTAGTTTCCTTATTGTAAGCTTAACCAAAAACATATTTCAATTCATTAGTAAATTTTAATTCTGTATTTTTGTTATAAAATACTAAATACATTTTTGTTGAATATCCAACAAAATATATTATATTTTGATAAATAAAACGAATAACTATGTTTTATTGAAAATTCAGGGCGTTTTGAAATATTTATCAATTTATTATTTGCATACAACTGCCATGGCAATTTATGAATAAATAAATTGATAGTCATTTTTTTAAGGTACTGACTGCTAGGTGGAATTTCAATATAAAATTTGAATATTTCAAATTATGTAAATTCACATAAGTTTTGTCACTAACGACCCGGGTTTCGCCTTTCGGCATCTTCAAGCGTTCACGTGCACGAATAAACTTGAACTGGTCGTCAAATAGACATTTATTTTCACTGAAGTTCAAACAATGGTTAATTTATTCCATAATTTGTTTGGTTCGATGATTTTCTTTTGTTGAATGAAAATATTATATATACGTAATATATTAAATCCATCAACAATTTATTACTTCTAAATCAATTATTAAAAAAATGATAAATAATTAACTTCTAAAAATGCTGGAAGCTTGCATTTAAATAACTAACACCGGCCATAGGAAAGTACAATGCAAAACTCTTCGCGCTGGGAATGTTGGTTTTAAGACCGTATTGTAGTTGTGGGATGCCGAACTGGACATAAATCACATTCTGCAGGACTGCAAAGCAGAACAATCAAACAGTTACTGCTTATTGCGGTGCGTCCTAACATAGGTGCAATAGGCCACGCTGATTTGATTGCGAACAAGAATAATCTCGTGGTATTTTATTTGCACACCGCAAATACCTTGATTCCTCACTATAGTCAATAAATTTGTCAGCTGGCTCTTAAGACTCAAGTGGATGAATCAGTCATACTCTTTTTGAATATAATTTTTGACTCAGACAAACTAGTGAATGATTTGAAATAAATAATGTGCAGCTCTAGTTGAGGCATGAACATGAGGAGTAGATTCCATTTTTTCTATTGATAAAGATGGCTGCATATAAAAAAAAACAGGTGATGGAAGACAACCAACTTGCCCAAATGCAGCTGTAAAATATATTTTTTTTCATTTTTAGATAGATTAGTTGTTATGTTAAAAGGTATAGTTGAACCGTATTGAATTATTTTACTGTTGGAGAAAAAGTCCATGAGTTTTATAATTGTTGAAATATTATTTGGAATATTAAAAAAAAACACAATATTCCTTTGTACTGCTTCCATATTTTTATAAAGATCAGGACCTGTTTCGCTCATGACGAGAATTATAATTGAAAGTCATCAGTTGATAATGATTTTCGTGAGCAAATCCGGTTCTGATCATTCTAAATAAAAGTCGAAGTTGTACAAAGAAGGTATATATATACATATTTTTAATATAATGCCATTTCACCAAGTGTTGACAATGAACACTCTAAAAGTGATATTATTTATGCATTGAACGCATAATTTTATATTATAAGAATCGTTTTCAAACCTGTATGCATATATATCGAGGTAAATATATTGTTACTTGATCTGCTTAAAAACATAATTTAAAAAAAAACATTTTTTAAAATAATACTCTAAGAATATTTCATTTCAGAATATTAATTATTTTTTACACATTTTGATGTATTTTAAAAATATATATATTTCAAAAATATCCGTAAAAACAAAACCAGCTTTTTTATAAAATAAATTTGGTTGTTCAAATTATTTGGCATTCTTCTCTATCGTTGATTAATCGAATGAGCATGTAAGTTTTTCATTGGTTGCAATATTGACTAGCCATTAAAGTATTTGTTATGTCAATTATTTACAGAGTCTTCATGCGAAGACAATACAACACATACAATAAATAATATTGTAAATTCTCGGTACTAAAGATTTTTACGACCATGTCGTTAGTTAGTGTAGTTTTGCTGTGATAACGAGTGGAAAAAGGTGTCCGACAAAAGATATTTTTAAACAAGAGTTATTCTTTAAATAACGTAAATAGATTTTAACTAAAAAGTGTTGTTGATTTAATAAAAAAATTGCCTTCTAAAGAAAAACAGAAAAGGTTTTTAATGGGGCATTTACCGGTAGACGTTCCTTGTCCATGTCCATCACTCGTCAGTAGATTGTAATTAATTCGACTTAATACCTTTTAATATTAAAATAATAATTATTGTTATCTGCCATTACGATTACTAAGTAAATATAAAATCATTTTTTTTCGTAACGTATCATTATGTACAAAAGAAAAATCCATTAAATTATTACATATAATATAACTGTATATATTATGTTATAACTACAGTTATATTTGTCAGGTCTGTGGCGCAGTGGTTAACGTTGTTGGCTTACGGGACGGATCTCACAGTTAGAACCGTGTTTGTGATTTCTACAAATTTCATGACACCCTTCCAATCCTAAAATAATGGGGTGTAGCAAGAGCGATTAATTAACCGGTAGTCTTGACCTAGCACATATTCCTACTCTTCTTGAGAAAGAGAAACTGAATAACAAAAAGTTCTCGTAGAAAAAAAATCTGTTGAGATACTTTCACGAGCAGGCTATATGCTCCACATAAGCAGGAGATTTTTTAAAAAAAATCACTGCTTATTTACCACAGTCGGAAACTATTATTATCGGCCATTACAAATTAAAATAGCATAAAAAGGTGTTGAGCCGAGCTCATATTTTTCCGGTCAGAATTAATATTAAATTGTCATAATATATCGGTCAGAATAAATAGTCATAATTCAAATGAGATTAAAAAAAAACCTAACCTAACCTAATCTAACGGGAATGGTTATAAACAATTCTGACCGTTCATATTTTTATTCTGACTATAATTTGTTCCCTTTTATATATCCAACAACTTGTTGAGTAATATTAAATTTGACGTTACTTTATGCGACTGAAAACGATAAATGTGTTGACTAATTGTAAGACACGTTGACGGATTATTAAGAAAGGCTAAAAGTTTGATTGATACGCCAAATTTATTACTCATGCTATCAACATCTCGACTCGCTTGACCTCAGGCTTGTAAAGGCATTTATGATTGCAAAAGTAACTTAAGTTTTGCAGAAAGTAATGATTTTGGTATGACATCCTGCTGCAGTGTCACAAATTCAAATATTTGACAAACCATAGTCCGACAAATTTATTATCACTGTCATAATATTGTTCCTTTGTAATTATTATTGATTACTATAATATTAGTTATGCAGTCAGTTGTATTTCTTTGGCCTTACGCCTGAAAGTGACAATAAATCAATAAAGAAAACAATGGTTACTTAATAAGAGAGTAATAAAAAATAGTTTTTTTCTAATTTGACATGCTTAACCGGTTGTGTCCCACGAGCGTATAAATACGGTCTACAATTCCGTGAGCGCAGTGCTGGCCACAGAAAATGCGTATATATACATATATGGTCCACTTTACACCCACTAACACCAGACAATGAACGATAATTTTAATTATTTAAACATTTTATACAAATAACGACAATTCTTAGAATTACAGTTTTTTACTCACCCTTGAAATATTTTCTATTATAATCGATATAAAAAAGAGTTTCCTTGTATAACCGAAACGTGTCGCCAACAGTTCAAATACTGACGTATTGTGAAACATTTAGTTTTGTTTTGTTTGGATACATGGACAAATGCATAAATGACACAATGTGTATTAATTTGGTAAGACTATAGGATATACTAATCAAATAATCCCAAAAAATCTATATTTACTAGTTTTTACTATTTCAAAGAAAATCGTGGCCCTAGGTGTACGACCGTCTTAATATCTACTGGCATATAATGGGTTAATAAGAACAAAATATTCGTCTAAATTTTCTACTTACAATTTTTATGTGCTATTTTTTTTTCAATATTGAGACAGTAAGCCAATTACGATTGCAATACCGCTAAAGTAAATCAATATTAGCATTTGATATAAAATAATTTAAGTCATTAAAAAATATATCATAAACGAGTATTTTTTATAAATAACTTACGGTTTCTACCAAAAATAATTAAATATTATTGAATGGCTTTTTAATTCAAGAATCAGTCAATACAACTATTATAATAAATTAAAAATATTTTAATTCAAGGCAAACAATTTTATTTAACAATAATATCGACTATGGAAATGAAAAAGTACGTAACCCTCAGTTTTTCTAAAACAGATTTTTTTCGATAATCACAATGTATACAACTTGACACACGTTCTATCAAAAGGATGGAAGCTGAAAATGCAGAATTGGTATCTAAATTTAGCTTTTAAGTTTGAAAAAGATGACCTTGTAAAAAGTTAAAACCAAGAAAAAAGACTGAAATAAAGGTTTAAACTAGACAATTTTTTAAATTAATATTGGGTTATGTCAATTAAACACCAGTTTAGAAGTCTCCGTGCACTTCAAGGTTGTGTATAATTCATAATTTGCATATGGCCCAAAATCATTAAAACATTTTTTTTTGCGCCTCCTGTAAAATTTGTTGTGTGTGGGTTACGTCCTTTTTCTTTTCCACAGTCGATATGGTTTATTTACGATTTTTGTAAATTTTCAATAACGGTATAGCGGTATTATTGCATTTTTACAACAGGTATTTTGGTATTGAAAAAAAGCCATGAATTCAATGGCGATGAAATTCAAGTAACGAATTCTCACTTCATTCTTGTGCGCCTGCGTGAATAAGTATTCATATAAATTTAATATGCTATTTTTATTGACTGTCTTTGAGAATTATATTATTTCAATAATCGACTATGCTTAGTGGAATCAATTAACGACGATTAACGGGGCATTACTGTATAGACATACAAATTAATATTTAAAAAAAAAACAGCAAAAAGATGTTAACTTTCTACTACAACGACGTTTTAAAATTCGTCCCATTATATCAAAATAAATAGTATACATATATTCATAATATCAATGTTATAACGAGCTTCTCTGGTAATTTAATAAGGTTTTTTAATATAAAATACGGCATAGTTTTCTAATGCCCTTTATGTTTTTAAATAATTCATACAATTAACAAAATATTTAACTTTGATAATTTAAAAGACATATATTTGATTATCATACGAATTCTTGCATAACTCGCTACAACAATGAATGATAACTTTCTCTTTTAAGAAAAAAAGTCTTTTCAAGCCCTGTGTTAAAATAACTAGAGTATGGGTAATAAAAAAATAGTGTTATAAATGTAACTAGCTGTAAGCCTGTTGACCTCAACGGGGGGGGGGGGATTTTGTTGCATTTTTAAGTAGTCAAAAAATTTACTATAGACCTCGGGGCATATATCGACAGCCCTGCTCTGCAGTATTTAAATTGTATATAATATAATTTTTAGAATAATTGATATGCTTAAGTTTGCTAACAAACATATTTAGTAGAAAAAGAAATAGACCTCGGGACATATATCGACAGCCCTGCCCTGCAGTACTTCAATTGTAAATAATTTAATTTTTAGAATAATTAAAATGCTTAAGTTTGCTAACAAATACATTTCGTAGAAAAATACATCGGGACAAAAATCGACACCCCTGCAGTGTTTAAATTGTAATAATATAATTTTTAGAATATTTGAAATGTTTAAGTTTGCTAACAAATATATTTCGTAGAAGAAGACCGTCTTTCTTGACGTCATCGAAAAGGTGAAATCGGAGACCGACAGACAGAAAGACGGAAAGACGGAAAGACGGACATTATCGACTATTAATATATAGATTCTAGTCTTACATCAGTTTTTAAAAAGATTTTTATACTTTTATAAAATCAATGTCCGCTCCCAATTTGGAGCATACGGCTTTCTATTTCAACAGATTTTTTTCTAAAATAACTATTTGTTACTCAGCTACTTAACCTCTCTTTTTGGAATAGGACAGGAATAGTGGTTAGTTAATCACTCTCGCTACGTCCGTTTTTTTAGAATAGGACGAGTGAGAGGGAATCCCAGCCTACACATACATTCATACTTTTGGACAAAAATCCATAAATCGATTGAAAAAACAATATATAAAAACTGTTCTTACTGGGATTCAAACCCGTGAACTCCGTGTTATTAGTCAACAAAGTTGAATCTTGACATGCGACCGTCATATTCTGGGCATTTTATACTTACCCGTAATATTCTTCGATTTCAACTTTTCTAACCATATAGTGAATAATCCGTACTCAAGGTTTGGTTAAGTTTTTGTTTTGATTTCAATAAATCATAGTTTGAAAAGATAAGAAAAAAGGGTGGAAAATTATTTAACTTAAAGTATTAAATCATACTATACATAAGTCACGTATTCTTTATAAGATTTGCCAACTATCCTAAATTCCCAGAATGGCCGGGGTCGTAGCGGAATTGTCCAGAATGCCAGATTAATAATGACATCACGTCCAAGATTTTAAGAAAAATGAGGTACACATAGCAATGTAACTTTGAAGGCTTTAACTGTCAATACTTAGTTGAAAAGTAAGTGAAAAGTTTCGATTTTCAGATATTTTTGTAATGAGTCTTTTCGATGTATTTTCGGAAGTAACTTGATGGAAATGTATGCTTTAATCAGAGGCATGTTTGTTTTTCTGTTCAATTCGATGATTATTATTTTTAGAAGCTAAATTTAATAATTTAATACTTTCCAGATGTTCATTTTTTTTTGATGCGTGATAAAGACAGCTACGACTATTGCAATTCAATTAAAACAATTTTTGAAAGTGAGTTTACTTCATTATTTAACCTTTTTCATACCGTACTTTCATCCCAAGTAACGTAACTCTAATGTTTTTGTTTGCATTGGATAATGTGATGTAACTTTTCTATTGAAGAAAAACCCGCAGTTATGTAATTCAATACACATTTTGAATCTTAAAAAGAAGAATATTAAAAAAACGGACAATGATTAATGATCGATATTAGTAACTATCTGATGATATGAGACCTAGAGAAAGGTACATTTATTTCTTGATTTATTTAGAGAGAGGTACTTGGATCTGAAAGGAATTGTTGTTTTGTTAAACACAATAATATAAATAAAACATAATACACAATATGATAAAAGAATATCAACAACATTAATTCTTTTATTAATTATATTCTCTTTGTTGTTATTCCACATCTATTTATTAGGATCAGGACCGTATTAACATATCAGTGTATTAGTTGAAAGAGCTCATGATGAACGAAATCATTTCTGATCTAAATTAAAATATAAAATAATTTTAAGAAAGTGTTTATGTTTTAATATGATGCATTTCCACTGTAAAAGTATTCATCTCAGAAATTATTTATTATACAGTCTAAAATGTGTTTCAAGGAAAGAATGCGTTTTTTTGTTTTTGGCTCATACTTTTAAAAATTTAAACATCACTTTGATACATGTGGGTAAAATTAATGCCGAAAAGGACGAATAAAAAGTGCTTAGAAAAAAACTGTCGCTGTCTCTTTAAACTCATTAACAATTAATTATATTGTTTAAGTGCAAATACTGAAGCTATGTTATTTTTTTAAAAAGCCTTGGTGTAATAATTTTTAAAATAAATAAATTGATTTTATCACTATTAAAAGCAGACATAGACAAATAGCATAAAAATGCAATTTGTATTAATGTTAGCAATATGGAAAAGTAGTAAAATTATTTATAATAATGAACTTTTTTCATTTGATGCGATCTCTTATATCATTGTTACATTTTTGTATTTGTACATATCTTTATTTATAACGCGTAACTCAAAAATTAATTATTGCAATTTCAAGCACAAGTATTTATTTTTTATTTTTACAGTAATATCGTTTTTTGTTTTTTGTGTCAAATTTACTACAATTCAGGATAAATCTTCTTGCAGTATTGGCAACAATATGCTTGAATTCTGTTTGGTTACCTTAAAGGTGTTGCTAGGGCAAAAACCGCAATCCGGTTTATTTTGGGCGGTTAACCGGGTTAATTGAAAAAATCTTTTTCTGGTTTGAGCACCACAAGCTTTTATTAAACTATTCATATGTAGAGTATAAATATTTAAAAATGTTGTATATAATAATAGTATTATAAGAAGTACAATATAATAAAGCATTGTACTGTCCAATTGTCTAATTTCTGTGCCGAATTAATAACAAGTATGTTGTCGAAATCATGGACAAGTACACTGCTTTCAATCAAATAGCTGTAATACGAAAGGATTCTCATAATATTAATGAAAATAAAACAAGAGAATCTACTTTCTAATATTATGCACTAATTGACTGTTTTTAAGTAATCAAAACACTTTTTTTGAAACATTGGTTAATGCGGTACTAAAATTGATTTTTTGAAAATAAATCCGGCTTAAACCGGTTACCCGGTTTATTTATTTAAAAAAACCGATAACCGGTTAGCTTAAATGTCCGGTTAACTGGAAGCCCTAGTTGTTGCCTTTGTTAATGCGTTAATTGTGCGATCCTTTTTTTTCTTCCGAAATTCGTACCGCATAAAGTTTTTATACGCGTGCCGTATTTATTATTTAAAACTAATTACAAGTGTCCCAAAAACTGTAATTATTCTTCAACGTAGTCTTTAATACATACATATAAAGTGATACAGGAAGTAAAAAATACGGTATCTCTACAATATTACAACAGTTCTGAGCATTGGAAATTTTATTCTGCTTAAAAGAATTGCCTCTTAACAAAAAATAGTTAAGGTCCACTGTTATAAAGTAAAGAATGGTATGAGTTTTATTATATTGTTATATGCTGACCGCAATACTTGAGACTTTCCTTTGGAGATAGTAATCCGAGTGTCTCTCTGGGTCAACAGCGCGATTCCGCCCACTAAATAATGCGATACATTTAAAGGTGTTTTTTTTAATAGCTAGCCCACACTTAATTATATTGTGTAGCCAGTAAATGTATTTAAATATTGGAATAAAATCATTAGCAGATAATAAATTCAATATATGTCTGATGTAGCTTTTAGAAAAAATTGGAAAATCGATGCGAATAAAAAAAATGTATATCAGTCATAAAATCAAAATAAAAAAAATATTTTATATTGTGTAGAGTAAAGTGATTCTCAAGAGACACAAAAAATATGAAAATTTAAAGTATTTATTGGACGGTTGTGGAGTCAGAGTCAAAGTCATGGAGTCGGACTGTTTTAACCGGAGTCATGTGTTTGAAAAAAACTAATAATATCGAGTCCTTTTAAAAAAAAAAATTGTATTAAAATTGATTGGGTCAAAAGTGGCACCACTGCATGTTACTATGGTTAAAAAATATTTTTAGTCGTGTTTTAAGCTCATGTCAGGTTCGGAGTCGTCGTATCGACTTTACAGCACAGATTTATTGAAGTTCCGTGATTCTTCCAAACACGAATTCTCCGTACAAGGAAAATCCACACACAGCATCTCCCATATACATAAAAATCCGGACACAGATTATTCCGTACATTTTAGTATTTTAAATATAAAAAATATGGGAGCCGATAAATTGCTCGAATGCAATTTCTCGAATGGAAATTGTTTGAATAACAAGATCCTCGAATAAAAAATTCCTCGAACATCAATTGCTCGAATTACAAATTGCTCAAATTGCTTGGTTATTTAAACGGTTTTAATACAGTTTAGTGTTTATTACCTGGTAGTTGATCACTCGGCATTTTATTACACTATACGTACGTTTAGTTTATAAGCCAAAATTTTTATCAAATTGCATATTATTGCTGTACTATTTATCATAATTGAATTGAATTATTATTTTTTAACTTGCATACTTTTTTGCATATTTAACTTATTAACCGACTTGCATAAATATTTTTTTAAAGAATGAGTAATTAATGTTTAAACTTTTATAATTTTTTTATAAAAAATTTCGAGCAATTTGTAATTCGAGCAATTGACGTTCGAAGAATTGGTCATTCGAGCATCTTGTTATTCGAGCAATTTCCATTCGAGCAATTGTTTTCGAGCAATTTACCGGGAATCAAAAAATATTGTTTTATAATAATGTGTAATGTCTTATATCAAAAGTGGTAAGTATTTTTTAAAATGCAAACAAGCACAAGTTCAAATAACATGAATAGTACGGGATAGGGAATAGAACGTATTTCAAATGTATGAAATATTCCATAGTCTGAAGTTTTCTATGTACAAAAGTTTTTGTGTAAGAAAGAATCGGTGTGGGTAGTTTTCTCGTACGAATAATTCGTGTACGTAGTATTCTGCATAAGTAAACTATTTATGGTGTTTTAAGGCTTAAAAAATTTAAACCTAAACAAATCAGGTTTCATGAAGAGCATTGCGTAAATAATTCGTTTAATACTAGTCCTGTGGTTCTATTCTTACTCTCCGATAGGTTGTGTTATCCGAGATGTTAAGCTATTGAGAAACAAGCAGTTCTCGTAAAAACTCTTCTCTTGAGATAAACTTTATTACGAGTTCATATTTTCTATTTTGGAAGCGGAAATGATTAAAAAAGATTCTGTCTTAGCTTTATCATTTATATCTTCTACTTTCTTCCACTGTCTTAAAAAAAAAAGTTGTTTTACTGGATAACATGTAGTTCTCTTAGAAATTCGGTTGTTATAACACCATTAGTAGACCGTATGCTTCACATAAAAAATAATATAATATAAAATATAAATACTAATGTTGTTTTCTTTTTTTTCAGAGAGCAACAGTGAAATTTACATAAACCCGACGACTATGAAATGTTTTTTTTATAATATTACAATTAATTAATTTTATCGTTGACAAATGATATTTTTGAATTTTTACTAGAGTGAGTTTTTGTAAAGTGTAAATCGAATCGTTTGTGAGTTGTTTTTTTTATATTCGTTCTACTGGAATAGTTTTAAGTTTGAATAAAAAGTGCATAGCGATAAAAATAACCGGCGAACAAAGTGTGACAAATTTGTCAAATCATTACGAAATTTGGTGCGAGAAGAGTCAGCGACGAAGTAATCAGAAGAAATTTCTCCGACACCGAATAATGTAAGTAAATAATAATAATCGCTCAAAGTAGAAAGTATTTTTATGCATTGAAAATTGTTTGCAGTAGCACTGTTTTTGATACGTATTTTTTGGTGTGTAAATGTTACGATAACGTTTACACGTCTACATATGTGTTCACTATTCAGTGTATGTATGTATACCCTGTCTAGCTTTAGCAGTTACGGTATAGTCCCATTTTTTAAATGTTTAATTTATTAGAATCCATTCAATTTGTTCATCAATATTAGTTATATTAAATAACAAACGTTTTAAATATAATAAATATTATTAGAAAACATATGTATATATTTATTTGTCCATATATACCAGTGATGCGCACGAACTTTGGGTGCCACTTGCGCTGTTGTAAATTTGAATAAAATCATTGCAAATATTCTTTTTAATAGAAACAAAAATATTTCTTTTTGCCACGTGATAATACTATTTACATTGTCATTGTTATGAAGGGAGCCGCTCTATGTAAATAAAGTCTGTAAATAATTCAATTAATTATCAAGGAAATTATAATTCTAAAAAAATACATTAATCTTAAAAATTGGTTAATGATTTCAGATCCAAACAAAGAATATTCAATTGAATTTGTTATCTTATTTGATTTCTCTGTCAACTAACAACAGTACATAATTTTAAATATTTTTTATTTTATAATGAAGATATTTTCGGTAAGATATATGAATTAAAAAACTTTTTCGTCAAAGTTGTTTGTCATGTTACTTAAATAATAATGAACCAGGTGGGCTTGCATGTGATTATGTAATAAAATCCAATTGGCTATTTTTTATGCAATTATAATATAATTTTATACAATATACAATTAATAAAAAATATATTTGAAATATTAAAAAACATATGTTTTAATTTACAGCAGAAAGTTTTTGAAGTTTTTCTTCTTCCCCGTCTTAAGCTTACAAACTATTTATTTTTTAGATGAATTTTAATTCATCTACAACTTGTTCTCGTTAAATAGTATTTGTATTTTTGATTGTTTCAAATGGAAACAACATGATATTCATTGTAAGTGGACAAAGCTTAAAAAGACGAAGAGCTAATGACCTTTCATTTAACTATTTGATTATTTTATAGATTCACGCTGTCAACATAACGAACTTGTGCTTTCGAAATATTTTTTGTCTAATAATCTTTTATTTATGTAAACGATGCGGCATTTATTGGTTTTGTGATGGCCTTGAAAACAAAATGAGATATTTTATCCAAAACAGCTGGGTATGGAAAAGTGTAGCCACGATATGATAATAAAATAATAAAAAATAAATATATTCAGTTCTAGAAGAGTTTAGCACATGGTTGATATCCATTCCAGCATCACATCATCGACAGAACAAGAGGTAAAAGTACCTATATTGTAGTATTTTAGTTCTGAAAATATTATTTTATATATAGTTGATAGCTATTTTAACTTACACCCAGAGCTTACTTAATGTGTTTCCCGGAGCGATAACAAATATCATCCATCTCAAGCGAAAAGTGGCTAAATAATTTTTTTAATAAAAATATTTTTTTTAGGAAAACATAGTTATCCATTGCTAAGTGTTTCTTGTAAAGGTTTTCTATCAGTGCAAAACGTGGCGAAGTGATATTTTGAGTATGGAAACAAGTTATAACGAAAAAACGAATTTGTTCTACTCTTAGTATATTCAGTAAATAATAGATAAGTAACTTGATCAATTTTCTCGGGACAGTAAAGTAAGCAATGTAATCGAACTATGTTTTCGCGAATAGTGGATAACGTACTTTTCCAGTTTTTATTAAACATATTAAATATTGTTAAAAAAACCCAATTTAGTTTAAGAAAAATTTCATTTGATCATAACTCAAAATTATCATTTTGTCTCTAAGTCACTTTTCGCTAGGGGTGATGTGGGCAATTCGAGAAAATAAATTCAACGGCAGAAACATCCCACATTCAAAGCTTGCTAGAAAAACAGTTACAATAAATTATTATTTTTGTGATTATTTAGTTATTTTCCACTTATTCAAAATATTTGCCATGAATAATTTTAGATACAATATGAACTTCCTTATTGGAAACCATTACATTTAACCATGATATATGAACATAAACATAATATATAAAACGACTTAATGCATTTTGTATTCCAAAGGAAAAAAAAAACTTTTATTTTCTTTTTTCGTCATTAGTAAAAGTGTCAGTATTTTGCATTTTCAAAGGAATATATATTTATAAAAATGGTTGTTTATAAACATTTCAACCAACGTTATACAACTCCAAATAACAAATATAAAAACAACTTCAAATAATGTTATTCTTTTTTTGTTGAAAGCAACGATATCCTTAATGACACCTGTTATAGAAAACGTATAGCTTCATCAAATAAAAAGATTTGTCAAATCTTGAGGAAAGACCAGAGGCTCCCGCCACAAGGCAGCATGCAGCTTTTTGACAACTCTATAGAGTGTAGCCTTTTGTCTGCTTATTTTTTAACCTAAATAAATAATGTTATATGTTGTCATTGGTTATTTATTATCTTCAGCGCTATGTTCACATTATTATCCTAAAAATCTATTAAACGCACTCAACGTGTCACCCGATCCGAATTGCTTAGTGAGTTGTGGCTGTGCAACTTTTTGATTAATTTTGTGTTCAGTTAATAGATACTGAATAGTATTTATATTTTTTAACAAAGATAGATTTAAAAGGGTACTCAGTGTTTTGACTAAAATCGTTGAAAAAAAATAGCAAATTAGTTAACCTCGTCAAAAATACGATCAAACCGAAAAAAATAAATATTCTGTGTAAAGATTTATATCCAGCGTTAGTAAAATAAAAAGCCATCAACTATAAACCAAAAATTGAAAAATTATAATATTTTCAGAGAAACAACCACAAGTTTAATATCTAACTAAGTTGTAAATTTTGAAATCATATGACACCTTTTTTCTATCTAAATATTTTCAATTAACGTAATTGTGTAAGTACGTAGATTGATTTATAGTATGAATTATTAATGTGAATAACAATTATTTTTTAAAATAGGCTTGAAGAAATAGTTTAGCTAAACCAGCCGTAGTCGGAAGTATTAAAATAAATTCTTGTGTATTGATAGTTAAGGCATTTTTTTACAATTTTAAAAACGTGTGCACAACGAGTGATATATTGTGTATAGTATAATTTCCAGCGTGAATCTGTTGAATCTATCGACAATTTAAAAAAATGTAAGTGTTTTATTTTTATGTATAACTAATTTGATTCAAAGTTTTCTTACCGTAAGATATTTTTTTATTAATTATACAGTACACATTCATATCCTGCAATATGTCGGTATTCAACATTAATCAATAGAGCATTCTCACTTTTCGTGCAAGCTTTACACTTTTATGATCAAATCACCCTACTTTTGAAGTAATTTTGTGCCACTTTTAAATTTTTATTACACGTGATCAATGTCTACATACGTTGAGCTATTATCCAACATGGTTAATCAATGCATGGTGGAAAAATCAATAATTATACTTACTTGAAAAAAACAGGTTTTTTTTATTATACGCAAGCTGCGTTGTACTTGTTACATACATAACTGTTTTTTTTGACTCGTTTTATAAGATATTACCAAATGTACACTACGTCATGTTTCACCTATTAGAAATTATGAAATTTTCTGTTACTGACCTATGTGACTCATTTGTTAACAGGTGTGGCATCGTAAGTAAACTATTATATTTAAAGCATCGATCATTGTAAAATTTATAATATGTTTTATAAAAATACAGAAGATTACAGCTAATGTCAATGTGTCAAATATTTTGAACGTGAAATATCATTCTAGACAAACACTAGGAGAAGTAACATTGCAAACACCTATGTTTAAGTTTGCTTTAGTGTCGATGTTAAAAACATAATCTATTTTTGATTTTATTGCTATTAACCGATTTTTTTATTTGCCAACGAACGAATACCAATGTTTATTAGTTAAAAATAACAATTTTCTACCAAGTGACTGCCAGTTTAATCAATGGATATATTTCAAACATTATATATCCTAGCGTATAAAACTAAAATAGTCAAATTTTAATGGTATAGATAATGAAAGCTATTGTAACCATACATACTTATTGAACTTTGATAATCAATTTACTTTGAAAAATATTTAATTATACCATATTTGTCACATTTTCTAGAAAAATACAAAGTCAATTTGTTGTTATAAAAATAATAAAAGATTTTTAGTACTTTTTCCACTTAAAATTTATTTGATCAGGACCGGTTCGCTCCTCGCGAGCATTATCAACTGATAAGAAAAATAAATTAAACAGTGCTATTTATACAAGTTAAATTGAAATAGAAAGGTGTCAGCAAGTACTAACAATGAAAAGGATTTACAAATTACATTATAATTACACAATTAAAATGCTTAACACCTATAACATACAATTAAAAAACATCAATTTAAGTGGCAAATGATATCAATTATAAACACAATTAAAATTTGGGAAATTTTTAAACAAAATGAAACTCTACGAAACCGGTCCTGATCAAATAAATTTTAAGTGGAAACAGTACTAAAAATCTTTTATTATTTTTATTATAATGCCATTCCACCAAGTATTGACAGTGTACACTAGAGATTCTGTGTCGAGACGTCCCGGGACAAAAGTCCCGGGACTTTTAAGGTTTTTTACTGTCTTAAGTCCCGGGACTTTGTTGTTAAATGTCCCGGGACTTAAGAAAGCCAAATTGTACATTTAAATTTTGAAAAAAACCATTCTAACAAATAAAAATTGGATGCAAGCAATCGCTAATGTGACCTTAAAAGTTAATTTTGATTTAAAATAAATTTACATTGGTGTCTAACATCTGTTTTTCACTATTGTACAAAGTTACCAATGTCTCAATAGGACAAAAAAAGGTATAAAAGCTGTATGTATTGTGATTTGTGAAGTAACGGTCATAATTTTACCCAATTCATTGTTATTTTTTCAATACATGTACCGTTATCATCCTTTTTTAAATAAATTTATAATTTTATTGAAGGGGAAATAAAAGTCCCAAGTCCCGGGAAGTCCCGGGACTTTGACTTTATCACGTCTCGAGTCCCGGGACTTTGAAAAACCCGAGACTTCAGAATCCCTAGTGTACACATTAAAAGTGATCAATTTGTTGTGTTTAATACCTTATTTTTTAAACATAAGTTAAAATGTTAGAATAAATATCTTTTATATATCAGTATATATTAATCCATATCTGCTCCCAATGTGAAGCATATGGTCTAATAAAAGAGGTATCTTAATAGAAGTTTTCCACAAAAACTGCTTGTTACTCAGTTGCTCAACCTCTCTTTTTTAAGAGAGTAGAGATGGAAGAATATAGTTTGGACAGAACAAGTGATTAACTAATAACTTCCCGTTGATTTTAGGATTATAAATGAGTTTTTAGACTTCACAAACACTCATGCCTTCGAACGAAAATCTATTGAAAAAGATTTTGCTCGTACTGGTAATACAACTCTGTTGAGTGTGTAAAACTGTACTTATCAACATTATGAAAAAAATGTAAAACTACTACTACAGCGTTCTTAATTTCAATCAAACGAAATTATTTAACTGAAAGAATTTTTATTCATCATTTATCATTTTTCTATTTTTATAATACACAATGTTTTAGACAAACACGATATATTGGTATTCTATTACATTGCGTATTAAACAGGTTTAATAATATGAATAGAAATAATATTAAAATACATTATTTCATATAGTATTCAAATCTGATCTGCAAAACACCTTGACATTCAGATAGACATTAACCGTTATTGCAATATATAAATTCGATGCACTTAAAAATGTCGCCAATCAACAGAGGTGCCAAATTAGTGAATAAATTTATTGCAACATAAATTAATTCATAAAAAAACATCTAACCCAGCGATGAGCAACATGCGGCCTGTGTACTCTCGCGACGAGATTATTGATAGAAGGATAATAATAGGACAAGATTAGTAGTTAGCTAATCGCTCTTTCTATGCCCTCTTTAGGATAGAGTGGGTGGTAGTCGATTCAAGACATCACATTCGTCCATGCCTTCAGACAGAAATCCATTAATCAATTTTAAATTAATTTATAGAGACTTTCCATACTGGGATTAGAACTCGTGACCTACGTAATCGAAGCCAGCGACGCGTTATACTATTAAAAAATATAAATTAATTTGAAAAATATGTTATTATTTTATAAAGATACGAAATATATCTTGCAAAACAGTGTTGCGTTCGATATGTCGGAACTTTTGAAGTTCAAGAGCTCCTGGAATCTCTTTATGGACTGAACCTATTGATTTGTTATTGCAAATCCATTTTCTTAGCATGTTTAGTGTTTTTTCCTTTTTCCTTTCCCTCCTTCATAAAGCGTGATCGACTTATTATTTTAGTCTAACTTCTTTTGAGTTGCTACAGTTTATATTGATAGATCAGTTCCAAAGTGTAGTAACACGGAAAATTAGGAAGCACAATTTTAGGCAGGTTAATCTTCTATTGTTGATCAATAAAAAATTTGACCTATCGGATCAATTTTGTTGACTTGTATGACGTTTGAGGGTTATCTATAAAATATACATAATATGGTATAGTGGTGTCAGTAACCTTTTTATGCTTTAATATGCTCGTGACAAATGGCACTATATAATATGTATTTAACTTGAGATTAAATACATATTCAAACAAATTACGCGTTACACTTTGGGTTGAAGATCATAAATGCGAGTTCGGTTCATTAAATAAATCATTGGTTTCTGACCGGTTGAAAAATACAAAACATTGTTTGGTATTGATTTTAATTCTGAATATTTAAAATCACGTGGCAATGTTCTGGAATTCTGAGTACAACTAATTGTATGATCATTAAAAACACGTAAGTAATATTGTGTTTACAATTTGTTTTTTTTTTGTTATAAATTGAAAACCGGAATATAGGAAGTGGATAAGACAGTCTGGAAAAGAGAAATTTACATCTACCAGTTTTGGCTGAGGAAAACTCACTCCATTGCGCAAAACACGATATCTCTCGATTTATTACTCCCACATGACCATAAGGACACTTCCTGTTCCTGTATACTGTCGATATATAACATTTTTTTTTTTTTTTATAACTAGCTTGAGAAAAACAGATTCCAAGAAAAATAAAATATATTTTAAGTAAAGTAATTAATATATACGACTAAAAGCAAAACTATTTTTTTTACTAAAATATGGAATTTGGTATGTATTTAGTAATTCCTTAAGATTGAGTTTTTTCTGTTGTTAAGTGTTCTTTTTTCACTCTTTAAATAATAACAAATATTTTTTTTATCAAATTAATATAGCTATAAGTGCCAAAGTTTTTTGGAAATCTTCAATTGCTGCTGATACTGGTTATTGCATTCCTATTCTATTGTTGCCGATAGAAGGGCGTAATTGCTATAGTGTTGAGCAATCCACAATAAAGTCAGTTCACATGGACACCATATGCAATATATACTATATATATATATATATATATATATATATATATATATATATATATATCTCTACATATTATATCCATGCATACATATCCATACATGCGCATACGTACATACAATGCATAAAGAAGTAAGCCGAAGAGACATTTTAATAATGATAAGGGTCGTGTTTGCAGTAGAAAAACTCAATTTATGAAGGTCAGCTGTTAAAGAACAGCTCTAGGACTAAAATGATTCTTATTTATCGTGATTTTGATAGAAGGAAGAGATTGTTGAGTTGCAATGTTTGCCTACTTTGCTATGAAACTTTTGAGAGGTTTCACGATTGAACTCAGGAATGTTCGGTATAACGAATAATCACAGTGTTAGTTCTATCCTTAAGGCCGCGTTCACCAATAAGGTAAATAGGCTGAAACTTTGGGTCTTGAATGTCTCTTGCTGTTTTTGAGCACCGGCAAAGAGGTGTAAATTCTAGACTTCCGTCACTTTACCTAATAGTTTGACTATTTACAATAAATATTTTGTTCTCCTGCTGTTAGTAAAGTGTCCCTAAAAAATGTGTGGAAACGGTTTTTAGTAGACATTTTTAACGGAGAGGCCTCGAAAGCGGAATAGTTAAGTGTCTCTTTACATCTAAATCCAGCTTTGCTTATCTTTATATTTATACTACATAATAAAAAAAACTTTTTAGCGACTAAGAAACATACAATTATTACAGAAAAACTTTGTCAATGTTAATGTAAGTATTGTAAGTCTTATAGAAGCCCGTGTGTTTTTTATTGGAAACAGCCATAGTAAAAATAAACACAGTAGAACAAGGGCTCTTTTTTTACTTAGCTTGTTCAATTATTTTTTTTTAAACATTTATTCCGACTTACTAACGTACTAGTTTAATATATTGATATCTGAAGTTATCTTATTAACAAGAAAAAAAGGATGGAAAAATTAGGAAATCAAGAATGGTAAAATTACAGACTCAGCTTCATATTTATAAGTCGAAAGAAATATGTTTTTGTGAATTCAGAATAAATATATACATTTAACACGTTATTAAAGTATAAAAAAGATACACGTAATAATTTGGTCGTGTATAAAAACACGTATTCAAATCGCGAATAATATTTTGGCACATAATATATACTCAAAAATATTGTAATGGACAGTTTCCGGTAGGAGATTATTATGTGTTATTATTGTAAAGTGGCACGTGTGAGCTTCATACAAGTCGAATACGATGGTGTATCCTGTTAAAGGAATTTCACGTGAGAATATAGCTTGACAGATGTTAAACGGGTAACGGTTAACTGGCGCCGGACGTTGATTTGATGTGGTGTAAATCAGTGTTCTTCAACCTTTTTACATCCGTGGACTGGTAAAAATTGGAAAAAATATCTCGCGACCCGGTGTCAACCAACATCACTCAATAAGTTCAAAGGATGACAAATATAGATCGCGTCACTATTGACAAATACATATGAGTTTTAGAAAGTACCCAACTTCAAATAGTACGTGTCAAAGTTTCATACAATTGACGTTTAATTCACAAGTTACAGTGGTTTTAGAGACGCTGCTTTTGTAATTTTCAAAAAAAATGGAAAAATCTGATTTTTGTGTGTTGATAAAGCATTGTTTTTTAATGGGAAAAAATACCGTTCAAGCAAAGCATTGGCTTGACTAGTGTTATTCGGACTCTGTCAAATCGAGACAAATGGTATAGAAGTGGTTTGCTGATTTCTAAACGCTCATTTCATGATTTCTGAATCGCCCAAATTCGGCAGTTGTTCCAGAAAATATATAAAAAGTCCACAAAATAGTTTTGACCGATCGTAAATTGAAGTTGCGTGAGATAGCCGACATCTTAAAGATATCAAAAATCAGTTCATTCACCATTTTGCATCAATATCGAAGAGATAATACTCTTGATAAATTTTCAAAACGTTAACGTCTTCGTGGACCGGTAATAAACTCTCGCAAACCGGTGCCGGTCCGCGGACCATAGGTTGAAGAACACTGGTGTAAATGGTTCAACATCTTGTTTCGTCTGACCTTGATCATAATTTCATATCGATAGTTAAGATTACATAACGTCAAGCCAAACTATGTCATGTGTCATTGTTGGTAACCATGCACACGCGTATGATGATTGCACGAATGACAGTTACAAAAGCGATATATGTGTACGTCTGTCTTTTATGGAATTCCAATGTGCACACATTTATTGCTTGTATAAGTTATAATGAAGCCTAGTTTTTTAAATTAAAATAAATTCGGCGTTTTCGTGACATATTGATTAGGGTATCCAATCCCAGACCCTTGTTGTGTGATCACAGGATTCCGATACTAAACATTCAACATAAAATCGTGTATTTTTCGGGATCACTAAATTGGACAGGATCTCGAGATTGGAGCCCCTAATATCGATGACATAACTAGCAAATGGTCCAGTAGTTAACCACTACTCTTGTCATACTCCTATGCTACTATCACTACTCTCTTCGAAAAAGAGACGATGAAAAAACAAGCAGTTCTTGTAGAAAAAAATATGTGGAAATACCTTTATTAAGATTATTTTGAATGCCATATGTAATTTGCTTCATATTGATAGTAGAAACGGATCTAAAAAAATAAAGTATTTGTTTAAATCTACAATTTTTCATTTACTAGAAAATGAAAGGCTTGAGAAAATTCACACTTGGAGGATTTTCAAGTAGAACGTTGTGGCTATTTTAGTATATATGTGTTGATTTACAATTGTTTCATAAACTTATTAATGCTTTGCTGAGGCTGTCCCTTCCTTGCAAGCAATTGTTAATATTGCCTTTTTTAAAAAAATCAATTCAATCAAGAGTAGACTATTTTTCAGTTTAATGATTAGGTTAAAACGACGTTAATCTAGTTTAAAATCTAGATCTCCAAAACAACGTGACGCAGCGATATTGTATCTAATACTAAACAGCCAACATTACTTCCTTATACATTTTTCATGATATCATAAATCAATTTAACGTTTCGACTCGTAATACGACATACATTATTGGCTGTTAGCTGTTACTCAATCCAATGTCAACGAAGATATTTGTATAGGCGTATCAGCGCTTAAAACAGCATTTTGATGCAATATTTATAATAATAATTTCTCTCTGCGGAATGTGCGTAAAATTTTCACTTCCTATATTTGTCCGTTTTCTCTTGTTATTGGCTCAAGCATTTTGTTCATATTATATTATAAAGTATACACAACTTCTCTAACAAAACTGAATATATTTACATATTGTTATTATAGTTTTAAACTATAAAAGTCATGAATATTTAATATCGAGATGGTTAGCAGTAAATAAATATATTTTTAATCAAACCGGTGGCTTCTTTGCGGGTAAAATTTGCTTCTGAAATCAATAAAACACGTGTCATTCGGAATAACAAAAAAATCAAACCAAGGTGTATTCACCATTTTTTTAAAAAGAAAAACAAGGATTTTTTAAATTCAATGACAATTCTAATGTTTCTAGATAATACGTTTTCTTTTCAGTGTACTATTTATACGCTACGTGTAAATTTTGTAATAACATACATGTAATTTCCTATAAAAAAAAATATATTTTACATTGTTTGGCTTGCAATCAATAAGCATGCAAAAGAACTTCATATTATACAAAATACACTAATAACTACCGGTTCTCTGTTATGATGTTCTAATGTTATTAAAAACACTATAACTTGTAAGTCATTGTTTCTGCCTTTTTTAACATGTAAATAGTCTTTCGACCGGTGGGATTCCGGCATCCCGGACGTTCGTCGGGTACTATCCAATGGATGTACTCGGCGGAACTGAGGGATGCTGGCATGTCATGGGAGGAAGCAAAGCAATTGGCGAGAGACAGGGAAACATGGAGGTGCCGCGTGGCGGCCATATGCTCCACATAGGGAGCGAACATGACCAAAGAAGAAGAAGAAGAAAGAATAGTCGAAAACTAGAAGTGTGATTTGTGAAGAACATACGGTGAAGTCTTTTTGGTATAAACAAGAAGATATTTATATCAACTGTTAAATTAATAAGAACTTATATCCTATATAATTTTAATCGATTTTTAGCGCTGTTCGTGAAACTAATGTATTAAATCAAAATGAGATCACTAAAACGTGACTGCGAAAAATTGGAAACATGTTGATTAATAGTAATAAATCTTCAACTCAATCTAACATTAAATGTTATTAACAAGATACATATAATTTAAGATTTCGACTGAAGGGGCTTGGTGGAATTTCAATATTAAATTTGAATCGTTCAAACTATGTACATTCTCACAGATTTTGTCACTAACGACACGGGTTTCGTCTTTCGGCATCTGTCAGCTCTTTTTCCAGGAAATTTTAAAAATAAATAGGGCACAGCTGCATAGCCTTCCAATTTTAAATGAAATATTAAGCCTATCGAGATCCCCACTTCTATAGCCTATATAAATGTAATCATAAAACCTTTGCCGACAAAAAAATAATTATAATTCTTAAAACCACTCACTACTCAAATCTTTGATCATTCCCATGAGCTTATCCTTTTCGCCAGCAATGGCTTTAGAGTCAGTGATACATTTATTTATTTTATAAACTCGAAACATTCATTTACTAAGCGTCAGTTCAAGTTCATCCGTGCACTTGAACGCCTGAAGATGCCGAAAGGTGAAACCCGGGTCGTTAGTGACAAAATCTGTTAGAATGTATATAGTTTGAACGATTCAAATTTAACAAGATACATATTTTTTAAATTGCTTTCGTATTGGTAATGCTTATTTTTAAGATTCCCCGAGCGACGAAAGTAAAAGTTTTAAAGCAATAAATTGCATTTTATTCGTAGATCAACTGATGACATATGTATTTGTATTCACTCAATGAGCGTCAAAAGAGTGGTATACCAAAAACCCGATCCTTTCTTTCCCCCCATTTGTATTTTCTTAACCGTGAAAAGTGGAGTAACTGTTAGGTATCTAGTCTTCGTTAAAACAACTTATGTTGCTTCATTGTAAGTGAAAATATTTAAAACATAATTCCAGATTTTTTTGTCACTGAAATATATCATAAAATACTCACTTGTGACTCAAATTTGAATAGATCAACAGAACACACGATGATTTGCCTTTTAACTGACCCAAGTACAAACAATTGTTTGTTGACAGAGCGCGTACGTTTTATTTTAAAATTAAATTCCTTTAATTGATTACGGTAAATAATATTACCGTCACTTCTATGATTATCTAATAGCTAAGTGGCCATTTACTATGGAGGTCGAAATGCTTTTCAAATACTGTTGACATTGTCCTCGGTCGAAAGTTAGGCTTGTGTTCTATACAAACTACATTGATTTTCATGTAAATTAGATATAATATAAACTTAGTTGACATTATTATTGGATGTTTACATTCACACACCCACGTGGTTTCATAAATTGTATATATGAAGTTTGCATATTTTAAATCAAAGCAAACATTGCTTCACTATTTTTTATATGATTTATTTTTCTTTCTTTTTTCAAAGATTTTGTCAAAGGTAAAGTGTAAACCACCTCAATGTATGTATTAACTTGCTGTATTAGCTTAAGCTTACCTCATCGCAATCTCTATGCTAAAGTTAGACTGTACATTGTCTGAGTGCACACTTTAACTGTTACATATTAATTCTCTAATTCCAGAGTGCACTATGTATTAGTAGAATCTAGTGTAGCATAATAACGTATTGGTGGTTTTTTGGAAGTGAGATGAGTGAGTGAAAATACTGCCAAATTCAGACATAGTGCTCTCTGGAACTAGGGATTTTAATATATATTTATAAGAAGTCTCAAAACAAAAATTGATATGTCCATTTTGCAATGTATGTAGTTTTATGTGTTTCACGCTTAAATTTTACGTTTTATTACTAGTTTATATTTTTCACATTCCAATTAAAAATAAAATGCGTATTTTTACAAGCGATTAGCTAGTCAACTACTAATTGCAATAAAAATATAATGAATAAAAAAATATATCAAATTTATTGGTTTCTTCGTATGACTTCCGTAACATGCTAAGAGTTTAAATATTTTTTATTCGTAGTCTTTTGTCTGGTTTTGAAAATATACATCATTTTATGTTATTCTAAATTACTTATATGGGAATACTATAGGACTGGGATGACGAGCCAAAAATCCTCAAATATTATTCCACGATTGTATGGCGTGCCCAAGCAGTATTTTTTTTTAAATATAAAAAAGTGATTTTTTAAACGATTGTCGTTTATCTTGGGAAACATTTAAAAATTAATAAAACGGAATAAAATAATTATTTACGGATTATTCAATCAAAATTTTAATTTTTAAAACTTCGCGTGCCATCCAAATTCTCAAACGTGCCAATTTGGGCACGTGTGCCATAGGTTCGCCATCCCTGCTATAGGATATGTATTTTTTGTGAATTTGTCGGTTAATGCTTTGATCCGCTTTGTATTACACAATAAATGGTTGAAGACTGTGTTACGAAATTTTCTGCTCACTAATTTTGACGTGGATAATGAGTAAACATTCACTAAATTTCTTTACAAGCGTGAATTGAATTATTACATTTTATGACGTGGCTTGTATTGATTTTATTTTCAATTTTATTAGTAGCTTGTTATAACTTTCTAGATAAATTGATGCCGTGGTGTTATTAGTGACAGTTACTGAATATTTCGAAAAAGACGCAGGTTGCGTTATGAAGGTTTCTTATTTTACGTGAATTTTAACAACAACAAAAAATTGAAAGGCTTAAGCATTTCTTAAATACATGGCCGCATCCAATGAAGAGTATATGATCTCCTATAACACATTTTTTTTCACAAAAGCTGATTGCTACTTAGCTTTTTTAAAATTCCCTAGACTACTCCACATTGTACCCACCACCATCCACTACGACTTCAAACTCTTCTTACAGCGTAACAACTTTAGTCGTGTTCAAAGTTTTGCCAGGGGTTTCCCAAGAAGTAATTCCCCAATACTTGGTTGCATACAGTGTTCATAATGATGAGTTAAAAATAAAAGCTTTTATCTATTACATTCAATTATTTTTCCATATGACGCGGTGAATTTCTTGAAGGCCTTATAACTTGCCTTGGATGCAACCAAGTCGGTATATGGGGCTGACGGATCCAACAGATAGTCGCATCGTCTCGAGCAACTCTTTATTCATTTGCTAAATCTCTTTTCTAAGAGAGAAGTGATAGAATGATAGGTGCTACGACAAAACTAGTGGTTAATGTATCGTTTTTGCTACGCCGAGTTATTTTTAGATTAGAAAAGTGGGAGAGAGTTTTTAAACATAAAAAAACACCCATGCCTTTGAACAGAAATCGATAAAACTATTGAAAAAAATCTGTATTGGGACTTGAACCCGTGAGATCCATTGCGGAAGCCAACGATGTTGAACACTGCGCCGCGGATAGCAATTTTTTTTTTTCTATTTTGGGTTATTTTTTAAATTAATAGATCAGTATTAGTCACCTTATGTGGCTCAGTTGGTTAGAGCTTGCTCTACCGATCACGCAGGTCTGGGTTCGATTCCAGGTAAGATCACAGTGAATTTGTTCAATTCAAAGTTGTGATCGAAGGCTGGTTGTTTGTGGTATAAATTCACATTATTTCCTCTCCTCCCATACTTCTGATCCCTTAATAACTGGGTGTAGCGATAGCGAATAGTGCTACTAGTCCTGTTCTAGCCTTATCCTTATTTCCGAATTTGAGGTTGAGTAACAAACAGTTCTCGTAGAAAATACGACTTTTGTTAAGATACCTACATTAGGACGCCATATGCTCCACATTGGGAGCGGATATGGATAAAAAAATGGTTTTTTTTTTGTTTTTAATGAATACTTTTTTTGTATTTTAAACGTTTTATTGTTATTTTTATTAAATCTTTTTTGTGAATCTTCGAAAGCCGCGTTTAAAAAACTATTATAATTCGAAAACCGTTTTTTTAAGTCGGTATTTTGTGTAAGCCTTAGATAAGGATATTAGTACGAAATGAGTAAGAAATGGACGGTCCACCTTTTACCCAGAATGTACTTACATTAACGTTTTATAGTTAAATGCAAGTTTGAGTACGATGTTTGCAATCGGCGTCCTCATCTCTCGAACAAGTGATCAGATGGAAGTGAAAGTGAGCTGACGGTGCGCGGCACGGGTCCCGCTAAAAAGTAACATAAAAAACGCGATGCTTAGCTGCTTTGAATGTCTGCAAGAGACGTGACTCGTTATGACCGATTTACACCTCTGGTGAGATCTTAACAACCATACAACGGAGGATTCCGTAGTATACTTCAAAGGGCTTGATTCTTTTTTAATCTATATTTATTCACTGTTACTTACTTGCTGTCCTCCACCCACCAATGGTTTCGTATACGTTAATTTTATGCAACAGTATTCAGTGGCGTTACAAACGTTAAGATTCTACATTTTTTTTTTGTTAACTGGAAGCGTATTAAGAGTAACTATCAGACTTTTTTTGTTCTCTTGTTCTTGTTCGCTCCCAATGTGTAGCATATGGCCTCCTAATGGAGGAATTTCAACAGAAGATTTTCTGCGAGAACTACTCAGTCGCTTAACCTCAATTATTTTCAAAGTGAGTAGTAGGTAAAAAAAGTATATTGCATTGCTACACCCAATTGTTAAAGGATCATAAGGATGGTAGGAGAGTAAATAATGTGAGTTTACATCACAAACATTCAGTCTTCGATCATAACTTTGAATTGAATAATTCTCAAATTCACTGCGATCTTACCGAGAATCAAAACCAGACCTGCGTGATCGGTAGAGCAAGCTCTAACCAACTGGGATACAGAAGGTGACATAATTGTCCCCATAGACTTAGTGGCGTGTATTTAAAATCAATTCCTCGAGATAAGCAAAAGCTTTTATGACGCTGCTAATTTCTTGAAAGCCTATTAATTTGCCTTATTATACACCAAGTCAACGTGGCCGATTGATCCAATAAACTAATAGCTCACATATTGTAACTTTCAATTTTCACGTTAAATTTATTTTTGGGATGGGTACAAAACATCCGAAAGGGGAGAATTTTTGCCCGATTCCCGGTAAGGTCAATGTCAAATTTAGATTTTTCAATTTAAATTTGAGACCTAAGACGTATTTGTGATATCAATTTACCTCGAGTTGATCTCGAGTGAATTGCAATAAAATTGTCATCGAGATTCTCTCGTATGATTTTTCAAATTTTAAATATTTGGCGTATTGGCATTAGTTTTAATACCATTTTTTTTTTTAAATCAGTGGCTTTAATTTTGATTTAATTGAGTACTTTAAAAAATCGAGCATGAACATATTTGTTCTGCCCTATTGAGATGTTATGAGCTAAATATTGACGAAATGTATTCATAGATTTTTAACGTATGTCATTTTTCCAATCTCACCATTTCGTTATCGTACGGTTTTCCACGATTTTTTTAAAACCAATTATTGTTTGTAACCTTATCTGTGTACATGTACTAGTTATAGAGCGTATATCAAGAAAAAAACTTCTAAAAAACTGCTTTTTATATAGCCACTCACCGTCTTTGTATATGTAGTTTCAAAATTTACCATTATCAATATTAATTCTTGTCTAGTCGTCGTATTACAGTTTTCACGTTTTAACACAATCACAATTAGCAACTGCTTTGTAACTAATCTTTCACAATATGATGCATTTTTATTCTCCATAGAACATTCATAATTGTATGGTTGCGATATTTGTTGTGCGCTACTTGCTTCTCGGAATGAAGATTAAACGATTTTCTTCACTGTTTTGTGTGTCAATTCAGCTTTTAATGGTAATGTTAAACCTGAAGTGTAATTTCCTTTTGATATAAGTATGCAAAAATAGTCCTGTGAATAAATATTATAAAATATATAACAAGAAATAATATACTACTTTCAAATGATATTTTAAAAACATGAACTATTTTTTTAAAATTTAGTAGAATGGAATTACGATATATTCTTCTTCTTTTTGTCGATTTGTTTTTGCATATATCGTTCATTCTCTCACTTTCCGAAACATCTTAAATGTAATAAAGTCCTCGCAACTTTTCCAATTCCAAAAATGAAGCTTAACGGGGATGATTAACTGAAAAATAGTTCTATCCGAGACCTATCTTTCTATTCTCTGTACAAAAAATTGTTGTAAAAAAGCTTTTTTATCTGTTCCTTTGAAAGAAAAAAATACGAGAATTTACTGTTTACTATTGAAATTTACTATAGAACATATTTTTTTATTGGTGGCATATAGAATTAAAACAATTTTTGGCTCTCGCCAATCTCTTGACCTTTCTCACGAAAGTCACGTCCGGGCTTTGTAGACCCACTAAATACTTCATACGGACAATCAGTCTTTCAGCACGACGGGACCCATTTGCTTGAAAAAATAGATGACCTTACCTGGTGGATCTCAGTCGGTATTTTTCATTTCCCTGGATATGAGACATAAAATTGTCATGTCCCAGGAAATTTTCGCGTCCTGAGACCGTCGTAGTATAGTATTTTCGAAAAAATAATAAATAATATATAAACAAATATTACCATGCATAAATACTGTCGGTAACTCAAAATTCATGCAAACTTATTTTTTAAGTTATACAGGTAGTCCTCGACTTCAACATCAACGATTCGCACTTACGACCGAAAAAAATAGCAATTTTTAAAATATTGAATTGGATCACGAAACACCATTGCACACAGCCGATTTAGTAAAAATATATATATATTTATCGTATCCTTGATTCTTCTTCAAGGTTGCCGTCCTTTCCCGGAGATAATGTTTTATGGCAGACGTTGCTACAAAACCCAGGAAATATGGTGTTTTCTCCGACCAAGTTTTCTAGTTTCAAAAACTGTGAAATATGTGCAGGGGATTCTTTTTTGCTATTTTATGAATACATAAAGAATTTGTATGTATCACTTTTAATTTGTGTGAAAATTTTATTCCCATATACATATATTCCACAAGATGACATTACCGTATAGTAAATATTTATTTTTCTTTCTATTACACATTTTTCGAGAAATTCGTTTGATTTCATGTTCATTAAGAAATAACACATTTAAGTCAGTAATTTGATGGTTATTATTGCAAACTAGCATCTGTCATACAAACTTACAGTGGTCATATTTTATATTATTTATTAAATGAAAGATTTTTTTTTAAATATCATGTTTTATTGCTTCCCAAAATGTTTAAAAGTACTCAAGAATTATAAAAATATATTTTTATTGAACGAACAAAATCTACTTTTACAAATTTTATTAAAATCTTAAGAAATCTCGAGTTCTTTTATTTAAATGTCCCGAGGGCCAAGACTGTCAAAATGTGCCGATTTTCCAGGATTTTTTTTCTCATGTAGTTTCGACACAGAACCATTAATACAAACCACTTGTTTAAGTTAGACTCCTCATCATTTTTAACATTTTTCATAGTCTTTTCACCTAGCAATTTGTATCTTTATCGAATTCAACTCGTTATACTACCGTCAAAATAGAATACTAATTTTTAGCAATAATTATATTGCGGAAAATAAAAATACTGTAGTTATTTTTTTTTCAAATGGCAAATTTCACATAAGTTTTAATTTTATACTATGAAAAACTCTATTTGTAAAAAAACTGAAACAAAAATGATTCTGTCTAATAATGTTCTAAGAATATAATTATAATACTTTTTTTGCTGGCAATACTTCCATGTTTTGATTAATACTAAACAATAAATTATTATTGAAAATATAAAGCTTATTGTAATGTCAATTAAACAATTAAGAAACAAATTTATGACGTCAGTTGAGAAGAATATATTTTATTGAAAAAATATTTAATAAATGTCATACGTTTAAATATATGTACGTACTTAATATAAAAGAAGCAATCCGAAGGATATCAACAAAGGAACTTTAATAATATGCTGTTTTTTTTTTATAAAAAATATCGTTTCTTGAATATTTTAATTAAAGTCGAAAAACTTTTATAACAATATCAAAATAATTTGACATTTTCCGAATTGTGCCCAAAAAATGATTGTTCTGTTTTTCATTTGATAAAAGATGTTTTTGTGCTGTCTATTATTTGTAAAACTCTTATTCATTTTTATAAATGGTCTTGTAATATGAAATGAAAACTTTTTTCTACTTTATAAAAAAATTATCCTATCTCGTGGGTCATCTGTTGAATTGTTACTCCTTGTAAGTGAGTCTGAAAACTTATTGGGAAGTTAGAACATATTTAATTTGCTGAAAATATTTTTATTTATCCGTGTCTACTCCCAATGAGGAGTATATTACCTACTAATGGAATATTTTTTCATATAATTAGGAACAGTACGACAATCTCAGTACGCGAGAATTTCCCGGGACATGACAGTTTAATGTCTCGTTTCTCGGGACATGGAAATAATCGTGACTTAAGAATCCCTAGTCATTGCGTAATAAAAAAAAAACATATCAACATAATGAATGTCATTATAAATATTATACCATTTAAGCCCTTCAAAAATTATATCACAGAAATGATTGACTTACTTACTATCTACATTAATGAATTTGTTATTACATCAACAAAATGTCGACATGTCGATGCGATAATATGAATTGGGAGTCAATTTGATAATATGGTTTGTAAAAGTAATCAATCGTGCATGAAATGGAGTTGGTAAATATTCATCGATTTCTTTAAAAATCAATTGCAATCAAAACGCTGAACAACGCAATCAATATTGCGAGACCTCGTAATGCAATATTACTTGTTTACTTACTTCAAATTTCGTAATTACATTATTATAATCATCAACTGCTATTATGTAAAAATATTACAGTATACTTATTTTTTTTTTACGAAATATTGATAGTAAAAGTTGCTCACTTAACCCCCAGAGACGAAAGCTTTTTTCCGATAAAAAAAATATTTTCTAAGCCATATTGAAGTCACGGATAACTTATACTTATTATATCCAGAATTTCAAAAAAAAAACGCAAAGTTGTTGCATAGAAACCCCGCATGACTATATGTCATGCTCATCCTTTTATTACCGTGTAATATTGAGTACGGATAGTAGTAAGGACGAGAGTCACCGTATGGGCACGCAAACATTCGGGATTGAAATATAGCTAAATGTGATTTTTTTTAAATATTTACAATTTGACCTCTTTAGATCAACATAATTTCAATACAAATATTTTAGCAAAAGAACTGTAAATAATTTGATGATTTTATAAAAAAATAACTAACAGTTTCAAAAAGTAAATTAAAAAAACGGATATTCAAAAAATCGTATGTGATTTTGGAGGCCGTTTCTGTCCTCACGGACGATGACCTACTGTAGTCTGTACCTTTTTAACCAAATATGAGCAAAAACAACGATATTCAGATAGAAAAAGGATGAATAGTGGGATCAATAGACAACGGTGTTTACTGTGACCATATAGTCACGCTCGTCCTTGGAGGGATAAGTGAGGGAATGTCTACAATTATTATCGCCGTGTTAACTATACACTCAACTAATTTTTAGCACGGTTTTTAAATTACACGATCCACTAAAAAACGAATAATATATTTTTCAAGTACAGAAGCTTATTTCCTTATTACAAGAGATTTTGAAAACACACGACAGTAATAACAAACAAAAGCGTCATTAGATCCTGACATATTTGACGTGTCACTAGCTCCTAGAGATAAAGCGATTTATTTTCAGTCCCTCATAGTTGAGATGATATTTTTTTTTTTTAAATAAAATATTTATTATTATGAATAATATTTTATTTAATTTACTTATTGAAAATTCATAATTAACATTTCAATTAAATATTGTTTGCTATACATTAAAAATATCTAATGAATATATTATCAATTATTGCCATTATATTCAGCATTACTTTCATCTCACCATATACTAAAAAAAGTGAAAAGAAATGGTAATCTTTGACCGAGTTCTTAAAATTTTATATTGACTTCATAAAAAACTTGAGGAAACCTTTTCCTCGATAGCCTACATAAAGCAACTTTTATAAATATATTAGATAATAATAAATTTATCAACTGTTTATATAAATTAATTGACAAAATTAAATAACACTGTTTATTTTCATATCACCGAGTGTAATGTGAAAAGTAATTACTTATTACGTGTTATTCGCGCTTTTTTGTTTCTTGGTTTTATTATCGATGAAAATTCTCTGCGTATAATTTTGATGATTATTTTTATCTTTTTAATTTACATAATGTTTCTTGATTTTTTTACGCTGAGCATTAAATATTTCAATGTGGACATGAATAATCATTGGTTTTAACTTCGAAAATGGAACTACGAGTGTTAACAATTTAAAAACTATATACTATATTAATGTTATGCAATTTTGCAATTGCTCCTTGATTAACCCTCCAAGGACGAGCGTGACCATATGGTCACAGTAAACACCATTGTCTATTGATCCCACTATTTATCCCTTTTCTACTTGAATATCGTTGATTTCACTCATATTTGGTTTAAAGGGTACATACTTCAGTTGGTCATCTGCCGCGGCGACAGAAACGGCCACCAAAAGTACATACGATTTTTTTAATTTCAGTTTTTTTTAATGGACTTTTTGAAACTGTTTTTATCAAAACACCAAATTATTTACAGTTTTTTTGCTAATATATTTGTATTGAAATTATGTTGATCTAAAGAGGTCAAATTGTAAATATTTAAAAAAAAATCACGTTTAGCTGTGTTTTAACCCCGAATGTTTGCGTGTCCATACGGTTGCGTTCGTCCTTATTACTGTCCGTGCACAATATTACACAGTAATAAAAGGATGAGCATAACCATATATACCATATATGGTCATGCTCATATATACCATAAATCATGCGGCGTTCTATACAACGAATTTGCGTTTTTTTTTTTTTAATTTTTGTTAGGAATAAAAGTTATCTGTGACTTCAATATGGCTTAAAAAATATATTTTTATCGAAAAAAAAGCTCTCGTCTCTGGAGGGTGAACGCATAGATCAATTGTTTCTAGTGTTAGGTAAACAATGTTTGACTATTTTTATATAACCCTAATCCACTTCTAAAAATCCCGATAAATAGTTTATAGCAAACTTTCAACAAGTGGAATAACAACGTTATAAAATTAAATTTTATATGATACATGGTTGATAAATGAACCAAAAGGATTGAATATCAATCCAAACACTAAATTATTCGCCTGATTTAAGCCTAGCATCACTAACGTGATGAAGACAAACATACTAAAAAGGCAGGCTGTGAGGTCAGATTCGAGAGCCTTAAGAGCTTAATAACTATCGTATGTAATGTAAATATCGAAGTCTAAAGTTATTTGATGAAAATTTTTCATAAGAGTCACCACATGATTTTGAGACCTAAAGTGAGGGGGCTAAAAGCAAATGTAGCAATATGAAAAAATATTTTTTTCAATCTATGGATGCAGAATCACAGAGCTTTAAATTCTTCAGCTTGTGAGCTGATATTTCAGTAGCAAATCTGTTTTCACTCCATAGATTTTTTTTCTCTATATCATAGTCTATATCAGCCGTACTCAACTTTTTTTTCCTCCTGGCCACATTCTGATTTTTGCTTCTCTACGTGGGCCGCAAAATATTTATAATAGTAATATACTGCATACATATGTATGTATTATGATGTCGAAATAAAAGTTTTTTTATTTTATTTATATTATATAATGTACACATTTATGTATTCATGTATTTTTCAAAGAAAAAAAAGCAATGTACAACAAATAAAAAATACGTAAAAAGTATACAAAAATACCAATGTATCCAAAATCTTAAACCGTTTACTTAAAAATTAATGTGAATTTTGATATTGAGTCAAACTTTTAACTATCTTCGTGTAATCAGGTTCTTAATTACTACAGGCTACTATTAATACAAAAAACATTTGTTGACTATAACTATTTTGGGCCGCACATAAGAGCTGATTGGGTCGCAAGTTGTGTATGGGTGGTCTAAATAGTCTAAGCTATTCGTTGAATACAAAAAGTCACGTGACAAAATGTTTGCTCAATACATTCGACGAATTTATACATATTCTACTGTAAGGTTAAATAGTTTAATAGTTTTTTCAAAATATCTTTCGTCGTTAAGTAGCTGTCTTTGCTTTTGACCCCCTCAGATATTATTTTTTAATAATTGAAAAACAACATGCTTTTCATAACTTATACCCTTGTAATGGAATATTTTTACTGAATTTATATTTCTTCAACATATTTATTATTTACGTCTAGACGTTTACGAAATTGTTTATGATTCTCTACTTGATATTTTTCACATAATAATTTGTCAGGACACAAGTTACATAGTCGTGTGCTTAGAATTTTATTATCAAGGAACAGGGAAAATATGATTAAAAAAATAAAATTAAAATATTAAAACATGAAGTCAGAACTGTTTAAAAATACTGTCAAATAGGCTTTTAAAAATATTGGTTTTAACAGATTCAGCGGTAACTACATAATATATAAGGAAATTCATTTTTAATGTAAAATTAATTTTGATAATTAACTTTGTTATTCCACTAAAGAGTTAAAATATGTAGCTGATAGTTGTTTCAGCTTTACACCATGGTCGGATTCTGTAAAATTGAAGTCCACACAGAATTATAATTCAATCATGGTACGATTGTCATAATTTGAATAATATAATGTCTGTTTATAGAATGATGTTTATATATTTGATGGACGGAAATTTATTTTGAATGTCAAATTGAATCTGAACACGTATTTTTCCACTAAAACAATCATTTTCAGACTTAATACAGTTAGGTTATGTGTAGGTAAAGTAAACATTTACTTCAATTAAATGTAGATCATAATTTTATTAAAATTATAAATATAGGAATACTTTACCGAGACAATAAGAAGCCGTTTAGAATGAAATGACATTTTTTATGAAAACATATGACACTGTTGATTTAATTTCCTCTTCGATTTTCTCTTCGAAATATAAGTAATTAGCAGTGTTAATGTAATTAATACTGCTAATGTAACAATTTCTAATATTGTCTGTATCAAGTCCCCTCCTTATGTCCAGTAAGAAGGAAAATACCTAACCTTTATCTTGTAATTAATATTTTAAATTTTATATAAACCGGTCTTCATTTTGTATATTTGATAAACTTTCAATGAAAATTACAATTAGTAATGTCAGATTTATTCTTGATATCGTATATTTAACATAAAAGAGAAGATATTTTGGCGGTGTAATGTTTATTGAAATCTTTCCGGTACGGAAATTTTTAAAACTTGTTGACACTTAGTGGTAATTTTAATATCATCAAATTAATTAAGTAAAATAACTGCATAAACTATTCTGAATCAATAAATCATTCGAGCTGTTTTTCGTCACAATTACGGTCAATATTGTTAGTACTTTAACCGTTACTTTTACTAATTATTACAAATATAAAATTCTTTCTACGTTTTTTCGGTGCTACAGTCCGGGGTGAACCTTTTTTTGCTTCAGTTACAGTCACAACAAATTGTGCGACACCCTTCCACTAAGTAAAGGCACAGTCTTCAAAAAAATATATACTTAAATAAATTGCAATCATAACGAGGTTGTAATTATACACGGATAATCAATTGCTTTCAATTTGCGGCAGGGCAATGTCTTGATAGATATGCAATGCCTTTAACCGCGTAGTGTCAAGGCTGTACTGACGTAAACACATATTAAACGCAGCAAAATCGACGTTATACGGGTAAACTTAAATTAAACTTAACTTTTACTTCATAATGGTGACCAAGCGCGATTTATCGTTGTGGTAAACTATGATAGAATCATGTATATTCTACTTTTCTGTCTGTTTGTTTTTCTTTAACAAGATTTCCTTCTAAGTGGTGAACAGTAGCGGGATGAAATTTGTACAAGTTTAGGCATTATGTGTGCATACTCGTAACAAATAAAGAACAAGTTTGAAGCTATCCCAGGCGAAGCCGGGTAATAAAGCAAACTACAGTAAACTCTGTGGTTTCTAGAATTTTATTCGTAGAATTTAAAAATACTTATGCACAGTAGTGGAGAGGGGCTGAAGATATTCTAAGTACACGCGTGCTTAAGTTCGTGAAGAATTTAATTACGTTTATGTAATTGTTATACAAATTAAAAGTGTTCAATTGTTCTCTCGGTTATATTGTAACTGGCTAAAATGGACATCTTTGACAAAGTGCATAACCTTCACTGTAACAAATCGATATATTCTAGTTGTATTTCTTTGCGAAAATTCATATAATTCTTGCAATTGAAACAGCCTATGCTAACATTGATCTAATTAAATATTATTAAATTTATTGCAGATACATAATAAAGGTATCAATGTAACCATGTAAACAAAAAAAAATGTTGTATTAACATCTTTAAGTATGATTTATTGCTAAGAAAACCGGTTCCAAATCAATAACAATAAATCATTTGACAAACATTCCACCTCATACATATGCCAACAATTTTTAAGGCTCTTCTGCGGACCGCCAAGTGTCACCTTTTGGCTGAAAGCCATAAAATAAAATTTAAAAATATGTAAATATATTGTATATATACTTTTTTTAAGCAAAACTACTTATATGACTATTTTACGACATATGTACACTCTCAAACTCGACATATATACATATTGTATAAATTTCATGTCCGTGGTCCAGCGATTGGACTCGGCTTCGATTTCTGGATCTCTAAACGTGGACCTAGTAAAAGCGATTAGCTAATCACTAATTATGTCATAGCCATATTAATTATCTCTACTAGATACTTAAAAAAGAGTATCAAGTAGTTCTTGAAGAAAATAACTGTTGAGTTAAACTCCAGTAGGAATCCATATGCTCTGCATTAGAAGCGGATATGGTTTGAAAAAAACTGTAAATCATGCGCATCAAACGTTTTGTACAAACGTTGATAAGGGGCCGTCAATTCATAACACCATCATAATATTTTCGTCACACAACCTTTGCACATTTGTTTTTATCAAAAAAGTTACACAACATCAGCCCCCACAATGACATTAAGAATAAACGCCTCCTTATTATTATTAATAATATTAGTGTTATAGAAACTTTATTCATCTACGATAAATATTTTTTTGTTTATAAATATCATACTGAAAAAATAAAATACACTTTTTTACTAATACCACATTTATTTATATAATATGATCAGAACCGGTTTCGATCATGACGAGAATGTGTCACCCAATGTGGTCTCGGTGGTCAGAGCTTGGCTCTACCGATCAGGCAGGCCTGGGCGCAATTCTCGGTAAGTTCAATCTCAAATTTAGATTTTTTTTAAATTTGAATTTGAGATCTCAGACGACTTAAAAAAATCTCACCGAATTTATTTCGCTTGATCTTCCAAAAATCAACTGGACAGCATTTTCAGATAACAATGTTCGTCATGAAAAAAACCGGTCCTGATCATATTAAATAAACACATGTGAAGTTATAAAAAAATAGTTTTTTAATTTTTGAATATAATGCTTTTCCCCCAAGTATTGACAATGAACACATTAGAGTTAAATATTATATTGTTCCAATGCACATTCGGATTGAAAGGTTACTCTATAGTGGTGTAAGGTATGTTATGTGTTTCCATTTCTTGACTCAGGTTGACGAACTGTGCATTGGTTGGTGTATGCATTAACAACTATTTCCCAATAGCCTGTGGGTAGTTCCGTTGTATCTAGGGCTTCCAATTAACCGGACTTAAACACTAACCGGTTTTCGGTTTTTTTCTGACAAATAAACCGGGTAACCGGTTTAAACCGAAATATCATGTATTTTGATTAGGTAGGTATGCAAAAAAAATCGTAGAAATTTTTCAATATTTGGCATAACAGCTAATACTCCAATTTCAAACAAAAAACATGTCATTTATTTTAATGGGACTCTAGTTACCAACCTGTTTGCTATGGCAAAGTAACAATTACTATTATAACACGTGAAAAAATGTTTTATGATAAAAAAAAATTACGTCAAATTAAAAAAATAGAGCTTGGTTATAAAACTCACCAAAAGAATGATGTTTAAATGCATTCAATTTAAAAAAAAAATACCAACTGGATAAGACAATAAATCCAATGTTTAGACAAAAATAGAGTAAAATACCAAAATATTCACTTGTCAAAAAATGTCAAATTATTTGAAAGAGTCATTTCTGTTCACAACATGAACAACTTTGAGACAGAAGTAGATTATTCTACAATATATATATATTGTAGAATAATATATAGTAATATAGTAATATATATATGTACATGTTTGTTGTATTTTGTGAATTGTTTCCCATATAACGCAGTAAATTCATTATAAAACATTTTTCTTTATGTAAAAAACAATGAAAAATAAGATGTATTTTTGATAGAACCCGGTTAACCGAGTGAAATAAACCGGTTTTCGGTTTTTTTCAAAACACGCGATAAACCGGTTAACCGGTTTCGGTTTAAACCGGTTTGGAAGCCCTAGTTGTATCCACAAACTTATAATTGCATGCTTGCAATAACTCAAGTTCTAGCTTAACCATTATAATATATAATTTTCATGTTAAATTTGAATCGCTCAAATTATATACATTCACACAAATTTTGTCACTTACGACCCGAGTTTCGCCTTTCGGTATCATCAGGCGTTTACGTTTTGTGCACTTTTGGCGTTCAGGTGCACTCTTTTTCGCCATCAATGGCTTTAAACTCAATGATACATTTATTTCTTGTATAAATACGAAACATTCATTTACTAAGCGTCAGTTCAAGTTCATCCGTGCACATGAACGCCTGAAGATGCCGAAAGGCGAAACCCGAGTCGTAAGTGAAAAAATTAGTGTGAATGTACATAATTTGAACGATTCAAATGTAATATTGAAATTCTACCAAGAACCTTCAGTCGAAATCTTAAATATTCATGTTATTGTACATATGTATGAACATATCGTTGGTAATTTTCTATAACCTCGTATCTCAAAAATTATAAGCTTTCAAAAGACATATAAATTTACTTTATTCTACAGCTATCTCTATCCTTTTCTATTGCTATAAAACGCCACTGTCTTCGTTGATGTATAAAGCATATAACATCATTCTATAAGCAGAAAAGGATTTTTTGAAAATTATATTATTAACCATATATACATCATATAAATATATGATTAAATTAATTTTTGTATAGAAAATCAAAGTGTATAACATTTTTGTGTTACGAAAAGTGACAATTTATTTATTGTTAAAAATTAAAAGTACAGTACATGACATAACAGCTGACGCCAATTCGCCATGTATTTGACAAATATAATTAGAAAAAATATAAAATAAAACTACATAATACATCAAAATCAACATACAAAACCAAGAAATAAAATAGTAAAACTTAACAAACAGTTCACTAAAAATGTCCACTTCTCTAGGCAATGAGTTGATCAATCGAACGGCCCTTGGAACTGGTGACTCATACCTCCTAAGCGAGGTATAAGTTTTTAGAAACAAAAATTTTTGCTCATAATTTCGCCCACGTAAGAATAAATTGGGAGCATGTTAATTAATAGTAATGAGATTTTCAGGATTATTAACTCGGCCCCGAAGGCGAATAGAAAAATGCTTTATACTTGAAAACTTTTAGAAGCGTCATCAGACATTACATTAAGTTGATTAGAATTATTATTTTATAAATAACAAATTCATCGTTTTGTCTCAATTTTGATTTAATATTTTTGATGGATTCGGTGGTAACTTTAAAAAAGTTTGCAACTGCAGTTTATAAATGTATATTTTTCGATAACTCACAATGAATAAAGATTATTCAAGTATCGTAAAATAAACAAATTATTTTTTGTGAAATTTTCATTTGAAGGTCATGAAAAACGTCATTCAAAATGATCATAGTTGAAATTAAAAATAATGAAATGTCTTGTTAAGTTTATTATCTGACCCCCGTCGTAAAGTTATTCAATGTGATATATTTATAAAGACCATTAATAACTAATATTCATTTTATTGATTTTCGCATATATTAAATTAATACGATAATTAGCAAAATTTATCTCCTTGATGAGCCAATGTGACATTGAAACTGTCTAATCACTCCCCAATTTCCTCATAGGCCAGCGATTTCTAAACTGAGAGGCTTAGGTTGGCTATGGTCCACACCCTGGTTAGGTTTAGACCGTAGATGCAAAAAGAGGCGCGAAAATAATTTATAGAAATGCTATTCTCATAACACAGTGCCTATATATTATATATTTAAATGAAATAGATCGTAACGAAAAAGCAAGACATAAAAAAATGAATGCATATTTTAAGCATTTTTTTGAGGTTACTTCGTATTAAATCTTTTTATCCGGAGTGGAGAATTTTTAAAAGTGACGTGCTTCAACACTATTGTATGTAAATGCATAAAAAATAAGGCATAATAATTAAATTTATAAAAAAAATGAGTTAGCCATGTATTCACAGGACTAGAATAAATATTGAAGTAATCATTTGTCGATAATCAAGATCATGAATTTGAGCTGACAACCATTGAAAAAAAATGGTTGGATAATGGTTGTAATTGAGCCAGGATATTAGTATAAATGGAGTTACACGTGGCACTCTTTTCATCGTCCCAAAATTAATTATCTTTTTACCAATTAACAACCACTATAATCCACAATATATTACCTACCGCTTAAAACGCGTCTATTATAATATGAAAATAAAGGGTGGGAAGGTACGATTTTTTTTTTAAAAGGAGATGTAGTAACATAAAGTTTAGAAGCCACTGCCATATGTATAAAATATTTTGTATGTGAGATTTTAAATTCTGTCAAAATTATCTCGAAGAACTTGAGGAAAAATCAAGAAAATTAGGCAATGTCAAAAGAGAATAATCTGAGAAGGATATAAATTATAAAAAACCCATTGCCATGACTTTAATTCTTGACCATGGACCATTTGGTAGTATTTGATCCCGGGATTTTTCGATTATTTATGGAGGTATTACCGCTCAGCTAAAAAGTCATTATTTTTTATTTTATAAAATGACACTAAAAACCACAATCAATTAACTATCATAAAAGTGTTTATGCAGTCAATCATGATTACAAAATGGATAAATCATTCAATTCAGTTTTTAATGAAATTTTATCTTATAAACAATTAACTTTTTTTTTTTATTCTGACGTAATTAACATCAGCAAGGTGTAGTATTATTGAAAACAATTTCAGCAATATTACTTTTTATAATGTGACTCTTGTAACAAAATATATCATTCTAACGCCATACATATTAAATAAATCGATTGAAGTTTACTCGTATACCGGCTTAATAAAAGGGGATAATTATTATTGAAGATTCATTCATAGATAAAGTTTATCTGTACAATATGTAGCTGTTAACCATTTTAAATAACTCATGACAATGGTGCAAATTGAATAAATTTAGTGTATTCCCATCTCTTATTTGTTTATTCGATTCGTATTACTGCATAACGAAAACAATGGTTCGTAATTCAATTTCAAATGGTTTGATCTGTCTGCTATTGGTAATGTTTACAAGTATGGTTTGATATCTTTTAGATATTAAAATATCCACGCAAACTATCGACAGAAGTATTTCTGGCGATTAAGCAATGCTGAAACAACTAACTAAAAAAATAATTGTGAAATTAAGCCAATTGTTTTTTTTATATGAGTGAAATATTTTTGAACCAACTTAACTTTCACAATATCTTTAAAATCCCTCACACTAAAACAATTAAGTGAAATAATGAAATTTATTATGGTTTGCATATCAAGATTAGTATTACCATTTTTAACTCACTGTGACGTTCTTAAGTATTGGATTAATATCGGGAAATAAATAGTAATCATTTTCATATAAAAGTTACTCTGTACCATTGCACAATATTTAATATATTTTATGATACATTTATTCCGCTCAACAACTGTTGCACATTCATGGTGTTGTCTTCTCGTGTGGCTACCCAATTATATATATTTACAAATGCATGTTTACAGTTAATAGCGTGAGAATATTGACCATTTTAATGTGTCATAATTTAAAACAATGTAAATGAATTACTTCGCGTGATAGTAATATTATTTCACAATGGAATCGTTTTGCTTGCACCACACTGCATTTAATTGATATATCAATATGGTAATTAATTAACTATGAGGCGCTAAGTGTTTAGTTTCTTAATTAGCTGGCGATAATTTCTGGTGTTGTACGAATAGTAATTTGGGATATCGTGTGAGTCTCCGAGATTTTTTGAGGGGAAACTGAGTTTTTGGTCATTCGCAAAAGTATTTCTTAAAAAGTGACAATATGAAAATATAAATAGTCTTTGAATATGCTCTTGAAATACTTGTAAGTAAAAAAAAACCCTCACTGTCAACCGATATTTATTGACAAACGATCTTTCACAACTAAAAAGCAAATCATCTTAATTTTATATTCAGAATTAATGTGGTATCCCTGAATAGTTTTTTCACCCATTTAATATGTGGTAGAAAACAAAGTATCGTGTTTATGTGCTTAATTTCATGTTTTTAATTAAATTTACAATCAATCTAAGTTTGCCAATCTGTACACATAACAGTGAACCGTTTTCAAACGTATGTTTCAAGCGTAAACAATGCATTTTCAATTTCTCTGGCAATTAATATATGTAATTATTTACTCTGTGATTATTATTGCGTGTCATATCGAAATTTAATTGAGCTTTGAAACAGTTTAATTAATAATATAAACCTATAAAAATATTTACGCTATTGTACTATAGCTTTTTTTTTCACAACAATTTGTGAAACTGCATTTATTTGTAAGTAAATTTAACACGTCCTGAGTCATATTATACATAAAAATGGTAAGCATCTATTATAGAATGTCAGTATATTAATAATATTTTATCCATTGCAAGTTTATATATATTCACTAACTCAATTAAGTGGAAAATAATTAATATTGTCTAGTATGTAGTGCAGTGGTCAACGTCATTGGCTTTCGTGACGTATCCGACGGGTTCGAATCCTAAAACAATTTTTCAACCTGTTCGAAGACATGTATGTTTGTGATGTCTAAAAATTATCTCCCACCATTTATATGCTAAAATAACAGGCTGTAGCGAGAACAATTAACCAACTACTAATCTTGTACCAGCTCTTTTATTGCTATCTCTTCTTTCTTAAAAATACAAAGGTTGAGCAACTGAGTAACAAGCAGTTCTCGTAGAAAGTTCTCGTAGATGTTGAGATAAACTCCATTAGAAGTTCATATATTCCATTTTGGGAGCGGACATGGATTAACAAAATACATATATAAATAAGTAGGGTTCATATAAATAGCCATTTGGTATACTGACAATAATAACTTTTGATGTCGATATTTATTGAGATAAACACCGCCAGATTAATGAACGGATTAATAATGGACGGATAATGAACCAACGGACGGAAATGAATCAACGGATAATGAAGTTATCACATAATTGAAAGTTATCGAAAATCTGTAATATATAAATATGATAATATTTTTTGTCGAATATGCACAAAATTATAACAAAAACATGTCAAGGCGATTACTTAAAATTTAAAAAAAAGTTATGATCGAATTTCATAAGTTGTTCATCATCATCATCAAAAAAGTCGCAATGTCGTTTTCATATAATATACTACTGTCGTGAAAACAATCTTCCATTGTATATCATATTCCACCATACACGAAGGCCGCGTAGCCGCACGAGATAACATGATTAACTAAGGCTTGTCGGTTTTTAAAACCTGGTTTTAAGCTAAATTTGTGACATTCAAGTACCAGTTTTTTCAAATTATTAACCCAGGTTCAAATTTTTTTTTTTTCAATTAAATTTTATTAAATACCTTAATATTTTGACTCGCAAATAAAACGAGATGAAATCATATTCAGTATACATGTATCAATCTATGCGTCGAAATGATTATATTTAGGGATATTTCGAAAATGTTGAAATACAACAGTGTATATATAATATTAGTATCTTTTTTGTCCATCTTCGAAAACGGGTTAAACCGAGTTTTAGACAATATTGTAATTCAAAAACTAGTGTTTTAGTATTAAACATGTCTAATAGATGCGATGAAAACATAAGTGCCGTTCATTTCCAATGTCGAATGTCAATTGGAGACACGAGATGTGAACATTTTTCAAAGTAATACCAATGTGAACATATTTTGAGTAAAAAAAAGTATTTTATGAAAAAAAAATATTTCTGTAAAAAATCTTCGCAAATCTAAAAATAATATTTTTCCATAGTAATAGCTACTTAAAAAATATTATATAAAAGTTGGTTGTGTCCACGATAAATAATTGAGTCACCTTAAAACATCGATATAAGAAAAAAATGTTTAGTGATATCAGATAATCTTTGAATTATATTCTACTAAGTGAAAGTGTAATCATTGACCGGCACGCGTTAAAACTGCACTACGATCATGCACAAGCTGTTACATTTTGAATATAAATAGATTATTTTAAATAATATTCATATTGAAATGTTAATACTTTTCGAATTGATTTTATGGTTGTTTAAATAAATTTATTCATAAATACAATATAAGCAGGGAAAAAATCACCGACAAGGTGTATAAAAACGTAATAAATTAAAGCTATATCTTAACCCCCTTCCCCCCCTTTGTTAAAGAAAAATAAAATAAGAAATGTTGACTTTGTTCAACGCTGTGAAATTTAAAAAATCAATAAATTAAATCTTTTTCAATTTATACCGTACCAAACTCATAAAGCGTTTGATAAAAAGAAAAAAAATGGAACGACTTTATACAGATGTTTAAATAAAACAGGTTTCCTAAGAAATTTATATTTATTTATGAGTTTAACGATTGGGCCACACTGAGACCTTGTATTCAAATGAGCGATTTAAAATGTTTAATAAAAGAAAATATTATTGTACAACAAATCGATTCAATTGTAGGCTATATAGCAGTGGTGCACAAGCTTTTTGAAGACAGGCCAATTTATCCATTTCTTAAATTTTCAGAAGGTAAAAGTGTTGAAAAATAATGATATATTATACCAGACGATATTACACATTAAATGTATTATTTTAAATTTAATAGTTACATAATTTTACTATCTACTTAAATCACTTCCCACTCCGCATTACGTGGATATTTTCACGGTGGGAGTTAGTAGTGAGATTTCTAAAACTGTATACTGGCAGCAAGCATTTTGATGTTGGCCATCTGCAGCCGGTGTAAAATATATGAATTTGTTGGATTTTTCTAAAAATTTCGACGCAATGTTGTCTGCAATATCTGTGACACAGCGTTGCACAGGCATTTGATTAATACGCACTGACTCAAACTTTTTCACGCAATTCACATAGCAATGTTTTTGAGATGCGGTTACAAAAAAAATTGACGTCGATGTCTTCTATGTTACTGTTGTGTATGTATCGGCTGACTTGATACGAAAAAATTGTTCACAAATCAAAAATAGATTTTTTCCATATTCAATGAAAAATTTGGTGATAAAGTAAATGTTATTTTGCGCCGCGGATTGTGCATCACTGCTATATAGCAATCTCAGAATCTGGACCTTTTCTGTGTCGTTATACTCGGGATTAAAAACATAAAATATCGAGACTAAAAAATGACAAAAAATACTTTTTTATAAGGTCTCGATTACAATTTTATTTTAAAAAAAAACCTCTTGATAGAATGAATGTTTCACGACGAGGACACTGAATTCTTACACTTTTGCGGTTTTACTTTTGTTTAAAAATAATAGTAGAACCAAAAAACTAAAATAAAACCAGGAATAGCAGAAAAACTTTTAGCAATTCTAGATAATCAAGTGGACTAAATAAGTTTAGTCCCGAGATCAAAAATGAATTGAAACCATAACTGAGATCAAAATCAATTTTTAATATAAAGTGATGATAATTTGTGTCGACAGTACTACGCAATCTGCTACACGGTTGGAACTTGGCTTTCACGAATATTCGTATTAACACGAAGTTGTATTATTACGATACTATACACCCAACTCTTTTTTACACGGTATATACGTTCCACAAAAAACTGTGTAAATAAGATTGTTTCCCTGAATTTAAAAAAACTGTAAAATTTAAAAAATTACAACGATGTGATATGGAAAATCGTCATGAAAAGGTTAATAATGAAGACTCAATAAGTAAATAATAAAAAAAAATATTTATAAAAATATGTATTTTTATTAAGAAAAAATAATACTAATATATATAAATAAACTTTTGGTTATTATTACTCTCTTGTGTTGTTGAATTTCTTGTTATTAGAAAATCCGTTTTCCGTTTCTTCATTTTATTGGGAAAATAAAGTATTCGTTCTTTTTAGTAAACCTTAATGATTTTTATTTTACTTAATGGAAATTCATTTTCATTTTAAAACTGATGACAATATCGAAGTATTTTGTTTTTATTACTAAGCAAACTGATGAAACACCTTGATTTTGATTCACATAATAATCATTAAATTAAAATTGCCAACAACATTTATCAGATTATTTTGAGATCTTTATATTATTGGGTAAAAGCGCGACCTTGCAAACATAAAAAACCCAAATGGCTGACCATGAAACCATTTGACGAATAATTACATAACAATGTTGTGCCATTAAATTTACATAATAATTTAACCGAGTTGCATTAAAATGGCGACCAATTTAGAATGCAAACAAATCTTTCATGAGTTATTATAAATCATGGTCCAAACTACTTCCGCTTAGATAAATTATTATAATATTGATTTATTCCGTAAAAAAAAGTATGCATTTTCTTTGATATTGCATTAATGCAGAATAAAAAAGCTAGATACCACTGACTTTTTGTTTGTTTTATCATATATTTTATCTTGGAAATTGTCATATTCGACCGTCAAACAAGGTTGCCAGTTGTGATTCTGTGAGTCAACACGAGAATAAATTCCCGGGGAATTGACGCTTTTTACCATTTTCAGTTCTCGGGACATTTGAATAAAACAACGTGAGACTTGAGACAAATTTTTATAAAGCAGATTTTATAAATGCAAAACGAATAAAGCTTAAGTCTTTATACTATAAGAACATCTGTTAATTTAGAAAAGTAAGAATCGTTCAAAATCTTTTTTTTTGTTTAATTAAATAAAATTTGACCATGCTTCGTACGTGAGGCTGATGTTTGTTTACCTGGACTAATTATGGACCTAGTGTGTTATTCCTCGAAGGAAATCCCTTTTTATTATAATTCAATATTGTCATATTTTGCAATACGCATGTATTTTTAAATTTCCAACAGTGTTTATGAATTATGTTCAAAAGAAAAAAAACGAAAAATATATATATACAAATAAAGTAAAATGGTTGCCTTTCTTAGAATTTGTTTGTCATTTAAGCGATAAATTCGATAATTTGAAACCATTGAAAATATCATTCATATAAAGTTCACTTCTGATAGCATGCCTTAATTATTTATAACGGCTACTTTATAATGGATGCAAATCAACCTTCAGTAGAGAAGAAATAATAATAACAACCAAAAACATTGTATTTGTTTTAGATTGATATTATTAAAATGTGTTTTTAATTAAAACATCATTTTGGTGTTTATTAATTTATTTTAAAAAATACATATAATTTGGGAACTCTATTGCATGTATAAATATTTTCCACAAAAATTACAACAGTACATACTACGATTTTGAAACACGGGAATTTTCCGGTACATAACATTTTAATGTCTCGTGACCCTGGACATGAAAAATGTCGAGACTTTAGAATCCCTAGTTGTCAGAGTTTTCGAAAAAAAAATCTGTTTTCCAGATTAAGTTTAGTTAAGCTGAACTTGGAAGACTTAGAAATATTCTACATTCGAAGAATTTTGAATTTAATAGTCAAAGTTTGAATAATATTATTATAATATTTTCTGAATAATAATTTCACCGCTTTTTTATATTATGCGATTTTATGTTTTATTTTATTATATTTAAGAAAAAAAAAGTTCAACTGAATTCTCCGTTCCACGAAAAAATCATTTTTTCTTCATGTAAGATGAAATAGTTTACTTTTAACTAAACGTAAACTTATTTTGGCAATAATACTGTTATGTATATTTTAAAAATACAGTTTTTTTAAGTTTATCCGCTACAAATTAATACATATGAGCTCAAATCGGATATTCACTGCACTATTCCTTTATACGATTTTCAATAACACGGTCCATTAAAAAATAGGAATACTTTATTTTTACACGAATGAAGCGAATAACATATTTCCTAATAACAAGAAATTCAACAACACAAGACAGTACTTCATTAGATCGTTACATATTTCTAGCGGTTTAAGCGATTTATGTCCAGTCTCTCATAAAAGTCTTCGTATATAATCAAGTAGCGATGAAGAGTATTATTTTTTATTTATTAAAAATACGTATTATTTTGTGTCATTTATAAATTGAGTCTTCACTATTAACCGTTTAACGAGGGTAGTTGTAAATAATTTCAAAATTAAAACCAAACACCCAAGCACTATTGTCTTGAGCTGGTAGTCTAAAACACGAATTCTTATACCGGTCATATTTTATGTCTAAAAACAATCTCCGACAAAGGCTAGGTACTTGTTGTTCGTGAAATACCTTTATAAAGTGTTATATTTATAAGTATAGATTTCATGAGTTTGGACACTTTATTACTTACTTCCTTACTTTTAATCAATATAAGACCATTGGATAATTTTGGCGGAAATAATATGGCTAATTTAATATTTAAGTATGAGTTGCGGGAAAAAAATTATAAGCATTAGAAGTTCGATTAAAAAAAAAACACCTGCAACTAAGGTTATCAACTGAAAATTCATAAATAATTTAAAGAATTTTTGTCAATACATGTTCGCTCTAAATATGCAGACAATAATTTTCCAATGGAGGTATTTCAACAGAAGTTTTTTCTACAAGAACTGATTTTGAAATTAAGCAGTTGCTTATCCTCTCTTTTTTGGAGAGAGTAGCGATAGAAGGATGGAGTAAGAACAAATACTAGACTACGCTCCGTTATTTTAGAATTGGAACGATGGGAAGAAATTTATCGACATCACAAATACACATCTTTTCAAACAAACTATGTTTAAACTGGGGCTTGAACCCGTGAGATCTGTCACAGAAGTCAGTGACATTAACTACTGTGCCACTGACCAGATCATGTATTTACTTACTATATAATTCATTTAATATGACAGGATACCTATTTACTTTTATTGTTTGACATGTGAATGAAATTATCATCTCATTAAATTATTTATTATTAAAGAGTTACTTAATTTGTCAGGTTGAAATTAATTTTTCATAATAATAAATAATGTATTCCAAAAAAAAAAAACGGCTCGACGCTCATTTTAAATTTATAGTGTGGCTTTTCAGTAAAAAAAATGCCCAGGTCCAGTGTTGACTGTTGTGAGAATTGAAAATAAACATGTAGGAATATTCCATCGAAAATAATGAAGGGTTGAGAATGAGATCTAGAGAAACAATAAAATCGTTAAAAATAATATTTTTAGTATGACAAGCGTTTTTTCAAGGCTCACCTTTTTTTAGTTATGTTCACAAGAATTTAATTTGTGATTAATATTTTAAGTCTTTGTATCTACCCCCATCCTTGCGTCCATTTGAAAAGAAAATCCTCTTCTCCATTTTGTAATTTATAAGCTTATTTAAAATCAATTTTCATTTTATTTGTAAAGAACTTTACGATAGTTTGTCTGAAGATGCTCTTCAAAGAAGTGAAAAACGTCTTACACAACCTGTGAAATAACGATTTTATCAAATTTAAATTACATTAAAAATGAGCTTCCACGAATTTACCGCCGAATCAATAAAAAAAAAGTAACTCTTAAAAGCTAACTCTTCAGTAGGCTTGTAAAACAAGTATGATCTATATCAGTGTTTCTCAACCTTTTTGGGAGCGTGACCCCTTTTGAGTGTCTTTATTTTTCTGTGGCCCCCTACCTTCCTTTTTTTTTTTTAGCTCACCGAGAAATTTGAAATCTCCGATTTGGTATACTTTTTCCCAGAATATCTCCAAGAACACCTTTTTTTTTTTTAGCTCACCGAGAAATTTGAAATCTCCGATTTGGTATACTTTTTCCCAGAATATCTCCAAGAACACCTTTTTTTTTTTAGCTCACCGAGAAATTTGAAATCCTCAATTTGCCCGTGGCCCCACTGAAATGTGTTGTGGCTCCCCAAAACTAAAATAAATCTCTGTGGCCCCCTTGGAACACGCTGTGGCCCCCTGGGGGGCCACATGGCCCACCGTTGAGAAACCATGATCTAAATGCTTTGGAGGCCTCAAGCGTCTGCTTAGTAAGCTTAAAGGTATATCCGGCTCAGATCAGCAAGACCTCGTCAATATTTTATAATGTAATAACTTTGCAATTCTATTGTAAAAAAATGACGAAATTTTGTGATGATACGAGTTGAGAAATAATGGATGAATCTCAGAGAAATAGTACGACGAAAGCAAGGCTATGAGTCGTTAGTAAATAATCTGGGAAATTCCGGTGTCACCAATTTCATAATGTTGTAGCTAAATATTACAATCAAACGATCGAATATATTCGGCACTTTTTTGATATTCGAATATTTTTAAAACAGTTAATTATTCGAATATTATTTGATTATATTTTATACTAAACTACAGTTTACGCAAAAAAAAAAATTGGCTTTGTACTCGTTATACATAGATATATTAAAAAGTATTGTACAGATTTTAATCGAAGCAAAAAAAATGTGACACTGAATTTTTTATACAAATCATAAAGAGTACATTGACAGTAGCCGAAAGCATGATGCAGCGCTGGATCAATAAAAACATAAGGCCATGTTTATTAATTGAAATTAATTTTATAAGATTATTTAAAAATGCCACCTGTGTGGCCGAGTGGTCAACGTTTTTGGCTTCGGCTACGGAGGGCACGGGTTCGAATCCCAGTACGGACAGTTTTTAAATTGATTTTTCAATCGATTTATGTACATATTTATGTTCGAAGGCATGGATGTATGTGATGTCTTGAATTCCCCCCTCCCATCTATCCTATCCTATGAACGGGGTGTATCGAGAGCGAATAGCTTACCAATAGTTCTGTCCTAGCCCTATCCTTCTATTCCTACTCTCTTTGAAAAAGAGAGGTTGAGTAACTGAGTAACAAGCAGTTTTCTTAGAAACAATTCTGTTGGGATAAACTCCATTAAGAGTCCATATTTTCCACATTGGAAGCGGATATGGGAAAAAAAATAAAATATTGGTATTTTAATATTTTAAAATTTGAATATTCGATGTTCGAATACCTAATTAATTTGAATACCGAATATTTGAAATTTCTAGAGAAAATTAAGACGAATATGTTTTCAACGGAATGATCTAATAAAATGACTATTTTGTAATTAATTCACCGTGACAAATATTTAAGGTTCTTTGAGTTGATTTAATACCAACCAAGTACGATAGTACTTATCAATGACTGGGAGTCTGATTTTAACAATGGGTAGATTTTGTTATAGTTGATCGTATTGAATTTTTTTCAGAAAATATCACGACAAATTGGCTATTGTCGTAATACTTTTACTTTAATACATATAAGTATTACACATAGTTAGCACAAAATGCTGAAAAAAAAGTGAAGTTCTTAGCTTAACATGCATTATATAAAAAAAACCAAGGCTTCTCCCTGGGTCCAATAAAAAGAAAAAATATACTTTTGTATAATAAACCGGTTACCAGCTGCCTGGTCGAGTGGTCAGCGTTGTCGGCTTCGGTTACGATGGTCATGGGTTCAAATATCAGTACGGAGAGTTTTAATAAAATGATTATCTTTTTTAATATTTCGGTTGAAGGTGCTTGGTGGAATTTCAATATTAAATTTGAATCGTTCAAATTATGTACACTCCCACAGATTTTGTCACTAACGACCCGGGTTTCGCCTTTCAGCATCTTCAGGCGTTCAAGCGCACGGATGAACTTGAACTGAGTCAAGTCATCCGGGTCATCATGTCAGTCGTCCCCGGGTCGTTAGTGACAAAATCTGTGGGAGTGTACATAATTTGAACGATTCAAATTTAAAATGATTATCAATTAATTTATGAATTTCTGTCCAAAAACATGAACGTGTGTGATGTCTAAAATTCCCTCCGACCCATCCTATCGATTAGCTAACCACTAGTCCTGTCCTTGTTCTTACCATCTATCCCTACTCTCCTCTCCTAAAAAATGCAAATTTGAGCAACTTAATAGCAAGCTGTTTTCGTAGAGATACTTCCATTAGGAGTCCATATGCTCAGCATTGAGAATCGACATGGTTAAAAAATAATATTCTGAAGATGCTTCTCAAAGAGGCAAAACACGTTTTCAACAATCAGTGGAATAATAATTTTACTTTTGTTACAAATTTGCAATAGTGTATAACGGCTGTAACTGATTTTGTTTCATTCATTAAGTATACAACTTTGGCATACTATGTACCCACTGAAAATTGTGTTTTTTTACAAATATTAAATATGAATATTATTAACATATTTAATGAAATTCTTATTCGTGATTGTATTATACATAAAAGACGAGTCGGTTATGCAATAAGAGCATTGCACTTTGTAATTAAATACTTACGGCATTGTTTTGTCACGATATCTCTCATCTGCAGTAGTTGTCAACTCGGATCGCCTCTGTCAAAATAATATTAAGTACGTGTAAAGTAACATTTCAATGTGTTGATCGATTCAATAGAATTTACTTTTAATTTTTAGTGGTAAGACGTGATAATATACAGAACAATAAAACACATTTCATAACGTTTTTTCTACATTTTTATAACACGAACAGGGCCGTTTTTTATAAGCTCAGTGATGCACTGTTTTGAGTATTCAATGAAGTTCGTGGATCGATCCACCGTGTCAATTTTTTCAAACTCTTTTCACTTTCAATGTGGATAATATATACTCTTAATGAAGGTTATCTCTACAAAAGTTTTATACGGGCTTTGCTTGCTACTCAGTTGCTCAACCTTCATTTTTCGAGCATAAATGGGGGTAGACGGATAGGAATCAAACAGGATTAGTGGTTAGATAATGCCCTGTTATTAGGATCAGATAGGTAGGAGAGAATTCTAAGCATCACAGACATCCATGCATGCGAAACAAAAATCCATACATCGCTTAAATGGTCATAGTTGTGCTAAAAAAAGTATTGAATGTCTTTCATGGGCCACACATTTGTGAAAGAGTCAACGACTATACTAACTCATTTGAATAATACATTTTTGTAAGCAAGTTTTCATTATACATGCGCATATTGAACGAATTTGTCCAATTTTTTTAAATATCTTAAGATGGAATTAAAGCCGTCTCTTTCTTACTCAGCCCATAATTGTAAGATAGCAACAAGCACGTGCCATAGCCATGCAAAAAGACTACACTACGTTTGCTGTCTCGTTTAGTCAGCTAGTCCAGTTCTATCGCTGTTCCGCATAACACTTACAATAATTAATTAAGGTAATTCAGTAATTCTAGGTACCAATTTTGTATTGCTTCTGCTATATACAATATAATGTGTTGATATGGAAGTAAATCGAAAAGTATATTGAATCCCTTGATTTAATTTATTATAAATGAAATATACACATATATTGTTTTAAACACCTCAATGTGCTTGTCATTTTTTTTGACAGTCCTTATACATTTTCTGTATAGAATAATACAATTGTTTGAAACTATTGTACTAGAATATTTCTTAACGCAGGATTATAAGATGTTTGTTTTTGTCAACCGTGGTTCACTACAACCGCCAAATGACACCCGCATTACTTGACAGTGCGATGGCAAATTCAGAGAGCGAGTATTGAACGGTTTGGTGGATAAATGGCGCAGAATTTATATCCGGACATATCATGTTCAGTTTGACATAACCATACGCAATAAGGAAACGAGTCAAGATCCAGCAGACCAATAAGGTTACTACAGTACAATTCGGCTGTCTCAACACTAACCGTAATCCGTTGACTTCCGTAACGTAAAAACGAGTAAGAAAAACAAATGAGTTCATTCGTTCTTTCAATGATTTCACTGTCGAATTATTACAAGGCTTATTAAAATTAATCTCGATCCGGTAAATCGAGTAGATATGTGTATGGAACAGTTTGTTGGCGTATATAATATTCATTTGCAATGGTCGAGGGTTCGAATACTCGAAGAGACACTATCAATCATTGGATTATTAATTGATTTTTGTCGAAAGTTCTACATATTTTCTCACTCTTATGTGTTCTTAAAAACCGTTCGAAAAAAGGTTGATATGGTCAGTTTAAAGCTATGAGAAGTCAAAAATAGCAACCTAAGATAATTGAATTAACACTCCAAGGACTAGCGTAACCATATGGTCAGAGTAAACACCGCTGTCTGTTGATCCCACTATTCATTCTTTTTCTACTTGAATGTCGTTGCTTTTACTCATATTTGGTTAAAAAGGGTACAGACTTCAGTAAGTCATCAGCCGCAGGGGCAGAAACGGCCACCAAAAGCACATGCGATTTTTTGAATTTCCGTTTTTTTAATGGACTTTTTGAAACTGTTAGTTATCAAATTATTTACAGTTCTTTTGCCAATGTATTTGTATTGAAATTATGTTGATCTAAAGAGGTCAAATTGTAAATATTTAAAAAAAATACACGTTTAGCTATATTTAAATTCCAAATATTTGCGTGCCCATACGGTCACGCTCGTCCTTACTACTGTCCGTACACAATATTACACGGTAATAAAAGGATGAGCATGACCATATAGGCATGCGGGGTTTCTATACAACGACTTTTTTAAAAAAAAATTGTTAGGCATAAAAGTTATCCGTGACTTCAATATGGCTTAAAAAATACTTATTTTATCGAAAAAAGCTCTCGCCTCTGGAGGGTTAAAAGATTCATACTGTTTTAACTAAGCATGATTCTTTTTTGAAATGCATGGATTTGATTGCTTGCCATGTAACCTTCATTCCCTTGATATAATTAAATATATGTTTTATTTTGTCTAACACAGTTATCTTATTACGCAGGACAAGACTAGTGATGAACTAATCGCTCTTACTTGGACACATTATATAGGAATTGGAAGGGTGATGTTTTTAAGACATCACAAATAAGGCATTTAATCCCGAACCATTTTTGTAATCCCAAGATTCCGGGATTGATCATTTAAAATAAAATCGTGTTTAAATTCTGGATTCGGGATTGAAAGTTTGGAGGTCCAAATCATAGAAATTTACGAATTTCCTGAAATGAAAAAATGTGGGACCATTTTTTAGCTCATCCGGAGATTTCAAATTTTTTTACCCACTGGCCGATTTCAAAAACTTTTCGAAAACGAGAATTTTTCACTTCTTGTACTCACTTCACGATTTGTACTATCGTAATCCTGGAATTTTGGGATCACAAAATTAGACGGAATCCCTGAATTGGATGTCTTAATTACAAACACTCGATTCTTTTTTTAATCAAAAAAACTTTTTTTATACTGATGCTCGAATTCGCGAGATCCGTCACGGAAACCAATGACGTTGACCGCTGTTCCACGGACCCGACTAGATTCAAGTAATGGTACATAAAGAAAATTACCAATTCCATTAAAACCTCTTTTTGCAGCCACTTATTAAATTATAAATAAAAAGTAAATTATATTGTAACCTTCTGCAAAATGACATGCCTTTCATTCTTTAATAGTCCAGGATAACAAGGTTTAAAGTCTTTTCATAGTGGTTTTTTCTTTTTGTTCTAACCTATCTGAATGAGGTTTTGCGTCTAAACAAGTCTCCTGTTTAGATACATCATTTCAGTCTATTTACTTCGCTTTGAAGTGGCCGTGATTAGTGTAAATATATGCTAATATATAATCAAGTTCTAATTATATTTCAAAAAAAATCAAGATAAAATCAGCGTCGATTGACAATTAAAATTTACAGAAAGAATATTATTATGCAACACAACAAATCACTTGCAAAATATATGACAGCAATTTAATACAAAGACTAATTATACAAAACGATCGAAACTGCATTTCAATTTTTTTTTACACTTTTGATTTGCCAAAAGTGAATTATTTGTTGTGTTGTTACTTTCGAAACATTCCGCAGCTCCCTCCAATATTTACATTCAATTATAGTTAAATAAGATTTACTTTTTTTGTGATGCAATATAAATGTGTAGGCTTATTATTCAGATTTGTTTTTACTTTAAATTTGAAAGATTTTCAATCAATAGTGAAAATTATTTCAAATGCAAATATGTGTTACATAAAACATGACACTCATTTTTTTGGGTACTTAATGCCTTTTTTATTTCCACTAATAATGTATCTACAGTTTATAAATTGCAATAAACTTACAAATATAAAACGACATAGAGGCATGTGTGATCAGGGCCGGCCCTCAGCGTGTGCGAAGTGTGCGGCGCACACAGGCGCTCCCAATGTCCGCTCCCAATGTGGAGAATATGGCCTCCTAATGGAGATATCTCAACAGAAGTTTTTTCTGCGAGAACTGTTTGTTACTCAGTCATTAGTCAGTTACTTCAGTGATAGGTAAAGAAGGATAAGGCTAGAACAGGACTAACAGTTGGCTAACCGCTTTTGCTACACCCAGTTATTAAAAGATCAGTAGAATGGGAGGAAATGAAACGATGTGAATTGACATCACAAACACCCAGCCTTCGATCACAACTTTTAATTGAATAGTTCTCTCAAATTCACTGTGATTTGACCGTGAATCGAACCCACACCTGTGTGATCGGTAGAGCAAGCTCTAACCAACTGGCCCACAGTAGGCGACAATAATATATAATATCAACAAAAAAGAACATCTAAAATACTTTTGGTGTATTTTAGCGCTTTTGCTGCAAATATTATATTACTACGTGCTTCCTATGTTTACCGAGTGAATTTATAAAATATTTGAGTTTATGCTTTTACTAGTGGTAAGACTTTGTACACTTTGTAATGAATCAATAAGTACAATTTACATATTTTTTTCTATGTCTTCACTCACTTATGTTTTTTTTAACCAGCGTTTCTCAAACATTCATGTAGATCTATTTAACATTCATAGATACTTTTACGTATTAAAGATGTAATAGCCCGTTGACCTCAACGGGGGGATTTTTGTTGCATTTTTAAGTAGTCAGAAAATTTACTGGCGTGAAAAATAAATTGTAAACCTATTATTTATTGAATAAGCCAGAAATTCTAAAAGTAAAAGATATATATATCGGAGCATATATCGACTCCCCTGCCCTGCAGTTTTTAAATTGTAACTTATTAAATTTTTGGAATAATATTCAAGTTTGCTAACAATCATTTTTCTTAGTAGCAGAAACCGACCTCGGCGCATATATCGACAGCCCTGCCGTTTTTAAATTGTAAATTATTAAATTTTTGGAATAATGTTCAAGTTTGCTAACAATCATTTTTCGTAGTAGCACAAATAGACCTCTATTATATATATCAGAAATATGTATATATATTTTATCATACTAATTTTCAAGTACGCTAACAAATATATTTCGTAGAAGAAGAAAAAGTCCCGAGGACATTATTAATTAGTACGAACATATTTGTTATTTGTGATTATTTTATCGACTATTAATGTATAGATTTTTTTCTGACGCTGTTTTCAAATGACAATTTAAAAAGATATATTTTATTTAAAATTTCAACTTTAAGTCTCTTTCCTTACAAAAAGTTGTGTCTGGATACTTATTAAATGCATTTTTTAATTGGAAAGAATGTTGAGTTTTTGAGCAAGAAGTAAATTTTAATTTATTGATAAAAACCATTCACTACAGAACTGGATCACTATTTTCCGCTTTGAGCAATGTTCCATGCTCCACTTAGCATTACCTTTTTGGGAACGGTTTTTTTTAGCAACAGATTATTTTTTGAGTTCCTCTTTGAGCAATACTAGCTCTTTTGACTTGCAATAAATGCTATTTTTTACTCGAAAATTCATTGAAGTTTTGTGCGGTAAATGAAACCCAAAGTGTGGCAAAGCTGTTTTACAACATTTATCACAAATAAAGAATGCTATCACCACGTCCTTTCAATTCTCCACTCACTAATTAGTTTGTTAATAATCGGAACAATCAAAAAAATTGTTGATATTGAATTGGAAAACAGTATGAATCTTAAAACAAGTCTTTTTTAAGGTGTTCTCTGTCATACCTTGGTAGAAAAGCATGATATTATAAATAAATATGTTTGTTAAAACATTGAGTAACTACGAAAAGTATTAACCACTTGACAAGCGTTTTTTTAATCCATGTGAATCCTGCAAATTACATGTGATGCACATGTAATCCTAATGAAGGTATCTCGAAAGAAGTTTTTCTAAAAGAACTGCACTTTGTTTCTCAACATCTCTTCATTCGAAGAGAGTAAAGCAGTGATCCGCAATCTTTTATCTTTCAAGGCACACCGACGTGTTCTCCAAAATTTTGCGGCACGCCACGAGTAAAAATGACTATAATATACAGAAATTACATTAGTTTGTGTTTATATATGATAAAAATCACAAAAAAATCATATGCATATTTTTATAACCATGTCCGCTACGAATGTAGAGCTCATGGATTCCTAATGGAGATAATCCTAACCGAAGAGTTTCTACAAGACCTGCCGATTATTCAGTTGCTCAACCTCTCTTTTTTTCAAAGAGAGTAGTGATAGACGAATAAGGATTGGAAAAAACAAGTGGTTATCTAATCGCTCTCGATATCCTCCGTTTTTAAGGATAAGATGAGTGGGAGGAAGGAATTTAAGACATCACATACACCCACGCCTTCGAACAGAAATCCATAAATCAATTGAAAAATTTCTTTGATCTTTTTTCGTTTATTGGAGATATGTGCCGCGGCACACCCAGCATCGCCTCGCGGCACACCGATTGCGGAGCACTGTAGTAGATGATAAGATATTACTATGTAATTCCGTCCACCACCCGCCAAGGTTGTACATTTGTATCCAACAGTAACGAAAGTTATTCGTAGTTTAGTTGTGTGCTAGGATTGTCTCGGAAATAATTTACCAAGACTTGGCAGATTACACGTAGGTGTGCGAAAATTTTTTCGAAAACATTTTCCGGAGTTTCTACGAGTGTTAATCATGTTCATCACACACATTTATGCCACCGAATAGAAATTTTGAAATCACATGAAACAGTGCTGTTTGTAATGAGAGTCGAAACCGTGAGGTCCTTCACGGGATCCAACAACGTTGACCACTGTACAACGGGCCTCTATTGGAAAATATTGCATCATTGAATGACTTTCCTGCTTTTGAGAAACTTTATATGACAAGAATATTTTGATTGCGTGTATTTCCATTGAAAATAAATTGAAATAAAAGTTGACAGTACAATTTCTTCGCGATTAATTAAATATGACACCTTAGACTTTCTAGATGCAATCATAGTTATTATGAGATGGTAATACAGTTGCGGTAAATCGTTTAATTCAGCTATATAACTTATTCACTGTTATTAAGCTTCAACCAGAAATACAGTTCTGTATAAGTGAAGTAATTATTTTGTATTTATTTATATAATATCTTAGTTACAAATTATTTTTCTTGGAAATCATATAATATTATGATAAGTGAAAATAGCTTGACATTATAAAGCTGGAGTTCCCAACCGGTGGGGAATTTCAGAGTTCCAGCGGGTGAGTCGCTAGATTTCGTAAAGTTCTCTAAAAGTATTATTTAAATACAACATGTTTATCAATTATTGTTCATAAAATCACTTCACATTACATTTTTGAATACCCTGTAACTCTACGGAAGTTTTTGTTCATTGAAATATGCTATCGTAATTTAAGTAATTGGTAATATTTTAAACATAAAAACCTACATATCGACTGTAGAAAGGCAAAAAATAAATCTTATATGAACACGATGAAAACTTTTTATTAACCTTCAGTTCAAGTTCATTGGGACGTTGAAAAGCAAAATCTGGAGCGTTAGTGACTAAACCTATAATATATATATCAAATATGTTTAGGTAAAAAGGTTTAACCTACAAAAGTAATTTTATTTAATTATCACAATGTTGATAACTAAGTACACCATCTGCGAAAAAGACTTTAGCCGAAAATGTCGAATAAGCATATAAATTTAGATTTTAAGTTTGGACCACGAAAAAGGACCTTAATTTTTTTTTAATATAACACCAGTTTTGTAAGTCTTTTTGCACTTCAAGGTTGTGTTTATTTAACAATTGAGTCGTATAGTATCAAAAGTAGAACTATCCATTTTCAAAGTTGCGAGAAAAACACGAAAAACGTATTATTGGCTTTTTGAGTTTTATCGATTTAAACTCAATTTTAAGCATAGTTCATCAACGAGTACAACTTAAAATTTGTATTGGACATCACTTAAAGTAACTCTGTGATTGGTCGAAATCCTGATTTACCAAAATGTTCTACTTTTGTTTCCAACGTCGTGGACAGTTCTGCTTTTGATAACAAGCATCATTTTCTTTTGGGTTTTTGTACCACATTTTTTTTTTTTTTTTTAATTTCTAGCCATACACTATAACCAGCAGAATAATGTGACAGCATTAGTTTAATTTCGACATATATAGGATAGCTCTGCTTTTGATACCAGCCTCGATATACGATTTGAACGATTCAAACATGATATTCAAATTCCATCAAGTCCTTTTATTAAATTAGAGTTAAAAAGTATTACAGATAAAAGAAATGGTTAAAAGTTTGTAAAATTAGCATTATAAATGTATAGTAGACCTGCTCTCAAAAATAATACATGTAAAACGTACCTGTTTCTCTTTACGCCTAGGAATTCATTTTCCCCGATATGAAGAGAATACGTAACCATGCCAACGACATTTCTTTTCTACTTCCTGTTTTACCGACCGTAAATGGATACGGCTTTATTCCACTTCTGTTATAGAAATATGAGGTTGAAATTCTTTACATATTTTGTTATTACGTGAATTTCTCGTAATGAAAATGCTGCATGGAAAATTGCAATACAGCGGTTGCATTCATTGTTGTTTTATAGCAGATTTTATTTTTTAATTATTTTGTTTCGAATACTAATTAAATCAAAATGTCTTCTGTTAATACTTATGGTCTTCTGAAAAATACTATGTAATACTTATTTAATTAATACAATTCTCAGACTTTAATTGAAATCATATTTTGTATTGTCATGCCTCGAAATTATAACCGCGGCTAAATGTCCATCTGGCAACATTTAAGCGTCTATTTATTGTTCTCTTTGACAATTAATGTTTTACTGTTTTTAGCCGTTGCGTTTGACGACGCGGCGATTATGTAGTAAATAAAATATCCGCATACTAACAGATCATTTAAATTACTAAAATAATCCTAATGATGAATATAATGAATAGACTAATAATTTTTCAATATCTTAAAATTAATTTAGCTTGATTTTTCCGCGGCTCAGATTCCACAACCCTGCTATTTTCCGGTTCCATTACAACTAAAGGTTACATTTAAGCCAGTCAATGCAGTCAAATAATTGCAATTGCGAAAAATCATGCATATGACGTAAATGCGCGTGAAATTACGCGTAATTTCACGTTGTTGCCACTAGAGCATCCAATCTCATACAATTTTTGTGATCCTGGGATTTCGGAATTGTCAAATTTTTCCAATCCCGGGATTGAAAAAAAAATCAAACACATTTTTGTCGTTTTAAAAAACCCAGGAATTTGCGAATTTCCCAAAAAAAAAGATTTATTTTTTAGCTTTTCCAAGATTTGCAATTTTCAAAAGAAAGTAATTTACAGAATTGCCAAAATAAACTAAAATTTTATATCTTTTTTTACCACAACTTTCTGTAATTTGATCAATCCCGAGTTCTCGGGATTACTACTACTACAATTCCAAAACTTCGGAATCCTGAGATTGGAAGTCCTAGATGTTACGTCTAGTAGAAATCAGCGTTCTGACGATATCCAAAGACTTATCTTATACGAATCGACTGTTTGAAAATTATCACGATAATGATAGCTGATATCCATCAATCATTTGGATTACTGTAATGTTATCAACTCTTTAATTCCCCATATTTAGCTCTCGCTAATAGGCTAAGTGTAAGTTTAACATAAAATTAGAGAGAAAACTTGGCTGTGTGTACTTATCTGTTCCGTTGTACATTTCAATGTGCAACGCTCCATTTGCTTGGTAAGCGAGCAGAAAGAAGCAACTACCATGTTACATTACTTAACCCAACCATTATAATAAGTACGAATAAAGGACAGATTCGTTTTCTAAATGAGACAATCGAAAGCGGTTTGAAAAATACAGAGGTGTATTAGCATTGAAATAAAAAAGGGTTAAGTTAAACAATTTCATTCTACGGATGTTGACATTTAGGCAAAGACAATTTTACGTACTCTTGTTTTCAAATTTGTTCAAGCTGAGTTTGTATCAGATTTTATTATTTAGTAAATTTGATTTAATTAAGCACATATTTTTTCTCGAATAGCTTCACATTTAAAAAGTAGTAGCCCAGCTACATTTTGTGATATTAAACGTTTTTTTATAAAAACCAACAGTATTTTTTTCCTTTCAAGAGACATTTCTAGCTGAAGAATGTTTGAGAAAGCCATTGTCAAATGAAAATGTTAATTTTTAAAACCGTTTAAATTATAAAAATATTTCTCTCTTGGTAGTTTATACACTTTTGAAAAATAAAGAATTATTGAATAAATTGAACAAATTGCTATAAAAGATTTTTTTTAAATATTAAGTTAACTATATTCTATCAAATATTCATAAAACTAACCAGTTCACATGCACTACTTTCAACATTGATATTTCCTTTAATAGAATGATACAAAGTTTTTGCTTTGTTTTAATATTTTTTTATGGCCTCTTAATGGCAATATCTCAACAGAAGTTTTTCCACGAGAACTATTTGATACTCAGTCACTCAATGTTTGTGATTTAAAAATAACTACAAAAAAAGTTTATATCTAAAAATACAATAATAATACGCTCCTGGCAGAATCACACGACAAAAAATAACTTTAACTGAGAAAAGTAAAAAAACTCAACAAAGCAAACGACATTTTAAATTGCGACATTTTTGTTTATGGTACACTTAAATTCGCGCCCATAAGTTCCATCTTCACCGTCATTTGTGTGTTTTTATTTTAATGACAATTGTTTTCTTTCCAAATTGACTCTTGTTTATGGCGTAACTTTCGATTTTGTCTTTTTTTCCATTGACTGACTTTGATCCATTGTCTCGTTGCCATAATTGTTGGAAAAGTGATCCTAGGTTAATATTTTTTACACAAATTTTATCACGATAAATTCGTTTGTTTTTCTCACGTTCTTTAGTAAATGTATTGAAAAAATCATCATCACAGATTTTCTACAATACTATACAACTTCTATAAATTTACCTCGTGTACTATAAACAAACTTATATTCAATCAGTATCTAAATACAACGCGTTAAGCAAATGACAAGTGCTTGTTCTCTACCAGTCGAATTAAGTAAATAATTAATTTTCCTCAATAGCTAAAGCTTGAATTATTAATAAATGACTATTTTCTTATTTATTTTCGATACGGCGATATGATATATAAATGTTAAAAATAATGTAATTCAATAACTTATAATATATATTTATTGACCGATTATATACTTTGTTGCTAACCTATTAACCTTTAACCGCGGTTAAGAATATATAAAACATGGTCCAAACGCGGCACTTTTTTGGAGAATTTGTTAATACCATTTTCTACCATAAATGTAGATTTTCATTATTTTTTCAGTGTCCAGAATCTTAAATAGAAATTATGAAAAATATAATATTTATCATGGTTCCAGTATAATGATCAAATAATCACTCTTCATACAATTTTATTAAATCGCCACCATTTTACACGTGAAACTGAAAACACTGCATCAATATAGCGGATAAAATAATATTTCTCCAAACGTTATCATTAAAACGCGAATTTACTCACTTGCCATCAGCACCCGTTAGAAAATATTATAAATACACAACGTAATAGCCTTTTTGTTTACTGTCAACCATGTATTTTGACAACTAAACTATCGGCGTACGAATAAAAATATCGACGACGGCCGCCATTCTGTGACGTATTTGGTAGGTTTCCAAAAAAGTGATATTTTGGCCTGAATGGATATTTTATCTTGTGAATATAATAAATGGCATTGGTAATATACAATATTCAGTAACATATTCAAATGATTTGAGTTCTAAAACAACTATAATAGCTGTGATATAAAGTGCAAATCATTACGGGTTATAGCAGACGTCCGCGCACGGAAGTCATCCGCGGTCTAAAGGTTAAATTGTTTGACCAACAGAATGGGTTAGTATATAATTACAAAACAATTATGCTACAGAACCAAGTTAAGTTTTAATGTATTTAGAAGCAAGAAAACAATAATATTTTAATCATTAGTAAACCAATTTTATTTTATTGAATGAACATGCTCATTAAGACATAACTTTTCCACGCAAACAAAGATGTATTTCATTTTACAGCGGATATGACGAACAAGAAATATGTATCTTAAATATTTAAATCATCTGCGAAACTTCAAGTCAAATATTAACAGTTTAGTTTAAATGATTTTACAGATATCTTTTCTGCAGTCAGTCAACCAAAAGAGGAAGAAGATAAGAATACAAGTGAAGTAGAAATTACCAACCAAATGAGAGATATCATGAAACTGACTGTATTTGATGGAGTATATCTAATATACTAAGAAGAATTCAAATATAACTGTACACTTTAAAAACAGTGTGATCTATAAATAAATATTTTGAAGTATTATAAAAAACTATATTTTATTATAATTTAAAAAGGTTACATCATTTAAAATCAAATCCGATTAACTTGCGTGATTCGGCCATTAGACGTCACGCACAAAGTCAGAGAATATTAAACTAAATGTTCTCTAGACAAATGAATAAAAAACATGAAAACATTATAAAAAAGTCAACATGTTTAAAAGCAGATGTATTTAAAAAACTGTGTGTACCCTGTTAGTTCCTAGACCTTAATAAATAGACAAAATAAATATGGATACCAAAAAAAACACACGGCTTTTGATCCAGTAAAAATACTTTTAAGTAAATCGCTAAGAAAACACCCTTAACTCTGTATAAAAATAGCGAAACATTTTTGATAAATTTTATAGTTATGTAACAGGATATATGAGATTAACCATTGTCAGGCTTGTAGTGTAGTGGTCTACGTTCTTGGATGTCCGTCTAATTCAATGGCGGTTTCTATCAGTGTAAATTCCATTACAACACAGATTTTTTTTCAAAGGCAAGGACGTCATGAAAGCCTACGACGTCCACAATTTTTCCCAGTTATCTGATCCTGAAAATGGGGCGTATTTATATTCATACCATATCCTTGTATCCAAACTCTAATGAGCGTAAAAATACAATTCATAAAATATTATCTTTTATTTATTTATTAGTTTATTTCTTAACTTTTCATCGGAAATTGTTAAACTTACCATAAATGATAACACACTACTTGCCACACGACTCACTCTAAAGTAAAAATGAAACTGTTTATGTATTCTTTTTTTTATTATTTAGAAAAATTCAGGTCTATGGATTCAGAGTCGGAAAAACTGAAGAAAAAATATTTAAAAATATTGAAAAATTATTAGTTTATTCATTATATTGATCGATGAAATGTACTAGAATTATTCTAGTAACTGGAATGACCTGAAAAAATCTATTCGGATTCAGATTCGGATTTTCTATTAAATACGCAGCTATTTTTTTACCTGACTACAGCTCTGGAATAATTCTCTCCAATTCTAAAATAACAGGGCGTACCAGAGCGATTAGTTAAATAGTAGACATGCTCTTAAAAAAATAGAGGTTAACCAACTAGGTATCAATCAGTTCTTGTAGAAAACTTCAGTTGACATATCTCCACTAAAAGGCCATATCTTCCACATTGGGAACGAAAATGGATTTGTTTTAAATGTATTCATGACATCAGATGCAGTCTCATAAATTTCTGCATCCAGACATGGTCTAAAGACAGGATAACAATATTGTTACTGACCACTTTACAGGTATGGAAACTTACGTAGAATCACAACAGGAAAATACAGTACTCCCCGTTCCTAAATAAAAGTGCTGTAAAAAAAATCCCGACGTTTACTACAACTGGTGGGTCGTGGACCTTTTTTCAAGTAAATAATATTTTCATCATATTCTGATAATCAACTTAGGACCCACGCTTTTGGAATCTCCAAGTACACGTCGGAAAGCAGAACTCTTCATTAAAGTAAACTATTTTCATTAAATGGATTATAAATAAATGTTTTGAGCGGTATTTATGTTAAGTACGGTATTTCATAACCTAATATTTAGTTTAAGCAAAATTTCTCATTGTGAAACCGAACCATTATCATAATCAAACTGTAGAAAGTTTAAGTGTATTTGTAACCTGCAATCTCCATACAGCTGTTGAATTTTCATAATAAATGCTATGATAATGTAATATTATTCTCTATGCTAAATGATAGAGTGTTTGTCATGCTCTATGATTCGCAATTTAGGTATGCATGTATAATATTATAAGACACTTGATTAAAATTACATCTGTGCAGATAACTACGACATGTAGTGGCTCATGCAAATATAATGTATAGTAATATTTAAGTGCTATATTAATTAATAGGTAGATGACATTAATACATATTAAAATAAAATTATTTCCAAATTAAAAATAATAATTACATATTTTTGAATAACTGTTTTTTAATATTAATATAATAATCAATAATTAAAGGTTTTACGATATAACCTAATTTCAATTAAATATGTGTATCACTTTTAGTGTGTTCACTGTCAATACTTAGTGGAAAGGCATTATATTAAGAAACACACAATATTCCTAAGATGACAATGCTCAACACGAGAGAAACCGGTCCTGATCTTGATAAATAAAAATCTTAACAAGTACAAAGGAATATTGTGTTTTTCTTAAACATGTGAATTAAATGTACATACTTCGAAACGCGTTGATAAGTACTAACGTTCATTGTTGACGTTTGAAGTCTTGAAGATCTGCTAGCGCGCAATCGATACGAATATGATAAAATAAGGTTCCAAAGTTAACCTACGGATTTCTAGTAAATTGAAATAAAATATATCAATCTTAAATATTTTTAATTAAAAGATATTTATTCACCAGATATATCAATCACTTTTGTTGTTTTCACTGCCAATTCTCAATGGAAATGCATTCTAAATTTATTAATCTGAGATGACTTTTTAATTATATGTTAGATGTGTTAAACATTTTAATTTTGTGCTATTTTAGAATCACTTTTAATGTAATTGGTATTTTCTTTTCAATGCCAATTGTTGTTTATAACTGTTCATTTTTGTATAAATAGCATTGTTAAATTATATTTCTTATCAGTTGACGATGCTCGTAATGAGCGAAACCGGTCCTGACATATTAAATAAAGTGGAATGAAGTACAAAGGAATATTGTGTTTTTACTAATATAATGCCTTTCCACCAAGTATTGACAGTGAACACCCTAAAAGTGGGAAATGCATTATGTAATAATTTTTTGTACATATTCAACTGGCTTAACTTACATTGTACTGTCAGATAGAAAACTGTCACTTAAATGGCTTAGAAACTTTTATTATCATCACGTTAAAAAATAGTACACATTGATGTTAAAATACCTTGATACCTTGATTGATTATCAAATACATTGATGAAGAAATCTAGAGAAGAAATATAAATAAATATGATTGAAAAACTAGTGCGCCAACTAGTAACGTCACTTATCATTCACTTGTTTTGATTTATCTCGTAATTGTAAGTAGGCAGTAGCTCACTTTTGGCATTCAGACTTTCGCTTTCAATAGCAAATGTCGAAAGTCACGCACTATTATTATTAAATATATGCTATACAAAGAAATATAAGTAGGTCGTGTACTCACAGTCTTTGATTGCGATGTGCACGGGCTTGAATCCCAGAAGGGAAACTTACTGACAAAATCAATCGATTTACAAATTTATATTCGAAGGTATTATCTAAAAAAAAACTCTCCCATCCGATCATTAAGGACGAGGCGCAGCGAGAACGATTATTTTTAACTATTTCTTTTCCAGCCTCATTCTTAACTTATTTTAAACTACATTTATAATGAGTTTATAGGTCTCTGCTAGGGCTTCCGACCTTGGTAGAATCCGAACCGGTTACCCGCACGTTTTTAAATTATCCGAATACCGGGTAATTTTTAATGGGTACCCGGTTATTTTAATTCAAATATAACATTTAATGTCTCTAGATGAAAAAGTCTTCGGATATACTTCTATTTCGCAAAACAAAAGAATAATTCATTTTTGATTATTATTTGTCTACATGAAATCTTTGATTAAATCAATTATTAACAATAATAAATGTGCTAAAATTTGTGTTTCAACATTTTTGTATTTATTAATAATTAAATCACTTTTGGTATTTAATACGGTTATAAAATATTTTATAATTAATATACTAGGTAAATTGAAAATTTAAAGTCTCTGGTCTAGCGTATGATCATTGACATAAATTACCCAAACCGGTTACCCGGTTAGTTTATGAAAAAATACCCGAAATGCCCGGTTGATGCGCTTAGATGATGCCATCGGTCTCGGTGAGAGTGGAAAGTTAAAATGAATAAATCTATTATGATTATAGTTAGAATATATATATTTACCTTTTTACTGTGTTTCACGAATTGATTTGTTGACCTTTTTACTAATATAATGTTACTTAATTTATAATGAAACATTTTTTTAAATAAATGTCTGCTTATTATGAATGTAATTCATAGATGTAGAAGGATACGGCTAAGACTACAAGTGGTTAACTAATTATCCTTGTTACACTTCATTATTATAGAATTGAAAGGACGAAATCAATTTTTTAGACATCACATACACCTTCACAAATGCCTTTGAACAGAAACCAATAAATCAATTGATGCGTTTCGGAAGCCAACGACGTTTAACACGACACCAAATTTCACATTGTCGTAAGACCCAGGCGTTCACTGGGCCCATCTTTCGCTCTAACACATCTCAGTGTATGGCTTTATAAAAACATTAAAAACGTATCATTTGGTCGCATAACTCTACTATATTATATAGCTAATTATAATTGCTACAAAAAAAAAGATGAATCATATTTTCTTTAAACGATTACCTCGTAAATAAAAACATGTTCACTATTCTACTTCGAAGAAATTACTAATGGAAAATAAATACGTACAAAATTCTTTTTAAATACAGCTGTTTATGCAATGAAAGGTTGGCGCTGTTGGTAATGATTATTTCAACGAAGCGTTTAAATAATTTAACTTTAACTTTCGAAAACACAAATAACACGCTAATATTATATGAACACCAATTTGTTTTTTTTCTACAGTGAGAGACGAAACACGTTTTTTTAATCTTGCATAAAATGAAATTACATTAAGTATATTTAGTTAATATTATTTCCTAATTATTTATTTTGTCAGCTTATAAATGCGTAAACGGTCAGTAAATAGTTGAAATAACTAAATATAAATAATTAATTTACGTATGGATGTCAGGCTTTCATTAGAAAAACAAAAAAAGGTTACTTACATTTAAATAAAAGATTTAAATAAAAAATTACGTTGAAATCAAGAGATACGTGCAGAAGCAGACGAAGCTACTATATCGCAAACTCGTCATGGCCTAAATTTAATCAGCATACTTGATGACTTAAAGTCTTAAACTTTTCAGATGACAATCCCTGTCAAGAAACCTTAAAAAGACTTAAATATCTGAAATAAATATGATGTAGATATTTGTCTGTGGTATATTGTAAAAACTTGAAATTGCTAATTCCAACCAGAGCAGCGACAAAAAAATAATAAAACATTTAACTCTTTTTTACACGGTTGACCAAAGCAGCGGCAAAAAAAATCAACTCTTTTTAACTAGGTTAATATGTTCTAAAAAAACTGTTTGTATTAAAAATGGGTGATAGAGTTCATTAAAAAATTAACGATTGGTTCTATGGATTTAAAAAAACTTAAAAAAGAATAACAACAAAGACCTAATAAGTAAACTATACAAAATAATATTGATAATATATATTTAAATTAAGAGAAAATAATATTTTTTTAAATTTGTTGAGGGACTTATAATAAATCGACATATATCGGACATATAATAAATCGATTTCATCACTAGAAATGTCTCACACGTCTTATGTTTAAGTATCTAATGAAGCTTTTTGTTTATAATTATTGTCTTGTGTGGATTAATTTATTGTTATTAGGAAATGTGTTTTTGTGTCTGGGAATCGTGTTAGAACAAATACAAAAATAGTATTTATTAATTTTAAAGAATCACGTAAAAAACAGTTGAGCGTATAATATTTATTTACGAGCCTATAAATTGAGGGAAATTTTTATAATGGGTACGACTGGTTTTTATTTGATGGTATTTACGTTGTAAAATTTTGTGGAAAAAGACATTTTTTCTAGTGCGCCAAACGATTCCTCGAAAAACAATCAATCGACAATACTTTGCCTAGCAAAAAATAAGAACATATCATTCACATTCACATTTTCATGAAGATGTCAATCCAATTGATACACTATTATTTTATAATTGAAATGACTGAGTAACAATACAGTTAACACCATGCAAATGCTCAAATAAATGCATTTTAAAATTGAATACGTTTAACGATGGCTTTATTCGTCCTTCCTCGATTGCATATAAGTGCATTTCACTGCGTAACTACCTATGTCCGACATGAAACAGGTTGTGCAGTGGAACTTTCTTCTCTGCTCGCTTATTTTCTAGTGAGAATGTGATTTGATATGACGCCGACAAGATCGGCACAAAACTGGTCTATCATAACATCGAGAACGTGTTTAGCCTTAATCAGGGCTGGAAAATTAACTATGATGCATTTGTTTCCTCGAAGAAATAAGTATAGACAAAAACGGTGACCAGAAATAGGTGTTCAAACCAAAACGGCAACATTTAGTTCATGTTTAAATTATCACTTCCCGAAAACAACAGTGAAATAAATCAAACATATACATTTTGATAAAACTGAATTTATAAGTTTATGTGAATCTTTTCGAACAGTTAGTTATAGTTTTAATTATTTTCGCTTGCATGATTTTTTTAAATCATAATTTGTATCTAGTTATTTCACTTATCTCACTGATATTTAAAGCTGCAGTGCAATATAAAATACATATGTCTGTAAAACTTGATTTTAAATGTGGCCTTAGTTTTTTCGAATTATCTCAGTGTTTCACTATGTACGCTTAAATTCTAGCAATTTATTGTCATACTTGTCTTAAAACAGACTTTTTAATTTTATCTAAATGTTATTATAATTATGGTGCCAATATATTATACATGTGCTTATAGAAAAAGTTGCACTGATATTTTTAAACATATTTTTAAATGAGTAAGAAGTACGATAATATATAAATAAATATAAAATATTAATTAGATGTAGAACTAGAACGTTTTGGATTATTTTACTATGTTGCTGTAATCTAAGTATTGAAATTAATATACATATGAAGACAGAAATAAAATATTGTGTACGTTTGACAATGTATGAACTTCTCATTTACGTTACTGTCATGCACGCATTTGTCTTAAACCAATAAGTGCATTTGAATTATCAAATGCATGTGAATTATACAACTATGTGCATGCAACTATATGAATTAAAATATTTTATTGAATACACCAATTAATTTTTTTCTAACATACTTTTTGTTAATAAATAAATAACTTAAAAGATTTTTTAAATATCTTACTGGCATGTTGTTGAATGAAGCGTTATATTTAATACTGATTTTTTCGTTTTTTAGTCTAGAATTTAAGTATTGAAAAAATTCTAAAACAGTTATAGATATTGTGTTTTTAATAGGGCATTCCAATCTTTATTCCGATGACGTTCCAATTCGAATTCTGGATACAGAAAATTATTAAATGCCCTGTTGAAAATTTCTTACATCCCGGGCTTGGCACGTACGCCACTAATTTGCCATCCCAGGCCTATGCCAAACAAAAAAACGCTATAACATTGATATATTAGATTATGTGTACCAACTACACAATAGTTACGCGATTTCAAAAAAGCATTTATACAGAATAATATCGATTTCAAATATACGTGTTTACCTGCATTTTATTGTGTTTTCAGCTAAAACTAAGTTAGATATATAAGTAAATCTATTTGTGTACTGTCTATATTTTATTTTTCCATTAAAGAATATGCACTTAGAATATTAAAACAATTACATTAATTAAACTTGTAAAGTTAACCCTCCAAGGACGAGCGTGACCTTATGGTCACAGTAAAAACCGTTGTCTAATGATCCCACTATTCACCCCTTTTCTACCTGAATATCGTTGCTTTCACTCATATTTGCTTAAGAAGGCTACAGACATCGGTTAGTCATCAGCCGCGGGGACAGAAACGGCCACCAAAAGCACATTTGCGATTTTTTGAATTTCCGTTTTTTCAGTGGGCTTTTTGAAACTGTTAGCTATTTTTTTATCAAAACATCAAATTATTTATAGTTCATTTGCTAATATATGTATTTTTATTGAAATTATGTTGATCTAAAGAGGTCAAAGTGTAAATATTTTTAAAAATTTCAAATTCAGCTATATTTCAAACCCGAATATTTGCGTGCCCATACAGTCACTTTTGTTCGTACACAACATTACACGGTAATAAAAGGATGAGCATGATCATATAGTCATAAGGGGTTTTCTATACAACGACTTTGCGTTTTTTTTTTTTTGTTAGGAATAAATTTATCCGTGACTTCAATATGGCTTAAAAAATATTTTTTTATCGAAAAAAGCTCTCGTCTCTGGAGGGTTAAGGTTCAGAAAGTACTGGAAATGAGCCAATCTTAATCACTCAAAAAATGTTGTACATTGATATATATTGTAGTGTGCACTTCGTCAAAACATATAAATTAATTTAACGAGTCCCATTACAGTACAAGTACAATGCCTGCTTAAACCAGTTACAGTATACACTATTCGTGATAGAAAAAAATGAATATTTTAACTATCCAATGTGTAAATGAATTGCAAAGTTAAATTATTCACAATTCTTTAAATAATCACCCTTGTACTCATTATGTTGCAAGTCACTTCCCACTGATATGCACGCGCAATCATGCAGGTGTGTTTTTCTATCATCTGTCATTTCACATAACCTAAAAATTTTCAATTTATTGTTGTCGTTTTCACCCTCCTTATATACAACATTTTTAACATCACTAAGCTTACACCGTAATTTCATTTCTACTTTGATTAGCGCTTGTCAGTATACCAACATCACCTAAGCGGTAATGTCATTTTTATTATGTCTAGCGCTCGTCACATTTACTAGTTAATTCAAATATTGACCAATCAAAGTGGATGTTAATTGTATTGATGTAAACTTCAATAAAAACTGTTAGATAAAGTATACATTGACGAAGTTTCACATTTTAACTGTGAACAAATAATATAAATCTACGATCATGCGATAGGCTGGAAAAACAATCGATCGTGTTCTTTCATTTGGAAATAATTGTCTACACACTGGCCCTGTGTGCTTTGGAGCATGCATGGTTAAATAATTCAACAAAAAAATAATCTTAAAGTAATAATTATAAAACATACTTTTAAATATCACAATACATACATTAAATTTAAACAACATTATAGTGGACAGGAATCGATATTAAAACAATTAAATAAAAAAAATAGCTCGTAGAATGAGATCAACTTTGAAAACTACTCTAAAATCTTTTCCTGTTAGTAAACAAGTAGCAAAAAATGCCCTTGTAATTTTAATTATCAGTTATATGTATGTAAAACCTGTTTTTCATTTTCTTATGCCACAGATCTAATTTATTCTCAAACAGCAATGTGTTAACAACACCTCATTGCTATTTTTTGATGAAGAGATAAATTCATTCGACTATTTTCTGATTTACGAAAGGTAAGCTTTAAACCAGTGGTCGGTAACCTACTACCCGCGGGTAATTAAACTACCCACTTTGATATTTTGAGTTACCCGCCAAGAAACTATGATATTTTTTTTTATCAAATTAATTATTTAGTAAGACCAAGGAAGCCACCAATAACAATATTATATCTGTGTTTTGTTTTAACACATGTATATAATGCAAATATTTTATGTATTGTATATAAATACATATATATATTATTTTCTAAAAATGTTTTTTTAATAGAATAAATGGTAAAAAATATTATTTTTCAAAAAAATATTTTTTTACCCAGTCTCTCAAAAGGTTACTGACCACTTCTTTAAACGCACAGTTGTGAACATTAATTTACTGTTTTTTAACTTTGGCATTGAAAAGAATCTACAAATTACAGTAGAAATGATAAATAAGTGAATATGTTAAATTATTTTAGATCACTGTGCTAAAATTTCCGAAATTATAATTATGTTTAAAATTACCATTCGTCTTTATTACTATTTTGATGATCTTCGTAATAACTTGTTAGAGGTGTTAACAATTTTAAGTCACTTATTCATAATTTCTACTGTAATTTGTAAATTATTTTCAATGCCAATTGTTTATTACACCTTTTTATTTCAATTTGTTTTTGTATAATGGTCGCCATGAGCAAAACCGGTCCTGATCTTGGTAAATAAAGTGGAAATAAGTAAAAAGGAATATTGTGTTTTTCTTAATATAACAATTAACTCCGTCTACCAACCATAAAGGTATGTGTAGGTATCACGTTAGGAATTTATTCAACTTTTTTTTAAATAAGATTTTAAGCTTATGTAAAAAAAAACAGCTACAGTTTCTTCATTCTGAATAGTCGAAAAAAAATTACGCATAATATTGTCATTATTTCAAATCGATTAAGAAATTTTAAATCCGGTATGAAACGATACTCTCAGTTGTTATCATTTGAGTGTGATAAACAAGATTTTTAAACAAACTGGTATTATATTTGGCAATATTAAGTGCTATGACTGTATATTTATTTTAAATAAATAAAAGTTTATTGGTTTATTTTGAATTTAAAATGACGAAATATATCAGAGTGAAAATTCATAACGTGAATTTATTGAAATAAATCTATGATCTGATTTTTCTTTCTACGGGCTTTACAATTACAATCGGATGCAAGGTTAAGAATATACATAGTTTGATTTACTGGCCAAATATTTGTGAAATAACTGTGGAAAGGAAAAAGGATATAACCCATAGTTTTTTCAAAACAGTTTTTTTTTTATTATCACAATGTATAAAATAAGTTGGATGTAACAAAATGATGTAAGCTGAAAATGCCGAATTAGTATATAAATTTAGTTTTTAAGTATAAAAAAGAAGGTCCAGTGGAAATTGAGATCAAGAAAGAAGACTTAAAAAAATATTATCAATATAAGATAAAGTCAATTAAAAACCAGTTTATCAGTTTCCATGCACTTCAAGGCTGTGTATATTTCAAAATTTGCCTTTGGCCCAAAATCGTCAATAAAAGTTTTTTGTGTCTCCTGTAAAATTTGTTGTGTGTGGGTTACGTCCTTTTTCTTTTCCACAGTCGATATCAATACTAGTATTTAGGTTTTTTTTATTAAATACCGGTATTGGAAAAAAAAAGTAAAGCAAATGTACACGTACGGCAAACTAGGATTGCAATACTAGGCCAGTTAACCAATATCAATAGTTTGATTATATATACATAAACACTTTGATTAAAAAATATAGAATAATCGTAATTGAATAATTTTCATAGATAACTCAAGGTTTTTTTAAATTATAACACATCATTGAACGACTCATCATTTCTGAAAACCTGTCAATATTGATACAACTCTTGGTAGATTACAAATATTTTAATTCATCGCTAACAATTTTCAAGTATGTATGTGATAATTTATAATCATTTAAAAAATAGGTTTTGCTTCATTTTCAATACCCAAATATCAGCACTGTTTTATTTTAAAATCTGTACTGTGATATTGAAAAAAACAAATGAATTACGGTATTGTTCAATATTGAAATTTATATTCATTGATTAGGAAATGGTTTTGTAAATACGATATTTATCTAAACATATTTTTTACAGCTATTTAATATATAACCACCTATTGTTAGCTTCATTCTAAAACACTCCATTTATTCAAATATTCTAGTAGGATATTATAATACAGTTTGCTTTACGTTGGGAGCGTTGGAAAAATGAATTTGTATAATATTAAAAATGTTTATGTTGATTTTTTGATAATGACTAATAAAAATAAGTTCAGAAAAAGATATTTAAAAAAATCATTTTGATAATAAATCTTTTTCTGTTTTATCTTAATAAGCATTTAAGGGATCAGTGGATTATAGTTTACAGATAATTAAGAAAAAGCTAAATTCTACCATGGTTAAACAACCCTACTTTTGTCGGATTAAAGAATGATCAACCTCATCCTAAATTAAAGCTATTTTTTTTAATAACATACTCTATGAATAAGATGAAAAAAATCAATGTATAATTAGTTCTACAAATATTTTTAAATACTTAAAATACTTTCGATATTTTTTTATCTTATTACAATAGAGTTATACCAAGTGAATATCAATTAAATCAATATATTTAGTGAAGTTGGTATATTGAACTATTTCAATAACAATTGGTTACGATAAACGAGGTAATAAAAAAGCAGATGTATATTGGTTAAGATACAAATTATACTAAATAAAGCTATATATACAATGTGACTTACCGGCTCTTTGTTAGATTATCTTCCTATTTTTCAAAAAGCATTTCCAAAATCTCAGTTATCAGAACTTGTTTTTCTACGTTAGCATCGACTGATACACTATCTACGATTTAGTTGGAAAATAGTCGATTTTTTTTCATACGATTATTCTTCTATGCGTTCATACCGAAGGTATTTGATTTGTTGTAGAAATTTTGTGCGATATACCTACGCATTATTTATTTTTAGGCAAAAAGGGTTCAAAAAGGATAAATCGAGAACGGTTAGTTGCAGAAAGAATGTTTATTACGCATTTCGATCAGTTTATATAATATAAAAGGAATGTTTAATATAAGTGACTCATCGTGCATCAAATATGAAATTTAATATTGTGTTATAGACAAGAAAAAAAAGTATGTAATCGAAATTCACGTTGACGTAATTGTAATTCGTAGAATCCATATTGGTCAATTGGTAAAAACGAATCAGTTGTTTCAGTTATGAAATTACTATTAATTTATTTTATCGTCCGCTGTATTTGGAGCATGTGATGGAAGTGACGATATTAAGGGTGACGCCATTTTCATTAAAAAAAGCTACTTGCTAAAAATTAATGTTTTATTTTTTACGGGTTGTGGGATATTTTTTTTATAGTTCGCATCCAATGTGGAGCAATAATGGTTTCCTAATGGAGCTATCTCAACAAAAAAATTCTACAAGAACTGTTTGTTACGAAAAAAACCGCATTTTTTCCCATCGATTTATCGATTTCTGTTGGAAAGCATGGGTGTTCGTGGTGTCTAAAAATTCCCTCCCAACCTTTCCGATCCTTCGATAACTAGGCGTAGCGAGAGCGATAAGTTAATCATTAGTCCTTTCCTAGCCTTACCCCTATATCTCTACTACTCCATTTGGAAATAGAAAGGTTGAGCGACTGAGTAACAAACAGTTCTCCTAGAAAAAATCTGTTGAGATACCTCCATTAGGAAGCCATATGCTCTACATTAGGAGAGGATATGAATTTAAAAAAAAAACTGTTTGTTACTCGGTTGCTCAACATTTCTTCGAATATAGTCAAGCCCCTTATAGCGTAGTGATTGTGACCCATCCCAAATTTGAGGTTAGTTTCTTTCAATTGTTTTTTGTGAAATTAGTGTAATCAGTTGATCAAACAGTTTTCCTGTCACGTTTACCTTTTCGTTTCGCGTGTCACAGTATACGTATAGCTAATTCAATGGACAAACAGCTACTGACAAATATTTGTGCAATGCACTAATATAAAATATGCATTAATTATTACGATGTATTTATAAAAACATAATTTGAATGAATTTTGACAAAAAAACTACGGCGGACTTGAAGACACGCTATAGGAAATTTCCTTATAGACGTTTTACTGTATAGTTGTGACTAGGGCTTATACAAAAACCAACTTTTGAAAAAACCGGTTTTCGAATTTCAATATTGATCAAAAACCGGTTTTCGAAGTTTTTCAAAAAAATTAATAATTCAATTAAAATAGCGAGAAAAAGTTCAATGTTTTAATGTTGTTCATTTACATAAATACATAATAATATACAACAAAAAAATATTTGGTGTTACTCTTCAGAAAATATGATTTAAGAAAACATAAAGCTTCCACTGATTTTGTAACAAAATAACCTGATATCGAAAATACCCTTTCGCTGGGTAATAATGTGGGGCATATGGTCTTTAAGCCATCAAATAAAAGATCCAAATTTTCTGTCCTTTGTTTATAGACTCGTTTAAGGAAAATTCGAATGTCACAAATTTTGCCAAAGAACCGGTTTTTGAAAACCGACAAGCTCTAGTTGTGACAGACAAATCAGACTAGGATAGGATTTTTTTATTTAATTAGCATTGCAGAAGGTTGACAAATTATAAATTTAAAACTTTTACAATGAATAAAAGAAAACACAGTACAATTCAATATTAAATTTGAATCGTTCAAATTATGTACATTCAAACAGATTTTGTCACTAACGACCCGGGTTTTTTGGCATCGTCAGGCGTTCAAGTGCACGGATGAACTTGAACTGACTTGGTGACAAAATCTGTGTGAATGTACGTAATTTGAACGATTCAAATTTAATATTGAAATTCCACCAAGCACCTTCAGTCGAAATCTTAAATTATTAAAAACAGTATGAAAAATGGCGAGGAAGTCAACTGAGTAAGCTCCGACGAACTCTACTTTAATACATAAAAAACAGTATTCGTCGGAACTCACCCACTTCTACTTGGAATATTTCGACATCTGAAGAATATTGTTGAGGATAACACCATTAAAGCTCTAGCTCCAGTGGCATCCCCAGGATTAGTGGTTGTATGAATCCAGAAGCATTTTTTGTTTCCTCAATAATGATTAAATGTGAGATAAGTACAAAAGGTTTATATTCAATTAAATGACGCATATAATTTCATATAAAACAACAATGTGACTGTTTTAGTCAAATGCAATTTTCGTTCTTTTCAGTTTTATGAGCATTACTCTTTAAGCCAATAAAACAAATAATAATAAAGATATATTTATATTCTATTTTTTTATTTAGTCTGAAGACATGACAAATAACATTGGCTGAAGCTTATTTCTTAAATTATCATTTTAATTTAAGAAAATTAATGCATGAGTTTCAAAATCAAAAAAAGGATACGTATGTATTTTAATTAAGAAAATACTCGTTCATCGCTACTTGATATATTTTTTTAAGCCATGTCCGCTCCCAATGTGGAGCGTATGAACTCCTAATGGAGTTTATCTCAACAGAAGTGTTTCTAACAGACCTGCTTGTTACTCAGTTGCTCAACCTCTGTTTTTCCAGAGAGAGTAGGGATAGAAGGATAGGGCTAAGACAAGACTAGTGGTAAGCTAATTGCTCTCGATACGCCCCGTTCATAGGATAGAATGGGTGAGAGGGGGAATTCAAGACATACATCCATGCCTTTGTACAGAAATTCATAAATCGATTGAAAAATCAATTTATAAAACTGTCCGTACCGAGATATGAACCCGTGCTCTCCGTAGCCGAAGCCAACAACTTTGACCACTCGACCACACAGGCGGCAATATAGATATAATATAGTCGAGATCGTTAATGAAAAAATGCCGTTCCATACTCGTGAAAATTGTAAGCCATTGTGAATCAAATCAGCTGTTAGTTAATTAGGTACATTTCAATAATACCTTTGTCTTTGTTTTTAAAATTATCGTGAAATTGTAAATAATAAAGTTTATTCTTTCTGGTAATCGTTTAAGAAGAAACTCGTGTAAAAATACAGTATGCATCATTTTTAGTAAACGTTGTTATTTCGAAACCGTGTAATAATTATTTTTTATATGGTAATGTTTGAGTACTGGTGGCATTGCGTAATGGCGATTTTTACGTTTAAGGCAATCAAAGCTTCAGCGAACAGTTGATAGCACGTGACGTTCTCGCCCACAAGTTGAAAAAAAAATCCTGAAATACTTAATCAAAAGTCTTGACAACAAAAATATATAAAAGTAAGTGGGCGATTATTGCATCGATGGAAAGTGAGTGTCAGTCCACCGTGTATTTAACCAGTTTATTTTTTTGACGCAAATACCTTTTGCGAAATATTTATTGCAGACGCTCGGTGAATAAGTAACGCTTTGAGACACTACTGACAATTAAACCTTTATATATTATTTAATTTTTACTAGCACTCACATATTTTATTAAAATTCAAGGCGTTTGCCAGCATTTAAGATGAGCTATTAGAGATACAGTCATTGTATATTATTACGTATAAATATAAAATACAGTGGAACCTCTCATAACGAGTTTAATTCGTTCCAGAGTCTTACTCGTTATGCGAAACAATTTTTCCCACATAAAACAATGTAAAATACAATAATGCGTTCCATGCCGAAAATAAAATCAATTTTTATATTTTTAACGTTTGTTAAAAGAAAATTACATACTTATAAATTGGAAGCGTAACAACCTGGAATGCGATTTCGATTTGCAAAAAAACAATAAAAAAATCTACTAGTTTATTAGTATGAATTTATGACAAATAATTAATTATTTATTACTAGAAAGCTGTTTAGAGACATTAGTTTTTGCCGACGCTTCAAAATTTGGTCAAAATGTGACACAGCGTTGTCATTGAATACATTTGTAAAACGCATAGCCACCTACTGATGCTTCTCAATGTACGATGCAACATTTTACCATGCTTTTAGCATTTCTCTTATTGCGCCAGAAGATTGTTGATCTGCTACTTCCTCCTTCTCCACTAACAAACTCTCCTCCGTACTTCTTCTACAAGCTCATCAATATCGTTGTCCTCCACCCAGTCCCATGGTATTAGAGTGGACACTCACATGTGAATGACGTGAAGATGGGACTTTCTTTTTTGCATCACTCGTTATGCGAAATGTCGCTCGTTAAGAGAGCATATTTTTCACAACCTGTTTTGCTCGTTATGCGAATTACTCGTTATACGAGGTGCTCGTTATGAGAGGTTCCACTGTACATTTTTGTTAATATTCAGTCTCGCAAGATCAAATCGAGAAGAAAATATATCACACGCACTCACGTACATGATTTCACATGTTACGTAGAAACTAAATCAAAAATTATTAATATTAACTTTGTCAAGACTTAAACCGTTTGAATACCGCGCAAATAAATCATTAATATGTCCCAGAGATACTGCGTGTTTTTGAGAAAAATAATTTTTCCAAATATACACTCGAATTTGATATTTTAAAAACCTATATTGACTCAGTATAGATGGAACTACACATATTCATCCAAATATTGCTTATATTGTATTAGAATAGTAAGAAATTGATTTTTTAAATCTCTTGGACATTCGTATTCGCTTGGATATGTTTCGGACACCTGTGTCCGCTTGGTATTCAAGTGGTTAACAAAGAGCCACCTGATCGGTAATTTAAAAATATATTTCTACATATACTCAAATTTCATATACAGTAGATTATCCGGATTGATTAAAATAAACACAAATTTTATAAATTCACGTTAAAATTTCTTCCACCAATTTTTTTGTAATACACCCAATATACCAAGGTGTAAAAACATTCAAATGCTTATATTTATCAAAAACTGATGCTTAGACGATAATTGTTGGTAAACTAAAATGATAGAGAAATCGTTATCAGCTTTTACAAGCAAAAATATTTAAAATACTTTTACTTAATGGTTGCAGAAATAAAATTCTTTAGATGTGTCAATAATTAAAAAATCAAGGAACACAATTTTGAAAATACCATTCGTAATTTTCAGTAACGCAGTTGTGAATGTATTTGTGTTTCCCTGTAAATTATATTTTTCTTGATTATCCAGACTATTTTAAGTCCCAAAAAAAATTCTGCATATACGAAGTTCTACTGTATATTGTATGGATATTTCATTAATTTTTTAATACATTTTGACAGCATATTACCTCGAAATCAACTACCAAAACTTTTAATGAATAACAATAATAAACGTAGCTATATTTTCACGTATAAAAGCAACGATTGTTTGAAGTTTATACGTTTTGTAACTGCGGTGGAAAATTCGTAACATTAATTGATTAAACAGATAATTTTACAATATTAGTGTTATCTTTACATCGAGTTTTTGGTCTTATTGCAATGATACATAAAATAAACGAATACATTTACAATACATATTTAAAATGTAAAATTAAATTTGATAACTTTTTTATTTCACTTGTTCTGATACAAAACATGACAATTGTTCCACTTCTTTGAGAAGCATCATCAGACATGGTGTGATATGTTATAAATTTCAAAATAAACATCGAAGATTTCTGCTGTTATGCTGGACACTGGGAGAGGGCAATATAGAAACAATGAAAGTACTAATTACTAATCGATTACTTACATTAGGTAAGTTAAATCTCGATGGAAATAAATTGAACAATGGTGATCCGCATATCTTATTTAAAATGGCATTAACTAATCTATTCTTTCTATTGATAACTAAGCTATTCATTCTTACCCTTTATTATTTACTCGGTGAAGTTTTCAACTTTTTTACTTTAATCAAAGTTGTAATAACTGTCAATCAAATGATTTGCAATATGTTGTATCTACATGATATAAACTAAATGTAATTTCTTAGAGATCAACTTGAAACAAAAGGCATCATTAACACCAACAATTTTATATTGATCTTGTACAGATTTAAGTCCAAACAGCTCCAAGGGCAAAGCGATATTACGAGATCATGGAATTCAACAGTGTTATTCTTAGCAACAAGAAAACGTGTTTAACATTACTATAATACAATTGCTTTGGAACAGTTTAACTTATTTGTAAAGGAACTTGATGTATATATATTGGAAATCGTTAATTTAAAATGGAATATAATGTAAATGGAAAATGCCCATGTTTTCTTAATGAAATTACTCCAAAATATTTAGAATTTAAAAGGTGTGTTTCAGACAATGTCTTTTATCTTGTTATTTATTATCATTCAGCATACCCTATAATATGTTCGAGTTCTTATTCAATTAAATTATACGACGCTAATAATTAAAATTAGTTATATTACTAAGTATAAGAAAATAATAAAAGAGTACAATTGCAAGATCTATCTCTATTATTAAAACTAACAATCGATCCAAAATTACAACACTGTTAAAATTTGGTAAAAAGTAACAATTAATAAAAATAATTTATAATTATCAATATTGAATTAAAGTAACTGGTTCTCAAAGTGTTTTAACAAATCGATAGTTAGAAAAGTAAAACGCATGCATTTCTGATTGGTAATGATATAATAGAATGCTATGAAATATTTTAGAGACATTCTCTTAACACAGAGGTCCAAAACAATTCATTGAAAATTATTATTAGTATCTATATCAATAATTTATGAATAAATTCTTAATGTCGAATTTAAGTGATGGTAAGGCCATACCCAAATTCTTATGAGTAAGAAAAAAACTTAATTCAAAGGTAGCATTCCGATAAAAGCGTATTGTTTTTTTTCATCCATGTCCGCTTCCAATGTTTTTCTACGAGAACTGTTTGTTAATTAGTCGCTCAATCATTTATTTTCATAGAGATTAGTAGGAATATAAAGATAAAGGGAGGACTGGACCAGTTGTTAACTAATCGCTCTCGCTACTCCCAGTTATTGATGAATGGGAAGGGTGGGAGGGAAATTAAGATATCAAAAGCACCGATGCCTTCGAACAAAAAATGCTGTTTGTTCTGAGATTTGAACCCGTGAGATCCGGCAAGAAAGCCAGTAACGCTAAGCGTTGCGCCATAGGACCCGACACATAGTATACTGAGTATTGATAGTGATTATATAATATATATTTCACTTAAAAACAATAGTTATTTCAATACATTGTTTAAAAATGGCATAAAAAATCAAAATAAGAAACTGATACTCAGTCTGAAGATGATTCTTAATGAGGCGAAACCTATGTTATAATTTCAGTGCAATAAAACGTCATCAAATTTAATTTTATATTCAAATCGATTTTTTAAATAATTAAGCTTTTACTCGTTATTTTAATATATTAAGTATAAAACAAGTCTATTTTTTATATAAATACATTTTTTTATAATATTATGACGTATTCTCTTTATATCAACATGCGTACCCCGATTAGCTGACTATTATCCTAGATCTCAAATTAAATTGGAAAACAACTCCCAATTTGGTAGGTATTTCAACTATCCGTAAAATAAACAACCTATTGAGTGTTTTAAGAGGAAATTTTTGCACAAATATGCATACAAATACAACGACCTTACATCGATTGTTTGTGAATAATTCAAAAAGAAAGCGCGAGCCACGAACGGTAGCGATGCCGCACGTTGCCGATAGCTATCTTTCGAGGTCTGATAAATAATTTGTTCTTCATCAGATATGTTTAGATCGCATACACAATTTAATAATAAATTTACTGAATTCTCGTTCAATAAAAACTGTTATTAATTGACCGATAAATCGAATTGCGTACTTTCCAAATATAAATGTACGCAATAGAATAATTAATAACGCAATTACATACACAGATTCATTTAAAAAGTAATGTTTTTTTTAATGCTTTTTTATGTTTGGTTTAAGCAGTATATCGGCCATTACTTAGTAATATAATAAATACGTAGTGTTTATACGATCAGAGGACGTTAGTTATTGTACCTTTTTTACTGTTCTCTCATACGAACACGCTGTGGACCTCGCGAAGCGTTTTTTTTGCCACCTGTGTGGTCGAGTGGTCAACGTCATTGCCTACCGCTGCAGAGATCAGGGGTTCAAACCCCAGTACGGGCAGATTTACAAATTGATTTTTCAATCGATTTATGAATTTCTGTTCAAAGGCACGGATGTATGTGATGTATTGAATTCCCCCCTCCCACCCATCCTATCCTATGAACGGGGCGTATTGCGAGTGATTAGCTAACCACTAGTCCTGTCCTAGCCCTTTCCTTTTATTCCCTTCTCTCTTTGGAAACAGAGAGGTTGAGCAACTTAAACACTTTAATACGCTTCATACCGCTATATACCGTTCGAGTAATATTTATTTAAATGTTAATGCAAAGTTTTTCTTTACTCATAAAAGCGAAGAATTTAGAAATATTTTTTATACTTTTCAAACATTTTTTTATAATCTTGCAATTTTTTTCTTTAAAAAAATATTCTTTTTAGTTATCATGGCATTATGACATGACTTTTGACTTCTTGTAAGATATATAAATCTATGGCTTTGTGGATAAACAGTGATCGCGCATTGTTTTCATTGAATAAATTGGAATAATGCTAGTGCGTATGCATCACTAACCAACGTAATTTTAAACGTTGTCAACTAATGTGATCCCTGGTGTGTACAGGGATTTTTCGCGACATTGTTCCCGAGACAAGAATGTAAATGTCGACCGTTATGTCCCGCAACATTTGTCCCCTAATGGATACATTCCTTTAGTTTTTGCTAGAGTAAAAAGTGGACATACATTATAGCCTAGTTCTGTCTTATACAAAAATAAAAAGTTTTTCTTTTAAGTAAATTAACAGTAAAATAAGAATACTGGATACTGGTTGAATAGTTACTTACATGGTTCTACATATCTTGACAGTGACTGGCATTGATTTTTAATCATATGATTTGTCTTTTTAGATGCGGTGGTTAGCGTGGTCCTGCATCCTGATGCTGTGCTGCAGAGCTGGCATCGGCTCCGAGATTTTCATGGGGACGATGGGTGGCACAAAATCCCACAAAATACCATTTTGGGAGCTCGCCAAAGGACTTATAGCCAGGTAAACAAATGATTCAAACCATTTATTTAACAACAGTTGTAAGAAAGATCTTCTTATGGCATTGTGGAAGATTACAGAAAACTGTGGTATCTTCAAATATTTTTACAAAATTTTCAGTGATTTATTTAATGCTCAAGTTATTTCCGGAACTACTAGATTATGAAGGATTAAAGATATATACACATATAAATAGTTGTATTGTAAAAACTAAAATATAATAAAATAAAACAGTGGTCGGCAAGCTCATTAGCCAACTGAGCAAAATATCAACTATACAACCAATGATATTTTTTTTGATAGCCAATTTTTAAAAAAAATAACATTATGTGTAAAAAAAAATGTTATAAACTTGATTAGGGTACTTTTAAACTAGCTTTTGTTAACAAAAAATCCTCAATCTGATTGAGGTACGTTCGCTGACGTCGCCTCTTCCAAATCTAATTTTTAAGACCGAAAACCGACTTCTGTGCTTAGGCCAAGAAGTTTCAATCGTACTGCATACGGTATTTTGTGTAAAAGCCATACTGAAAGAGCCAAAGAGCCGCAGTTTTTCCACCACTGGGTTAGGTTAGGTTCTTGTACCTGTCTTATATTGTTGTCCTGATACTCAACATTGAAACTCTAATATCGATAAGCAAACATCGTATTTTGAACGTAAATTTAAATTAAAACTAGCGCATGTAATGTTCTAAATTTAGGAATAGTGGATTGAAAATGTCAACTCATTCTGTCTTCTTTAGCAATGTGATTTTCCACAAAAATAATTTACAGTCCAACAATAGTAATAAATTCCGTTAGTGTATGCAAAATACAATTATCAACTCACGTGTTAAGCAAGCTGTGATGCTTCAAAAGCAATTTACAATCAATCCGGTAGAGAAATAATTATTGTTATTTCAAATAACGGTTAAATAATGTTAATAAAGTTTCGTGTTTTAATTAAGCAACGATTAAATTAATCATATCACGAGTAAACAAAACAAACAAAATAATAACAAGCTATTTTAATATTAGCGGTAATTGTTTTTGATATGTAAATAAACAATCGCTTCCTCTTAACCAGAATAGATAGCTACAGCATCGCTAAATTTTATAAAAATAAATAAAAGTTGTTTATTTTTGTTGTTTTATCGAAAAATAAGAACAAAAATACAACATTATGAAAGCATACATATGATTTCATCGCCGATGTTAATTTTAGAACACGTCAACAATCGTTTTGTTTATCATTATGTATTTTTCAAAATAAGCTAGGTTACCACAACACCTAGTGGCGTAATCACCATAGAGCAAGACATATGCGACGCATAAAAGCTCTTTTGCCCAGGAGTTTATATCCATGTTTTATTTTCATAAAATAAGAAAATTAATATCAAAAAATGAATAATTTCTTGCCAAACGTGTAAATAATGAGAGTCTTTTTCGATTTTAACTGTTTTTTGTTACTATTTCCCAATAAAAATTCTCGGAAAAGACGTTCTTTCTTTTAAAACTTTTTAAGAAATGTTGTTATTATGTTTAAAATCAAACTCTTTTTTTATCGGCAAATACAAGCTTGAACATTCAAAAAAACATTGACTGAAGTACAAAAAAGAAAAGCAAGATAACTGATCCAGGAAGTATTAATTTAATAGCCAAAACTTGATAAATTTGTACTAATAAGCAAATCAGAGGTTGAAAACATTTTAGAAACAATAAACATAACCCACAAGTTCATTCTCATGATGAAATACAAGGTTTGGTCAATAGATTGATTTTCTATTTTGTTTTTCAAAAAAAATATACTCGGCTTATTGTGAGCCTGGTTGTTTTAAAATATCAATAGTGTTTGGCGTTCTGAAATTCGAAAGTGTAAAAATTTGTCAACATACATTAATCAAAAGAGTTCTTCTAAAAATCACATTGAAGCTTATGCAGTTAACGAATAATGGAAAAGAAATATGTTATGTAACAATTTACCAAATCATTAAATACTCGATTAATACATTATACGATTCGATACATTAAAATCGATAAAGTGCAAATTTCTGCAAAAATTTTCCTAACAAGAAAGTGGAGGCTGGATAGTGATTTTCTAATAAAAAGAGTTCAAGTTATCGGTTTTTTTATCGAACCGGCTGTCGTTTTTACGTATTTTGAGTTATGAATACTAACAGGTCAAAAATATTCTTAATTTTAATTTTGATAAAAAGATCAAACGGAATCTCGGCTTAGTTTCAGTTTTGTTTGCATTGTTTAATTTTTGTTTAGCGGGCTACATTCTCTTTAAGTCATATGTTGTCTTATGAAAAGGGAACCAAGTACAAAGTAGAAGTACAAAACTATATAACTATACTTTCGCAATAAAAAGTATCTAAAAACTTATTCAAGCATTTATGCTTAATATTTTCATTCTGCAAAATTATAGTTGGTTCCGTTTTATTTAAACCAATTTAACTGTAGATTTGTGAACGTCTGTATTTGATACAATAACCTTTTACCTGACCGGGTGGTACGGAGAGCAATTAGATATCTAGGTATTTGTTTATTTTCTCTAGATCCACATTTCTATCATTAATCTCTACAAAAATAAAAATAGATAAATTGAGCAACTGAATGACAAAGAAACTATTTTTTTTAATATATGTTTTTAATGGTAATAATAAATTGCAAACGGCCAAGTAAAAAAATAGTTAACAAGTAGGGATTATAATATCGGTACCGAAATCAGTCTTATCGGTAATTTGGCTAAAATATACATTCGGTATCGCCAGAAATATGGGATAGTATAGTGAAAACATACGTTTAATTGAAAAGTCAAGGGATCCCGAGAAATTTCAGATTTTTTTGAAGATGATATATGACCTGATAAAGTATTGATTTGTTAGTTAAGATAACAAAAATTGTTAAGATATTTCAAATGGAAACGACTCCCGTGGAAGATTGTTCCGAACATGAATTATCCATAAAACATTTCCGAACCATTCCGATTATTCCGAATGAAAAAATTCATGCACAGAAACTTCCGTTCATAGAAATCCTTGGAAATTCGAAAATTTAAGAAAATGTAATATTCAAATTTTTGCTTTTTAATATGGTGCCAAATTTTTTTTAGGTTACGCACAATAAAAAGATGATATAAAATATATATATTTATTGATTTGGCATTTACTTGGTAGAACTCCATTTCAATAGGGTAAAAATATCAAGGTTTTTCAGTTCTGAAATGGCTATGGAAATGCTTATGAAGAACTGAAATACCTTGATATTTTTACCCTATTAAAATATATATATTATTTATATTTACCGTATGTTAAAATAATATGTATGGTCTCGAATTTTCTCTGAATAATCTTGTACGGAGAATTCGTGTTCAACCATTTTAAATATCTTCTATATAAAAAAGTAAACTTTTACATAAACATGTCGTAAATCAATTTCAAAAGGAAAATTGTTAATTATTGACCCAAAGACGAAAACAGTTTGCTTAAACCAGATACTATATAATGTTACATGACGTCAAGTCGGTTAAATTTATTAATTTCAATAGATTTTAAAGTATATTGTATCAATTTATTTTTTATTTTACTGCAATACCTGCAACGGCAAGTATCAACTTACCAGCATTCGAAATTTGGAAATTTTTCCGTAACTTGAAAAAATATCATGTTTTTGAAGACCTTACTTTCAATATTGGTAAACTGGGTTTTATTACATAAAATAACTTGAAATAAAAGCTGAATCTCAATAAATGATTTAATTGATACAACTTGTGAAAGAGATTAAAAGTCTGCAAGTTTTTGAAAGTTGATATTGCACACGATAGCTCAAAATACACGTACGGTAATTATTTTTTGAAGGATATCAATGCATTAAGTGACAACAGCTGCCCAACCAGAAGATGGAATGTTTCTATGAGTGCTTAAAGAAAAGAATATACATATTATTCCATTATTTTTTATTAAAATTTAGATGTCTTTGGAGTTTCCGACTGACAAAACATGCTTTTATATTAACAGTGTCGCACTAAGGGCATTGGTTACCCATGTATACAATTCTTCTAAAAACCATAAAATGATTAGGGTGAACCGAAAACCGTATACTGAGCTTTGAGAACAGATGGTTGCGTCGGATAATGGGGGTGAGATGGTTTGATTTTGTGAGGAATTCAGAGATAAGAGAGCGTACAAGACACCGTCCCATCACGTCAGTGGTTATGGAGAGACGTTGGAACTGGCTGGGTCACGTGCTGCGGATGCCTCCGAAAAGCCTCAATCCTGCCTGCCTTTTCTTTCGACCGGTGGGATTCCGGCGTCCCGGACGTCCGTCGGGTACTATCCATAGGATGTACTCGGCGGAACTGAGGGATGCTGGCATGTCATGGGAGGAAGCAAAGCAATTGGCGGGAGACAGGGAAACATGGAGGTGCCGCGTGGCGGGCATATGCTTCACATAGAGAGCGAACATGGCCAAAGAAGAAGAAGAATCACTTTAATTAAGGGTGAGTGTAGCGGTCTGCAGCGTCATCTATAATTAAGTCAAATTTTAAACGTCTTATTTACAAACATTTGCGTTATTGATAATATATAGCGCATGGTTTCCCAAACTTATTATACAATGGAACACTTCGCAAAACTGGAAATGTTACCAGAATACAGCTTTTCTTAGGTCGGGTTTTTACAATTCAACCGTAAAAATATTTTAAAAAATATATGTTATTAAATGATACATTATTTAATTATTTTTAAATATGTTACATACAAATATGAGTGAACAAAGCTCTAAGTGATTTAAAATCTCCGCCTGTACCTAGATATTTGACGTTTTAAAAATATCAGTAGAGATTTACTATCACTCGATGTTTAATATGAAGTAGAAGATGTTTAAATGTGTTGCAGAGTATATTACCATGACAAGTTTTCGCGGAACACCAATTTAGATCCCACAGAACACCAGTGCTCCGTAAAACATTGTTTGGGAAACCCTGAATAGCTGATTAGATGACTTAACGTTTTTGAGCCCTAAAAATGTTGGTCAATTGTTGATTAGTTATTTGTCTTACTGTCTACCGCCTCGCTACATTTCAGTTCGCTTCATGATAATTTTTGAAAAACTTTACTGTCACCACAAGGACAGTGTGGGTTAGGTTTGATTTTAAATTTATGTAGCTTGGCATTAAACGCACCGTGTCCGGTGATAAATTGTGAGGTCCAGTGATCCGGAGAGAGCCAGGTTGCATTCTGACGAAAAACAATATCTGGGAAAAATAAATAGGTAATTCTACCACGAAGGGACTTTGACCATCGACTTTGCCAATTAGTTAAAACGGTTAGTGAGCAGAGTTTTTTCACTTTAGCTTTTAAAAAATCTTGTGAATCCAACGGGTGAAGAGTTGTGAGACCAATTTGCGCTGGTTTCCCGTGCAAAAGGTGATGAATTGCAGCTCGTCTTTGGACCTCTAGATCCAATGGAGTAAGTCCCAGCATTACGGGAAGACATTCTGTTGAGCAAGTTCGGTAAGCTTTGGAAATAGCAAGAAGGGGAAACCGTTGTCCCCGAAGAAGTATTTGACATATTTCCTGTCGTTGGGTACACCTATATGCCCAACAACTTGCAGCATGACACGCAATACCGAGAAATATGGACTTGTAATAAAGCCGAGACGTAGGGAATGTTAACCCCCAACTTACCCTAGAAGCTTTCGAAGCTTGTCTTAGAATTAGCTATCGCCGTTTTCACGTGGTCCAAGAAAGATATTTTTTCATCTAATATCACACCGAGGTTTCTCAAGGTTCTCTGGACTGGAACTGTGATTGTATTAAACTTAACTATTGGTTTTCGCGTCAGTTTCCCTTTAAGCATTATACTACATGTTTTATGGGGTGCAAATTGTAGTTTATTGTAGTCTCCCCATGCAGCAACTTGCTTTAAACAGTCAGTTGATAGCTTTTCGAGAATGCTTCTACTATTACCATGAATAAGCATTATTGCATCATCAGCGTATGCTTGTATGTGCGTATTTTGAGGGAGAGGGAGGTCTAACAGATCATCGAATAAAATATTCCAAAGAAGTGGTCCAAGAATCGATCCTTGAGGACAACCTCGTGTGATTGAAAAACTTGATTATCTCAAAATAGAGTTTATTGACAGCGTTTTCAGGAAAAATATTGACGAATAATATACATACAATTTTTTAAACGAAGCGGCCGTTCGCCAAAACAAAAATTACAATGAAAAATATAAATAGATAGCACCAATTAAAATCACCTAACCCTGACAGAAATCAAGTATCAGATCATTTTGACATTTAAACATACCGCATCTTGCAATTATGATGAGTATATTGTGGAGTAAAATGAAGAAAATAAATTAATTTACCGCGCTTCATCTTTCACGTACAAATAACACCGCACGCTTACCTAATATGGTCCTGTATTCAAGGGTCACTATTGCAGCTTTATTCCTTGGTGTTGCATCATCTTACCAATTATTATTATTTAACAATAAGTCAAAATACAAGTAAACGTGCAGACGAAAAAAGTTCGTATATTTATTATTTTTGAATGGCGAATTTCTTGAAGTTTGGCGCACTGTTAGCGGCCCGGCACTGGGCCGCGGACCACCGGTTGGGGAACGCTGATCTAGAACAGCTTCAATATACACAGTAGTTCATTTTTGACCATTTAGATTGATAAGTTTACGGTTAATTGCATATGTTTACATATTATAATTGTATTAGGTAACAATCGATAGCTTACTTAAGGTATTGCATGTAATTGCATAGGAGTGTTACAAATATTCAGTCCTATGGCAACCCACCGCTGCTGTGTCGGTACATTTGTATTTCGCCCAACTATTTTAGACTAAATATTTATTTTCCCATGATTCACCCTTGGCTGACTTGTCGGAGAAGATTTTGTCTTTGACATAACTGGTTTATGTAGAGCTTATCAATATTGACCGAGTTAATGCTGTCACGGGAAAGCTTTCAAAAGCTTACTTACACCGGATGCCTTTCGTAATTCAAAACATGTTTGTTTTTTTATTAAATCAGAATAACTTGCAGAATTTTATCGGAAAAAACATTCACCTTCTACGAAATAAAAAAATATATATGTATCTATTTTTTTATGACGATTTCCGATAATGAGAAAAACTGTATTCATGAATTTATTTTTTATTCATAAGATAGAAATAATTTTTCATTTTCAATTACAGGTAATAGAAATTTTTAATGTGCCAAATATATTTTGAATCACTTGAGATAAACTTGTCGATATATGTTCGATAACAATAACTCTTGTCGCAGATTTCATTTTTTTATTAAAAAAAATAAAATTTAAATTTCTTTCCACTCTTTCGATCCTAAAATAAGGACTTTGCGAGAAACTATAAATGTAATAATAATTGATAATAATTATTTCTATACCAGCCGGTACCCGGCAAGCGTGACCTACTGTAAGTTAATTTTACTATGCCTATAACCTTCCCGGAAGTGCAAGCAAAAAGTTTTATTGCAATCAAGCGGTGTGGCAACGCATAAAGTACGAATAAACAAACATTAATTTATATATATATATATAAGATTACATTATTTTTCAGAAACCATAACGTCACTTTCTTGAGCGCGTTCCCTGCTGACTTCCACATGCCAGGTCTTGAAGAAATAACTCCAGCGGGGTTGGTCTTCTACGTAAGGAACTATACTAACTGGGATCTGGTCGGAGCAAAGATGAAAGGAGAAGAACCAGTCCCAGCTTTTGATATCATGCGATATGGATTTGAGGTGAAATAATACCGCTATTATCTTATAGAATCATTATACTCAAATAATTATTGAATTAACCATTCATTTGCCACGCATTTTATGTAAATGGCAACTAAAGCTCTTATGTAGGTCGCTGTAATCTAAATATTGTTTGTAATCTCTTAAACTTTAAATAATCTCTATAATTTAATGAACTGTAACAGTGTTTGTATTACACATCGTATAATAAATTAAATATAAATTCGACAGTGTTTGCAAGCTCATATTATATTGCCGCCCAGACGTTTAAAACAACTGATTGTGTAAACGAAATTGTGGCTCGCAAATTGTTAAGGTTAAGTGTAAAGGTAGACAAAGACATCTATTTATTATAAAAATAGTTATGTTACTTATCTACAAACATTTATGTAAATGATAAAATATGGCTAGTGGCAGAGTTAAGTGGTGACCTCTTATTGTTTTCAATATATTGATTCACCTCGTTCAAAACACAGTATTAACAAAAATAAATATTTTAATATCACCACATTTTTTTTTTATCATTCATGAGATATTGATAGCTAATTATTGTGTTGAACTACATACTGCTAAAAAGATAATTTATTGTTAAGTGACAAAAAAGAGCAGTGACATTAATTCTTATAATTATTTATTGTTAGTGCTTACCAGTACTTTTTATTTTATGATGGAACGGTGATTCGACACCCTTTTTCTCGACAACTTTAATGTTTCGAATCAATATTTATAGAATCATATTTTTATTTTCCTTTGAAAACTTTTTATTTTGTATGCCGAAAGACGTTTGAATTTTTTTTTTAAATCGTGATCTCCCAAAGACGTAAAAATGGTTTTAAAAAAAAAAACCCCATTCGGAAGCCATATAGTGAAGCCAAAACGGATATGAATTATAAAAAAAAGCACGGGTGCTTACTATATTACATTCTTAAGAAGTAATTGTGTACTGCGTTTTTGTTAAGATAAAATAATTAATTAAAAAATAGCAGGACCCTGCCACGCAACGCCACTGGCTACCTGTTCCTGTTGTATAGTAAACTGTTAGTGGAATAAAGGTTTCCTATTTTTTTCTTTCAGTCTTGCGACGCTCTACTCGAAGACCCTGAAACTCAAGAGCTGATAGCATTGCCGAGAAATCGCTTCGACTTGTTCATCGTCGATGGATCCTTTGCGGAATGCCTGTTAGGACTACACTCTCGTTTCGACGCGCCTTTCATGTTTATAAACACGGTTGGCTTCTACGTAGGATCCACCTCAAACGCTGGGTCACCTGCTCCTTTCTCCGTGACACCAGTATTCATGAAGGCTTACACAGACGATATGGGCTTCGTAGATAGACTTTTCAATTCCGTGTGGTACATGATGATAAAATCTTCCCACTATTTTATAATGGAGTACATTCTTTGGAATGTGCTCAAAAAGCATCTTGGGCCAGGAATTTTGAAACCAAGTGAGTCTGGGAAGAATGTGAGCTTTATATTACAAAACAGCCATCATTCCGTGACTTACCCTCGGCCATATCTACCAAATGTTGCAGAAATTGCTTGTATTCACTGTAAGGCAGCTAAACCACTATCAAGGGTGAGTATTGGTTTATTTTCTAATAGCTCATAAAGTAAAAAAATATTACAACCATCGTTAAAAAATAAATCAGAGAAACTCAAATACATTCCAACTTATTTTCAAATATTCTAACTCTTGCAAACGTCCAAGTAAAACAATTTCGTATCGTGACATCTGTCTGCAATAATTTGAAGCATATTGTATTGTGTTACTTTTCATAGATGTCACACTATAACATTTGTTTTATAGTAGATTATTTGGCGACTACGCTTTTGGGAGGTAACAATAATTTTAAATAATAACTGGGTGTTTTCGCCGATTTGTTTAAATTTATAATATCGAGCTGTTGATCATTTTACGCCAAGAAGGGTGGGTGGAAAATTTATATTATAATAATTACATATGAACATTAATTTAAGATCAATGATTTATTCTTGGTATAGTTTTCATCGAATATCAACTTACCACTAGGGATTCCAAGCCGGTTTAAACCGAAACCAGTCAACCGGTTTTTCGGGTGTTTCAAAAAAAACCGAAATTCGGTTTATTTTGGGCGTTTAACCGGGTTAATTAAAAAATCTTTTTCTGGTTTGAGCACCACAAGATTTTATTAAACTATTCATATGTAGAGTATAGTTATTTAAAAATGTTATATATAATAATAGTATTATAAGAAGTATAATATAATAAAGTATTGTATATATAATAATAACAAGTGTGTAGTCGAAATCATGGACAACTATACTGCTTTCAATCAAATATCTGTAATACGAAAGGATTCTCATAATATGATAATAAAATAATGATAATAAAACAAGTGAACCTTCCGAACGAAAACAGCGATATTTTATCTACTTTCTAATTGTATGTCTAATTGACTGTTTTTAAGTAATGGACATATTTTTTTTTTGAAACATTGGTTATTGTGTACTAAAATTGGTTTTTTGAAAATAAAATTATTTGAAAAAAAAACCAAAAAGCGCTTAGCTTAAATGTCCGGTTAATTGGAAGCCCTACTTACCACCATGCTTTTTTTAGTTTCCTGGTATCTGACGCAAGCTCTTTTCGAGAACGGAGAAAATTCGTTTCTTAACATTTGTGTCATGTTTTACTTCACAGGAATTGGAAGAATTCATTCAGCAAGGCGGAGATTCCGGCTTCATATTCGTCTCGATGGGATCTTCTGTAAAAACAGCGAATACACCTCAAGTGCTACGACGACTGCTGGTTAGGACTTTTGCCAGGCTGCCATACCAAGTACTGTGGAAATGGGAAGACGATATGAAGACCATGACTGACCTGCCAAGCAATGTGATGATGAGCAGGTGGCTGCCACAGCAAGATCTTTTAGGTTAGTAATCATTAAAGAATTATTAGTCACATAAACACTTCTTCCGGTAAATATTTAGTATTAAATAATTCACAATATTGGTGTTTTGTAATATTCCACTTAGCAGTGGATATTCTTCTTTTACTGATATCCGAAAATCAGAAAGGTTCAAAACCATTCGATAAACTGTGATAGGTGATCTTCAAAAACAGATTTAATATTGAAAGACAAATCAACTTCATTTTAGGTGGTGCAACAAGGGAAAACAATCATTGACACCATCTTTATTAATTTTTGTTTTCCATAGCTGTATTTTTTTTCGGGGCGCATCTGTGCCACAGCCGCGGCGCACAGTTTGGGAAGCACTGATTTAAATGTCATATATAAAAAAGCGTGTGTAAAGAAAACAAAGAGAACAATTTTAATATAAAAAATATTGTTTTAATAGTAATACTAAAATAGCACGAATTTTCAACTTTTTTAGGCAATTAGTGTTCCTGTAAAGAACTTATTATACATGTGCTGTGTTTTGGTCTCCGGCTATCTAATTACGTTTTAAGAATTTCAGAGCGGGTAGTTTTTGCAAGGTTGTTTGGGTAACATAAATGGCCTCGTTATTTTGACCGAAAACTTTTGCCGAAACATGGCGCCCTCGGCAAAATTCAATTAGACGTTGCAATATTATATAATTATTATGATAATGCCATCGTCAACTGCGCAAAAATAACAATGTTGTTTTTAGCTTGTTGTTAATAGGTCTGCCATATGTTGTTTTAATGCCTTTGGACACTAAGTCGACACCTTTTTTTATTTAAGATTTAATATTTTATCATAATTTTATAGTAATTATATATTTTGGAAAATGTTTCATGACAACATTTAAGATTGCAATATTCAGGAAAGACGACACTTTATTTTTGAACAAGAAATGCTAAAAAATAAAAATATGTCGATCCAGTAAGGCGTTGGAAGAGAAAGGATAAAAATTCGTTAAGTACACATAATTATTTGTCCGCGGCATTGTCAAATGCTTACTATTTATGTACATATAAAACTACCATATCACATATGTGTAGTTGGAAAGTGCTGTTGGTGAAGATCAAACTAATCCCTTGCTTATGTTTATTTATAAAATAACTTATCTCTATATTTATAATAAAATGAAGTTGGCTAATTATTTTTTCTAGACCCTGTTTACAGACTTACATATTTTTTGAGAAAAAAAAAACAATAAATCACTTGAAGCTTAATTTACTATAAAAGGATTTTTGAAAAACAAAACAATTTCTTGTTCTATGTAATTCCACATGTTTTAAATATAATCAAGACCGGTTTTGCTCATCACGAGTATTTTCAATTGAATTTTCATTACTGTTGTATTTTCATAAGTTGAAAATTTCCTTGATCAATAAAAACCGGTTATGGTCGTATTAAATTAGTGTGGAAAAAGTAAGAAAGAGCGTTTAATTTTAACACATTAAAAATGTTGCATGATAGTTAACATTCCTCGAGGTCTAAATATAATATTACTAATTCTTGAGAGCCTTTATCACTTGGATAGTGATACCTCCTGTAGGGTCCTATGGCTCAGTGGTTAGCGCTGTGACTTGCGTGCCGGATCTCACAAGTCAAAGCCACAGTACAATCAGAATTTTTTCGGTCGATTTATCGATTTCTGTTTGAACACATGGGTGTTTGTGATGTTCAAAAATTCCTTTTACCCTTACGGATCTTTTAATAAATTTGCGTAGCGAGAGTGATTAGTTAACCACTGGTTCTGTCCTAGCCTTACCCTTCTTTCCCTACTACTCTCTTGGAAAAAAAAGGTTGAGCGACTGAGCAACAAAACTTCTGTTAAGATACTTCCGTTAGGAGATCAAATGCTCTGCATCAGGAGCGGACATCGATCATTTTTTTTATAAGATTATCCTAGGTTTGTACAATTCAATCTTTTGAACAAAGTATTGTTTTTAATTAATATTGACGAAATAAGTACAAATCAGAAAGTTCTCGTATGAAAGCTTCTGTTGAAATAATTCTATAAGGAGACCATATGCTCCACGTTGGGAGCAGACATGGATTAAAAAAAAGTGATGAATAATGATGACGAATACAATGTTTTGATAAAAAACAAAACTTTAGTGGTGTAGAATTTCCTTTAAAATAATGGAATTGTATTTCTTTTCTTTCAGGTCACCGCAATATACGTGCATTCGTCACTCACGGTGGACTCCTCAGCATGTTCGAGACAGTCTACCACGGTGTCCCAGTTGTAACGATGCCGGTGTTTTGCGACCACGAGTCCAACGCCGCCAAAGCTGAGCTCGACGGATACGCCTTGAAGTTGGACCTTCAAAACCTCACGTCTGAGAATCTTTACAACGCTATCATTGCAGTCGCCAACGAGCCAAAGTATAAAGAAGACGTCAAGAAGCGACAGTTTCTTTTGAAAGATCAGCGAGAAACTCCGCTAGAAACCGCAGTTTATTGGACTGAATACGTTATAAGGCACAAGGGAGCTAGTCACTTTTTGTCACCAGCAAGAAACCTTAATACCTTGCAGTATTACGCAATCGATGTCTTTGCTACATTTTTGGTTGTATTGTTAATATTCGTCGGCCTTATGGGCTGGCTTATAAGGACGAGTTTGAGGTATCTTAAAGACCACTACGCGATATCAAGAAAAAGTAAATTTGAATGATGTAACAAAGTGCCAGTCTGGTTGGTGGTTATTAATTCGAACGACAATTTGGTGGTGGTAATGGGAGTGTGTATTATTTTGTGTTAGTTAAAGCCGTAATAAAGTAGTAGGCTTTGTGTTAATAAATAACTATAAACTGCAGTGGAACTCGGCTAAAACCCAACGAACGTAAGTGTGACATTTAGTTTCAAACACAAATGCAATTAGATTTCGTTTATATCAACCGAGTACGTGATCAAAACAATTTGAACGGGGCTTGGCCGAGCGATCCGACGAGTGATTTTAAGCGAGCGAGTGAATAAAAACCGTTTCTTTTTTCTCTGCCGAGAAAGATGTTCCCACCATCTCTCTACAACACGCCGCCTTTGCTTACGTTTTTTGACTTATCAGAACAGGCGTTAGACTAGTGTTGTTGAATAGAACGAAAGGCGCGTAAACTGTATCGTAAAATAAGCTCATATTCGTGTAGACGCACCAAGGCACTTACTCGGTCAATATTTTTGTTCGACCGCGTACTCGGTTGGTGATAAAGAGGCTTAAAAATGTGTGCATAACAAATTATATCTGTGTGCAGTACAGAAAGAAAAGTGGCTTTAAGAAAACATTACCATATGTAAATGAAATATATTATTAGTGGTAACAAAAAAAATCTCAACCTGGCAACTTTGAAAAAATTAAAGAATTAGATAAAAAAAAGAGGTTGATATATTCTATGGGATATAAATATTCAAAAGCTCAATATGACCATTCTTATTTTGGATGATGTTATTGCTTATTTATTGACGCAATCTTCACCGAATACTACGAAGCTTTGAATGACTAGTTCTAGGCTATGTGACAAATGGAAGAGGTATTTAAATGATCATAAATGGGGTGGAGTGACAAGTGAAAAAATCATGGGTCAACTCTGGGATAAGATAATTGCTTCCTAATTCTTCAACTGGAACATCGCATACCGTTGCGCACAATTGAGCCCCTGAAAAGAAAAGTGAGCCAAGTGATTCTAAATCTATCTAGTATCTAAAAGTTCAGTAGAAATAAGTGATGATGTCAATAAAATAATCCAAAGTTATTTAATTCAATCAAAATGTATTTTCTTTGTAGCCACCAGAGTCAAGGCGTATTAAAATATTTTCACTATTATGTAAAGCAAAATAGTACTATCCGACTGTTATATTCTTAAAAATATGTTATGGGTTGGTCTATCAACGTGCTAGCGAGCTTTATAAGCTTGCTACAAAATCCAACCTAACAATAAATGTATTTGTGAAATTTTGTTTTTACGCAAAAAGATTTGTTACATAATACACCTGTTTATAGAGGTTATGACTTTTTTTATAATGGTTTTCCACCAAGAGTCGACAGATAACACCGTATGAGTGATTAATACTTAGTTTTTTTAGTGAAATATTATTTTTGTGTAAATAAATCTAAATTACTAGTCTTTTAAATGACAACACACATAGTTCATAAGTCTACTTTATTTTATTTTATTAAAATATTTTTTATGTACTATTATAGGTCAACTTTAATTATTTTTAAAACACATATATTTTGTAATGAAAATGTAAAAAAATACACTAGAAGTAATTATAATAGTGATAATATTAATTATAATTACTTTTAGTTATTTTTTTTAATTATTTAATATCAATTACAAATTAAATTGGTAAATTTTAATATTGAAGGTTTTCACTCCTAATGTGACATGTTATATATTTTTTTCTGAAATATCAAAAAACGACAGTACTTACTCGAAATTAAATGAAATTCTGAAAAAATCGAGTTTTCGTTTAACTACCAACACTGAAAATACATCACATGTTTATTCTCATTATTTATATATATTTTTATTTTATTATTATTGATTAATTTAAATTTATATGTATATATTTTTTAGTGTACAGTAGTTAGTATTCTTTGGTATTTGTATTTTATTATCCTAAATCTGCGTAATAAATCTTACAAAGCACCAGAAACGTATTCGTATAAATAATTTCAGTAAAAATACATTTTTGTGTATATAATTTAATAATAGTTATTTTTAAGAAATGAGTTTTTCAAAAACAAACTCAAATTTCTCCAAAATTACAATAATGACTACATGTGTTAGTATTGAAACATTATAAGCCGTTTTCTTGTATGTTCGTAGTTGATTTTATTTTTAAAGTGTTTTATTCAAACTTATCAACCCTTCTGACAAGTTGTTATTGACAACGTGTTAAGGGTTGTAGAAAAAAGCGTAGAATTTGAAAAACTTTCATGATTCTTTAAATATACCAATTCTAGTTCCACAAAATTTTCGGAGATATATATGTAAGTTTGTTTTTAAGCAACTTAAAAAATGTAAATTGCAATTGCTTTTTCATAAATGTAGATATGAACTAAAAATCTTTATTAATACATATTGTAAGATTTACTATTTTTATCTTAAGTATATAATACAAATAATAGAATGTGCAAAAGGTTAATGAACTTAATTTATTTCATGTAATCTATACATATTTATCTTTATACGTATTTATATGGGGCTATATTTGTATTTGTTTTTAGCACTCGTTTAAGCCTTTTTATATTCGACAAAGAAGTGTGAGCTGATTCTTCCTTACAAGATTCTTCCGAACATGAAATCTTCGTACAGAATAGTCCGTACATGAAAACTCCAGAATATTCAGATTTTTTTTTTGCTTAGTTTTAATGTTTATTGTCTGAGGGGCACCAAATATTTTTTATTTTTGCATTAAGCAAAAGATCAAATAATTTGTATATGTATACTTTCCGTACGCTTAAATGATATGTATAGTCTCTATATCAAATCTCGATTATTAAACAAAACAAATATTCTGTGTCCGAAGTTTTTCATGTGTGGAAATTTCGTTCTACGGAAAAATCCACGTGCGAAGTTTTCTTGTACGGATTGTTCTGTACGGAGAATTCACGTTCTGAAGAATCACATAACCGATTGTTAGGAACGATCAAATACAATGAACAAAATTCTATATTTTCACAATATTATATATTATTAAATAACAAAAAATAAATACGACATATATAAAAAAAGTGTCATTATTCTTTTGCAATACCTCTACTTAATTTATAAGTTATATATTTAGTGCTTTTTGTGATAATGCTTCTTATGTAAGTAAAAGTTTTGTTAATTTTGATATTAAGAAAATAAAATATATATTTTATACATTACTCAAATTGTTTTAATATACATCAAGCCCATCAAGGGTTAGATTGAAACGATGGGACGACCACGACAATGGGCACACTAGAATAATAATTATGAAAACGAGCAGCGAGCGAAATCATGAGTTCAATTTCGTGGTGCTTATTCACTTATTTATCAAAATTTAAATATATGCAATTAAGAGCTTTGAAAACAAAGGCGACAACAAAGTAATCAAAACGTTTTTTTTTTATTTTATCTAGAACGTTTTATCTTACTGATGTAATTTAATTTACATGATTTTGTAAAATCTTTTGAAATATATCCACTATAATTATAAAAACTTCCCCCTCCGATTCCCATTATGCATAACTTTAAAGTTTTTTTTTGTATCAATATTTTTCCTACCAATAACATGTTAAATAATTAAGTACATATTATAAACATTTACTGCTGTGCTTCTTTGCGTTTTTTTGAGAATATGAGTGATGATACTAAGCCTGTCATGTTTCTTATATGTTGAGAGTGTGATATTCGGTTTTGTATAGATTAAATTACAAAATTCGTTCGAAATTTTTTTTGTAAAATTTCAGAGAAGTAACAGAGTAGCTAATTAATCTATTACTTTTACTAGTATACATTGATTTTATGTTAATTTTAAACATTTTTCAACTTCTCAATTATTTCACTGTTTGCTTAACAAAAACCCTTTTCATCATAAGGCCTAACTATTGACTTTGTGGTGAAAAGTTAGGCCTATGGTAAACTATTGGACATCAAAAGGAAGATTAAAGACATATTTTGAAATATTAGAATAAATAACGCAACTAACTAAAGAAAAATAAAGAAAGGTTTGTCATTTAGATTTAAGTTTTCTTCGTTATTGAATATTGAAAATTGGTTATATATTGAATAGTTAAATATGAATATCTTCTATCAAAGAAGCAAAGTTTTTCCTATTATAAAATTCATGAAAAGTACACAAAGGTAAAATTTTGCATTGAAAATTGCTTTGAGAATAATTGAATGCCTCAGGACAAGAACATGATAACTAAAAATTATTTTTCGCAAGTACGCAGGTTTATAATTATTAAAAAATATATGTGTCTCTGTTCTTTCCAATTAAGGTTTCATTGACTATTTATTTATATAGAACAAACTGACAGTAACTGTCGCCAGTTGTTAAACTAATTTGCTGTCAGCTTAAGAAATTGTTAAAAGTCCGAGATCACTGAAAGGAAAAAGCAGTATCGTTTATGTTTATGGCAATCCCAAAGGGTCAAAATCTTAACTGTTTTTTTATACAAAAACAGTTAAGATTTTTTTACTCTGTGGTCATCGATTATTCTGAATTTACTTAACATTTCAGTTGAATTCACTTTCCGAGCTTCTGGAAACATAGATAAACTATAAATTATTGATGGAGATATTTGATTAGAAATATCGGGAACATGAATTAGTTTGGTATATTATTTTATTTGAATAGTATGAAACGTTTGCGGTTCATACCGACAAAACGGAAATTTAATTTCACCGTTTCGAAAAGATTTTTTAACATTGTTCAGAGATATAAGGTTTGGATTTTGACAAAATATTTATTCTGCTTTTGCGTGAGTAAGCTTAGGCAAGTACTGATTTGTGTAATTTAAAGTAGATTTTATCGGAACTTGCTCGGTACATTACCATTTTTATTTAAGCGTTATTTCTGTCACATTGAAAAAACAATAAATAATATCTGTGATAGGACAATAGTGGAGATTCATTTATATTAAAAGGATGTAAAATTTATCTCAGTATTAATATGATTGCGCATCGGTCTAGCATGAGTCTGAACAATCATACAAAATGAAAAATTCTGGGGTTCATTAATTTGACATTTACAAAGTTAGTATTTAACAGCATTGTATTTTTTAAAGCGGTTGTTACTAAATAATGCGTTATTTGTGGTCCAGTTGAGAAGTGAACAATAGTTTCCAGGCGCTTGGCAAAGTGCATAATCTTAACAAAGCCGGATTCAAAAACAATTTTAAAATGTGAAATAAGCAACACTTACTATATTATTAAGCTTACTGTGTAATAAAGTTAGCTTTTCACAAATCAAGGTGGAAACAATTTCCACAGCAGCGACATGAAAAAGTTTGGTTATACATGTTCATAAAGAATCAATGGGCTTGGAATTTATAATATAATATGTTTGAAATCTAAGCTCATTTTCGTTTTCTAGTAAAAGAAAATGCTAACATTAAACTGTAAACTTAATCAATCAAACTTAACTGTCTTACGTTTTTCTCACTGAAAATATTTGTAGTTATCATCGTGTAAATGAATAAACAATACTTTACATTTAATGACCACTTTAAAATAAAGTTTTCTATCCCAAATGAAAATACAAAAGAATCAATCCATTTAGTTAACATGCTCTTGGCGAAACAGAAACAACTCACTAGTCTGGCTGCCGATTTCAGAAAGATTAAATATATATTCGCTTAAAAACTACGAGTGAAAATTTTTATTAAAAAATACGCACATTTTATCTATAATACATGTGGATGTGTGTGATTTATTGCTTTAACACTACTTACTGTAAAATTTCCAAATAATGAAATGAATCACTTTCCTTAGTTAAATTTAATCATTTGGGCTTATAATAGAAAAAAAATCTTATTCAAATGTACTTCAAGATGAAAGTATTATACATTTCTCACTCAAGTAAACATTCGATCATCAGCCAAAACGTGGTATCTACAGGTTAGTTGAATCTTAATCTCAAATACAGACATTTTCACTATGCGACGTAAGCGCACGGATACTTTTTAAAACATTCCAAAAGCTTAATAAAATATACCATATTTTTTTAGCTCTTAATCTTCAAGCCTATCTTAGCTTATTTTAGACTATTTTTATCATATATACTTTTATACTTTTAAAGAAAAATCTAATTTTCCATCCGCATCAAAATCTGTCTACCCCGTTGCCATTTTCAAATGATTTCGTAAGTTGCGGCCTTGGGGGTTGTAGAACTGTTCCGTTGGGTGTGTTCCTGGCTTCAGCAGAGGCTGGCGTCACTGCGAACTTCATGATGCGCTCTCGGTAGTGCAGCAAGGCCGACGCCAATACACCTAAGCCTCCACAGCAGACCAGCGACCATTTCAACACGCCGACTATTCGAAGGGTTCTGAAGAGTTGGCTGTCCAGCATTTTCACGAATGTAGCGTTCAGTGCAACACCCTAGCAGTTAAAAATAAAATCTTTGTTACACAATATAAAATAATTCTATAAAAATTACTGGAATATGTAAATGCGGCAATATGGATAAGAATGCCGAACATATATTTTTTGACTATTCAAATATGAAACTTATACAAATATAGCATGAAACCAAATTAACAAGATTAACGTTGTAAAGCTGTCAAATATACCCTGCCCGAATCCATAACAAACAGTAAAGACATGTTGGTAACAATTAGGGCATCCAATCCCGGACTCTTTTCTTGATCCCGGGATTGTTCACTGGGAATAAAAATGAGAAGTTGTGACATTACAAAATTTCAATTATAAGTATTTTTTTTAACTCGAAAAGTTGGGAATCGACAGATTCTACAATTATTATTAAAAAATGTGAAATTTTTCAGCTTAACCCTTTATAGGACTGTAGTAAACATACGTACCATATGGTCGATATGTTTACCACCGTGCATTCACATTTAATTGATTCCCTAAACGTTAGGTGGTAGTATAATTTACCTCCCCCTGGAGCTTATTACAAGGGATTGTGATTTTTTTTAAATAATTTATCCTAGCTCCGTAGACTGATATTAATTGACTTAAATCAAGTTTTCATTAAAAATGCAAAAGAAATAGCCCCGTCCTATAAAGGGTTAAATGCTGACTTCTTGTTCAAATGACTGCAGTATAATTATTATTATACATAGTATTTTAAAAAAATGCTTACCTCTTCAATCCAGAAAATAGGAATAAGAGTATCAGGTAGATTTTTAAAAAGTTCAAGTTTTTCAATCTTCTGCAACCTTATGTTGAACTGAAGACGTTTCCTGGCTTGTAAAGGAGTACCAGATAACTGTAATAAAACACAAATACTTAATATATTCAATGGATTACTGAACTGCTACTGAGCAATTTTGTGGAAGTTCATATTTATTATAAAATATAATTTGATGACTCCGTTATTCCACAGACTGACAGTAGTAACAAAATTACTGGCCAGTCGTAAAAAAAATATACAATAGTCTGTCTGAGGATGTTTCTCAAAGAAGCAAAACACGTGTAACAGTTTGTTGCATAACTTGTGGAATACTTAGGTAATCAATTTTATTTTATTTTAACAATATGTACTTAATTATTATTTATTTCCAATTTTATATAACATCGATAGAATAATTCAAAGAAACCCATAAACAATACAGTAGGCTTCCTATATTTTTAATTCCAACACATTTTATGCATGGACACTTCTAATGTGGAGCATATGGCCTCCTAATGAAGGTATTTCAACAAATGTTTTTTAATGATAAATGTTTGTTAGTCAATCGCTCAACCTCTCTTTTTCAAAGAGAGTAGGTATAAGAATAAAGCTGTGACCAGACTAGTGGTTAGCTAATCGTTTTCGCTACACCCAATTGTCGAAGGATTGGAATCGTGGGAGGGACATCGCAAACACCCATGCCTACGAACAAAAAAAAAAATCCATCGAAAAAATGCTGTTTGTACTGCTTTGTTTGCTGTTGGAACTCGAGTCAGGGGTAGGCTGGAGGGGGCTCGGAGGAGCTCACGCGAGCCCCTTGTTGAATTTTACCAAGGTAGGCGAGTCCCTTGTTAACTTAAGAGAAAACAATATTCTCAGATCAAATTAGTGCAATTTCTAATTTATATATTATCTACGATAGCTTCGGTATACACAATACTACATTTTTATTATTTACATTGATAAGTTTACGGTAAACTTCATATTTTTACCTATTATAAGTGTATTAAGTAACCATCGATTGCTCATTAAGTATTGAATATAATTGCATAGGAGCGATTTGAAAATTCACTCATTCCTCAGAACACTGAGAATTGCTTCGAGATTAGGCGAGCCCCTTGCTAACGTATTGGCAGCCCACCGCTGACTCGAGCCCGTGAGGTCTGGCACGAAAGCCCACAACGCTAACCGCTGCGCCTTAGGATCCGGCAACGGTATATTTAATAAAACTAAAATAATTTGATTTAAAATTGACAATAGTAAGATCTACGAGTTGAGATAAAGCTTTAATAATATCGGTTATAAATTCTTTAAATAGTATAAACATTTCAGCATCGCTTTAAAATCATTTTAAATCTCAACTTAGTTAAGATATTTTAATAATAGAAATACTTTTGATTTGAATATATATTTATTTAAAAACGGATACAAGAATTTTCAAGCAGCAGTGTTGTTTCTATGCTGATTTCTAACAGTTTTTTTTTATATTTAGACTAATAGAAAACTTTAGATAAAAACTAAATTACATTACCAACTTTATGTAAATGTAATTTTTATTCACAGAGATAGATTTCAGTAAAATTTTCATCCCCCCCTACGTATTTCACCTTCTCTGAAAAGACAAATCGAGCTAACTATTTTTATACAACTGAAAAAACTCCAAAAAACTATTTTTATAAAACTGTATTTTGTTTAATCAATTCTTTATTGAGGTTTATTTTAGCCTCAGAAAGTCGGAATATAGCTAGGCTTGGTGGTAATATAAATACAAATAGTTTTGCTCACCACCTCCATTTTCAACTGTCTAAGTGTTAATAATTAGAAACGATATTAAAATATTTTACTTAATTTATTATAAAATCGTTTTGATAATGTTTAAAAACTAATTTTATATTTTATACTCATTTATTTTATCAGATATGGTATTAATTAAGTCGGGTTAGTGGCGAAGCGGTCAACGCTGTTGGCATTCGTGGCGGATCTTACGGGTTCAAGTCCCAGTACAAAAAGCGTTTTTTCAATCAATTTATCGATTTCTGTTTCAAGTCATGTGTGTTTGTGATTTCTAAAATCTACCTCTCAACCTTCCAATTCTTAAATATCGGGGCGTAGCGAAAGTGATTAGCTAACAACTAGTACTGACCTAGCCTTATCCTTTTACCCCTGCTAGTCTCGTCCAAAAAAAAGTGTCGAGCAACTGAGTCACAAACAGTTTTCGTAGAAACAGCTTCTGTTGGGATACCTCCACTAGGAGGCCATATGCAATACATTGGGAGCGTAATTGAATTAAAAAAATGGTATTAATTTATTTCTTAGAGGTCGTTATCATTTGAATTGTAAATAATTAAATTTAAATTTATTTTGTATAACTAAATGTTAAATCTTTTTATAATAATACACCGATTGATTCGTATACCTTCTCAGTAGTTATAAATAATTTAAAATAAACAACTGTGCTCTATTTTATTTGCATCGAATTGATAGTTATAATGTAAAATACAGAAAATGGATAAAGAGAAAAGATCAAAACAAAATTTACCGGTTCAAAATCAACAATGATTCCGTGCGCATCCAAGTCTGGTCGTAGACCTTTCACTGCTTCCTGCACGGAGGTATCAGTACCCAGAAAGTGAGGCATGGAAACGATCAGCGGCGCTCTGACACATTTGGTGACATCCATCAGACCCTTCCCCGGGCAGGTGTCGGGAGTGTCGCAGAAGCAATGCCATTTGGGCTCATTCTCCAGGTCACCGAGATTTGAGATGTATCTGTTTCCGGGAATTCCACTGTAAACAGACTTCCTGTCGTACCATGCACCCAGGGACCTATGAAAAAATAAAACATTTATTATTATACGTTGTGAATTATGGTAATGAGTTATCATTCTTAAAATTCTAATCGTTTTACATTGACAAACATTTTACTTAAACTAATTCTAAATTTTGTTCTATGACATCCAATTTAGTGATAGTTCTTAACAAAAAGTCTGTCATTGCAGAAGAAATTACATTAAATTAACTAGTCTTATGGGAGAATCGCAGAGCATATTCGTTCTTAATTATTTATTATGCAGTTATTCAATAAATAAAATATACTGTTTTCATATAAAATAAAAATAACTTAGATTATTCCACGTATTGTGTTACAAAATGTGACACGTGTTTCGTCTCTTTCAGAGGCATCCTCAGACAACTACTTTCGCAAATGTTTGTATGTTTTCGCAAAAGTAAGAATGATTTTAATTCTGATATATTATAATAAGAATCAAATAAAATGAGATCCAAGGAGGGGATGATAAAAAAACAAACAAACGATAATGGTAATGCAAATGACATTTACATTAAAAAATGATTATCTAATGAGTTGGATCAACTAGGACGGGTTAAGCCGCTAGAAAATATATTACTATTCTGATATATTATAACAAAAATCAAATAAATATAGGTGGCAAGGGGGGAAACAAGGGGGGAAAACAAACAAACCATAAAGGTAATACAAATGGCATTTACATTATGAAATGATTATCTAATGAGTTGCGTCAATTAGGACAGGCTTAAACCGTTAGAAAATATATTTAACAGTGGTGAATCATCTGATTTATTCAAGATATTATTTGATGCCTCTGAAAGATGTCTGAAAAAAGTCTGAGGATGCCTCTGAAAGAGGCGAAACAAGTGTCACATTTTGTAACACAATACGTGAAATAATCTAAGTTATTTTTATTTTATATTAAAATGAACTTCCACAAAGTTACCGCCGAATCCATCGAAAGTATACTGTTTTCATAGACTTGGGAGAGATGATACCATAGCATGTAATAACATTCAATTTATTCGGCCTCTTACGCGTGTCAAAATTGAAAATTGATAAATTGCCTCTATTATCAAATACTCAAGCAAGTAATACCCTTATATATTAAATATACATTAAAGTAAGCTCATGAATAGTACGTGTTTTTGTTGTGATGTATGTATATATTTCACCTGCAAATATCTGGAGTAAACGACAGCAGTTCATCCTTCTCAGTGAGGAACGGCGGGAATATTGTAGAGTCAGTTCCTCCAAAGTCGTTGCACTCTGGACCACCCCAGATCGTCTGCGAAGTCTCTCCATTGAACTCAACGACCTTTCCCAAGTCCATAATGTTCTTGATTCCCCTCAAGACCTTAAACTTAGGGACTTCAATGCTACCGTTTTTCTGAAACCAAATTGAATGATCCATCATGGTCAACATACACAATCAATAGAAACTTATCTCAATCAATAACATATGTTTTAATTATAAAAAGCATTTAAACCTGGCCAAAGAAAGAGAATCTAAACTGATTCTTGCCAAACTGCTCCAGGTCCTTCGCTTCCTTCTTCATGGCTGTGCACACAGCCTTCGGAGCGAAGTCAGTCCTATCACAATTGATGACTATTCCTTCAAATAGCAGGTCCCTAGCTTTGGCCGCGATAAACACGGAATCAGGCTCATCGTATATTCCTTGTATTGCTTTTCCTACAAGGGGTAGCATCGCTGGTTTATCCAAAGCAACCGTATACGCAGTAGTCTATAAAAAATATTATTTAATAAGACACAATTTAAAAATTATATATTAACAGTTTTGCAAAGCCTGTTGATAGGAATCCTTTTCACATGGAATTGGAATCAAATAACGTAATTGACGTTAAATGAAATATTTTTTTAACTCACTGTAATAGAATTCTATATGGTAAATTTCAATGTAATAGTTATTGAATTTGGTAAATAAACGAGTCAATCGAATCCGTGGCTATTTTGGGATTGAATCAGTGGTGGGCTGCCAATACGGTAACAAGGGGCTCGCAAAATCTATTCGTGATGGTATTCGTGATGCTCTGGAGTAGGTGTGATTTTTTTTTATCACTCACATGCAATTACACGTTATAATTATTGAAGCTATCGAATGTTAGTTTATACAGTGGAACCCTCAATTACACTACACCGAATTACGCGCTGGCTTGAAATATTCGCTGCAAATCCTCCAATTGCACGGTCGCATTCGATTGTCGTTAATACTAGACGGTCGTCTGTGCCGCGCATACAGTCAAATGTTGGCTAGCGACCGTGTATTCAACACGTGCCAGGCTATACACGTATAGTGTGCGACTGTCTGTGTATGGGATTTTGGCACCCTTTGCATTTTATCACTTGGTAACTAAATATTTCGTCAATATTTTTTTTTTTGCAAAACTATGGAAAATCTTAGTTTTACATTTTGTGCGGAAGAGACCAAATCCCTTACTTTGTATGAGATTCACACCCCCTATTACACTACCCCGAATAACACTGCCCCGCATTGAGTGTAAATGGGGGTTTTACTGAACACTTATATTTTGTAACAGTACGCAGTAAACCGTAATTTAATCAATATCAATAGCTGAAAATTTACCTCAAAATCCCAAATGTACATTACATTTGTAATTGAAATATATTGCATACATAGATTATATAACGCGACGATCTGAGAATAATGTTTTTCTTAATTTAACAAGGGGCTCGCTGGCCTGAGTAATATTTAACAAGGGGCTCGCGCGAGCCGTTACGAAATGGATTGAAAAGGGGGAGTGGAAAGTGATGGAGACATTACAGACACAAATGTCTTCGATTGGTATAGCATTCGAATTAAAATAATAAACGATAATGTCAATTGGGAGAAAATAGAAGGAAATCTATTTGGCTAGGGCAGGCGTGGGGAACCTGCGGCCTTTTGGCCACTCTGCTGCGTCCTTCTGGCCAATTCTTTAATTCTGTAAATTTTTGTAATTTCATAAATTCTTGGGATTTTCGTTGTCAAAATTTTTGAAAGACTTTAAAAAAAGGTCCCACGCTGGTAATTTTGGAAAATCCGCAAATTTCTGGGCATTAGAAATTGGCATGAATTTTTTTTCGGTCAAACATTTCCTGGTCAATGTTAACTGTTGCCTTCGTGTCGAATTAGAAAAATTAATGCGGCCTTTAGAGAAAAAAAGGTTCCCCACCCCTGGGATAGGATGACCGACTTTCTTAAAACGTACACACTAGTAAAATATCTAATATATATACACTTACCATGATTATAATATGAGGCATTACGATAATCTCATCTCCGGTCAGTCCAGGGGCAGACTTTTCTTTATTGAATAGAAAAGTATCCCTTCTGTTATAATACAGGGCGTCCTCTTCTTCTATGTCAACCAAATTCACTTTTTCTTTCCATTCTCTAGAACAATAACAACAATTATTTTTCAAAATCTTTTTATCATGGTGATGAATTTAGTTATAGCGTCGCGTACACCGCCATTAAGGTTTTCGAGATGTGTAATGTAGTGAACGCGAAATGAAATATTGCATTAAAACTGTATAAAAATTAAAAAATATATTATTCGCTTATTAATTTTAAAAACACTTAAAGACGAAATAACCTAATAGGGATGATGGACGGGCGGTATTACTTATATTCACCTTACAATGTTGAATTAATTCGTTTATATAATTGGAAAAAAAAATCTTAATTATTATTATTTTATTTTTTACCATGTCCGCTCCCAATGTGGAGCATATGGATTCCTAATGGAGTTTATCTTAATAGAGGTGTTTCTACAAGGACTGCTTGTTAATCAGTCGCTTAACCTCTCCTTCTTCCAAAGAGAGTAGGGAATAGAAGGAAAGGGCTAGACAGAACTAGTGGTTAGCTAATCGCTCTCGATACGTCCCGTTCATAGGATAGGATGGGTGGAAGGGGGGAATTCAAGACATCACATACATCCATGCCTTTGAACAGAAATTCATAAATCGATTGAAAAATCAATTTATAAAACTGCCCGTATCGGGATTCGAACGCGTGACCTCTGTAGCGGTAGCCAACGACGTTGACCACTTGATCACATAGGCGGCATTTTCTTAAAATAGATATATAAAAAATATATTATGTAAAACTAAGTCCACACGATTTTCTGTTAGAGTTATTGACTGATAATGCTCGTCATGAGCGCCCGCTGTGATCTTGGCTAGAGCTTGCTCTACCGACCAGGCGGGTCTGGATTCGATTCCCGGTAAGGTCAATGTCAAAAAAGAGACTTACAACATGGGTGTTTGTGATGTCAATTCACATCGAGCGACTTACAATAAAATCGAGTTTTTCTCGAACGGTCTTTCAACATGAAAATATTTGGCGTATTAACATTAATTAACTTTAATGCGAAATATTTTTTTTTGAATTAAAAAATAGTTTAATTAAAACAAATAAGTGTTTTATTTTTTCAATATAATATAATGCCTTTACACCAAGTATTGGCAGCGACTACGTTGAATGTGTTATATATGCCATATACATGAATGATTAATGAATGTATGATTAACCAGGCTTTGTTAAATTTTAATATAATCTTTAAATATTCATATGCATGAATAAATCATGATTGTCTTTTGATAATTTATAATAATTTATAATATACGTATTAAAGCTTTTCTAAAAGATAATTAATTATTCGTATTCGTATGTTGATAAGATTATATATTTCCGAGTGTAGAAATAAATCCTCTATGATTAAATTAAAAGTAAAAATTGAGAATGAGGAGATCAGAATATTTATTATACCCCTTAGTCAAACAACCCTAGAAATGGGAGCCGTTAAATTGCTCGAATGGAAATTGGTCGAATTACAAATTATTCGAATTGCTTGGTTATTTAAACGATTTTTCACGACTTTTTCTACGAATTTCATTTTTATCTTGTGCGACACTTGTTTATAGAGTGAAATATAAAAATAATTTTCGTAAGTATTTATTTTAACCGCGTTCGCTCCAAATGCGGAACATATGATCTTTTAATGGAGTTTATCTCAACAGAAGTGTTTCTACGAGAACTGCTTATTAATTAGTAACTCAAACTGTTTCTATATATATCCAGAACACATAGAAGACTAGGGCTAAGACAGAACAAACGGACAGAGCAAACGGAAACAAATTGATTATCTCGTTATTCGAGCAATTTACCGGGAACTCCTAGAAATATATCCTCATTCTTTTGGGAGAGTCCGTGCTATTTTTTAACAATCCTTCGTTAGTAATCATGCGATGTTTCACCCAATGCAGCAAAGTGATCACCTCTACTTTTGCTGCACTATATTTTCCCGTCTTATAAAAACAAACTTTGTCGTATTGTGCAGCATTTACAGTGTCTCGTGAAAAGCTTAAAAAATAATTTTCCCTGCTGACACTGAGTTATAAAAAGTGGCGGAAAAACTAGTCGTCCGGCTCATTGTCAGCTTTTCACGCTGGTAGATAAGCGAACGAAATAAGCTGCATAAAAAAAATACGACGGAAAATAAAATGAAAAACGCCACGATGCCGGGATGTGGAAAATTTAAAAGTTGTGTTATTTTTTCTCGTTTCTAAAACGAAAATATTTCAATTTTCAAATTTGAAAACCTAATAAGCTTGTTTAATATTTAAAAGTGGTTTATGTATTAAATTAATATTTTACAGGCTTTAATTTTTCAACCTACGACTAATGTTTCACATATCTGAATACACACAATCCTTTTTTTATGCGATTTTTTGGACGGCACCGTTACGTTTTTTCATACATTTTTGATACTTTTTTACGTGAATTTGGAATCAGTTTATCAAATTATATGAAAATAAGTTTTTTTTATGCGCCACTTTCTGGAACCAATGTATCGCGTAAAAAGGATTAGGTGTACACGTATTTTTAAAGGATAGTTCAATATGATTATTCCCTTCACTACTCTATCGCTTCACACCATTACTTATTTTGACGTGAATCTCGACAGAGGAGTACTAGATCACATCGCTTGACAAATATATCTGTCCATTTTATATGTCAACTGATTTGGAAATAGGAATATTAGCTAAATTTAAAAATATATACATATTTACTGTAGTTTTAATCATATGGATCTCATAAAAATATTTATAAATCAAAGAAAATCATTAAATTTTAATCGTTCAAATTATGTACACTCCCACAGATTTTGTCACTAACGACCCGGATTTCGTCTTTCGGCATATTCAGGCGTTCAAGTGCACGGATGAACTTGAACTGACGCTTAGTAAATGAATGTTTCGTGTTTATATAATAAATAAATGTATCACTGTATTAAACCTACCGGGATCTCCACTTCTATACCCTATACAAATATAATCATAAAACCTTTGCCGACAAACAAATACATATAATTCTTAAAACCACTCACTACTCAAATCTTTGGGAATTCCCATGAGCTTATTCTTTTCGCCAGCTATGGCTTTAGACTCAGTGATACATTTATTTATAATATAAACACGAAACATTCATTTACTAAGCGTCGGTTAGAGTTCATTCGTGCACTTGAACGCCTGAAGATGCCGAAAGGCGAAACCCAGGTCGTTAGTAACAAAATCTGTGGGAGTGTACATAATTTTAACGATTCAAATTTAATATTTAAATTACACCAAGCATCTTCAGTTGAAATCTTAAATTAAAAGAAAATCATACTTCAAATGTACACGGTGGCTATTTTCTTGTAAAATTAACGTTGACATTGCAAAGTGACATATATATTTTGTTATCGTTACTGAGTGAGTTGATAACCATCATTTAATTATAGGTGTCTATTTGGTACCCTCGTACCAATGACCTGGGTAAGAATCAATCGAATAATACTTACTCATAATGGTACGGGCCAATCTCCTGGACAATTGGTTTAGCCCCCTTCATCACATCTGGCACATTGGTGCAATTGAAGAGGTAGATTTTGAAGTCTAGCGGAAACGGAACTTTGCTCCACATCTCTCGGATGTCCGTTCCCTTTGCTAACGTCATTTGCTACAAAAAAAAAAACGTCAAATGAAAAGAACTATATTAAATAAATAATTTTGAAGAAGTAACTTCAATATTAATCTAGTGAGATTATTGCTAAGATTTCACAACGATGCAAAATGAAAATATGTTTAAAGGTGCTTATTATTATCAATTTATATATTTTTTACCTTGCCTGCTCCTATGTGTAGCATATGGACTACAAATGAAGTTTATCTCAACAGAAGTGTTTCTACGAGAACTGCTTGTTACTGAGTTGCTCAACCTCTCTTTTTCTAAAGAGATTAGGAATAGAAGGATAGGGCTAGGACAGGACTAGTGGTTAACTAATCGCTCTCGATACGCCTTATTCATAGAATAGGATGGGTGGGAGTGGGGATCTCAAGACACCACATACATCCATGCCTTCGAAAAGAAATTCATAAATCGATCTTCAAAGCAATGTCAAATTAAAATTCGTATTCAACCACCAGGGCTCATACAAAAACCAACATTTGAAACATGGCTTTGAACGGTTTTAAAAACTATGTATGTTCAATAAATAATAACCCTAAACCGCCTGCGTGGTCGAGTGATCAACGTCAATGGCTTCGGTTACGGAGGTTAATGCTTTCTTAAATTTCTTAAAACGGAAGAAGTGAGAGCGATTAGCTAGTCACTAATCCTGTCCTAGCCCTCTCCTTCTCTCATATCCTCTCAAAGAGAGTATGTGAGAGGATAAGAGTTGAGTAACTAAGTACAAGTAGTTCTTACAGAAACACTTATATTGTAGACATCCATTTGCTCCACATTGGTAGCGGACGTGGTAAAAAAACATTTCAATTTTTTATATCGAAATATCGGAACTTCGTATTTGTAAAACTGATATTTTAATGATGAAAATAAAGCCTGCTGAAAGAGATAAAAATAAAAATGCCAAAGATGAAAATAAAGCATGTCGCCTGCTGTGGCCCAGTTGGTTAGAGCTTGCTCTACCGATCAGGCAGGTCTGGGTTCGATTCCCGGTCAGATCACAGTGAATTTGAGAATTATTCAATTCAAAGTTGTAATCGAAGACTGGATGTTTGTGATGTCAATTCACATCATTTCCTCTCCTCCCATCCTTCTGATCCTTTAATAACTGGGTGTAGCAATAGCGATTAGACAACCACTAGTCCTGTTCTAGCCTTATCCTTCTTTCCCTTCTACTCACTTTGAAAAAAAGGTGAGATTGAGCGACTGAGTAACAAACAGTTCTCGTAGAAAAACTTCTGTTGAGATACCTCCATTAGGAGGCCATATGCTCCATATTGGGAGCGGCATTGGATTAAAAAAATACAATAATAAAGCCTAAATATCGAGATTCCGGTTTTGGTAATACCGGTATTGCAATCGGGAACTAGAGATGTGGTAGGCACCACCTGGTGGTCAAATACACATAACATATAACAAAACTTGACAAGATTCTTATATTACAACTACGTTTTATGTTTTTATAAAACAACATATTATTTAAATGAACTTGAGCATATAGTTTCTAAGCTTATATTTAAAAGCATACTTCATTACATATAATTAGCGTGTTCAGTTATCGATTTGCAGTAATTTGGTATGACCAATTAATTGCATGATCGCATCTTAGGTAGGTTATCATTTTCAGCTAATATGGGATATCTGCAAAACGCAAGTAAATTATACGTTAATGGTATTTAATGTCAACCATATTAATTACTAACTATTATTCGTGAACAGCATGCTATCTGAAATCAAGTCGATCCTACAAGAATTGATTTAGCTTTGAGAATGCAAACTAAAAAAAAAGATTTTTTGTTATCTCTCAATACTCAAGAAGGGGTCATATAAGCGAGTTAAATTATCCCAAGTGGGATTACATTTAAATCTTTAAAGAATGAATGTTCAGATAATAAAAGTAAAATAATGGTTTTTCTTCTCTCATAACCGAAAATCTTGATTTAACTTACATACACTCGGTCGTATTTTTATGCGGTTTTTATTTATTGCAAGTTTTCAAAACAAATTAAGAACTGCAAATATACATAATTCGAAATCTCCAACATTGCAGAAAATTAAAAATTCATTTTATTTTGAAAGTAGTCAGTATTAAACACGAGCGAAATTTGTAGTCATGGCTATATGAAACTACGTTGAAAAATAGTCGTAAAATCAAGAAAGCTATCATTTTGGATATTTTTAATAAAATTTTATAAGAAAAATCAACACAGAAAGATGGTAAAGTTAACGTTTATTAGCCTTTTAGCTGCCGTATATAATTAATAGTAATTACCTAGCACGCCGGCTATAATTTGCAACTATTAATTTAATTAGTTATTGAAGAGATAACGAGATATCTCGTCTGTGGCAGCCATCGAGTTAAAATCATGAAGAACTATTCTCTTTAGTAATGAAGGTGATTTCAAACACCAAATCACACAAAAAATTTTCACATTAGGTCAATTAATTTGATTAAAAAATGTTAAGATAAAAAAGTATTTTTTGTATAAAATAATATAAATATTTTTTTTTCAGACGCACTATTTACTATTATAATACTCGATAATGTCCGTCCGTCTGAATGATTGTCCGCGATTTTCCCTCCCCCTCCTCCGCCCCAGCCCCGCTGTCGCCATTTTTTTATTCATACCAAATACATACTTTTTTCGTTTGTATATGGTCGCGATTTCACCTTTTCGATGACGTCAAGAAAGACGGTCCCCCTCCCCCCCATCCTGCCCCGCTGTCGTCATTAATTCATTTCTTCATTTTTCTCTGACGTCATGAGTGAATTTTTGAAATCATGACATTTTTATTTTATTATGTGTAAAAACAATTAATTTTCAAAAAATATTCTCTCAAGCTGTGGGATTCGATACCATGCCCCAATTTTCATGCGCGACGTTCGGACACTCAACACACTGCTCCACCAGTCCAGTTGATGGTTACGAAAAAAAAACTCTATTTAAACTTTTAGTTAACTAATAATGACATCTGTGGGTGAAATCTTGCACTAAACGAATTTGACCGTTCTGCAGCGTTTTGAGAGGCTATATAAGGCTGCTCAATTATATATAATAATTTAATATATAATAATTTAATTAACTATTTATTTATATATATACGAAAAATGGTTGTTAGCAAGCTTAAACATTATTCAAAATATTAAATAATTTACGAGGTCTATTTCTGCTAATACGAAAAATAGTTGTTAGCAAACTTAAACATTATTCCAAAAATTAAGTAATTAACAAGGACTATTTTTGCTACTATGAAAAATGGTTGTTAGCAAACTTAAACATTATTCCAAAAATTCAATAATTTACGAGGTCTATTTCTGCTAATAGGAAAAATAATTGTTAGCAAACTTAAACATTATTCCAAAAATTAAGTAATTTACAAGGACTATTTTTGCTACTATGAAAAATGGTTGTTAGCAAACTTAAACATTATTCCAAAAATTAAATAATTTACGAGGTCTATTTCTGCTAATAGGAAAATAATTGTTAGCAAACTTAAACATTATTCCAAAAATTAAGTAATTTACAAGGACTATTTTTGCTACTATGAAAAATGGTTGTTAGCAAACTTAAACATTATTCCAAAAATTCAATAATTTACGAGGTCTATTTCTGCTAATACGAAAAATAATTGTTAGCAAACTTAAACATTATTCCAAAAATTAAGTAATTTACAAGGACTATTTTTGCTACTATGAAAAATGGTTGTTATCAAACTTAAACATTATTCCAAAAATTCAATAATTTACGAGGTCTATTTCTGCTAATAGGAAAAATAATTGTTAGCAAACTTAAACATTATTCCAAAAATTAAGTAATTAACAAGGACTATTTTTGCTACTATGAAAAATGGTTGTTAGCAAACTTAAACATTATTCCGAAAATTCAATAATTTACGAGGTCTATTTCTGCTAATAGGAAAAATAATTGTTAGCAAACTTAAACATTATTCCAAAAATTAAGTAATTTACAAGGACTATTTTTGCTACTATGAAAAATGGTTGTTAGCAAACTTAAACATTATTCCAAAAATTAAATAATTTACGAGGTCTATTTCTGCTAATAGGAAAATAATTGTTAGCAAACTTAAACATTATTCCAAAAATTAAGTAATTTACAAGGACTATTTTTGCTACTATGAAAAATGGTTGTTAGCAAACTTAAACATTATTCCAAAAATTCAATAATTTACGAGGTCTATTTCTGCTAATACGAAAAATAATTGTTAGCAAACTTAAACATTATTCCAAAAATTAAGTAATTTACAAGGACTATTTTTGCTACTATGAAAAATGGTTGTTAGCAAACTTAAACATTATTCCAAAAATTCAATAATTTACGAGGTCTATTTCTGCTAATACGAAAAATAATTGTTAGCAAACTTAAACATTATTCCAAAAATTAAGTAATTAACAAGGACTATTTTTGCTACTATGAAAAATGGTTGTTAGCAAACTTAAACATTATTCCGAAAATTCAATAATTTACGAGGTCTATTTCTGCTAATAGGAAAAATAATTGTTAGCAAACTTAAACATTATTCCAAAAATTAAGTAATTTACAAGGACTATTTTTGCTACTATGAAAAATGGTTGTTAGCAAACTTAAACATTATTCCAAAAATTAAATAATTTACGAGGTCTATTTCTGCTAATAGGAAAAATAATTGTTAGCAAACTTAAACATTATTCCAAAAATTAAGTAATTTACAAGGACTATTTTTGCTACTATGAAAAATGGTTGTTAGCAAACTTAAACATTATTCCAAAAATTAAATAATTTACGAGGTCTATTTCAGCTAATAGGAAATTAATTGTTAGCAAACTTTAACATTATTCCAAAAATTAAGTAATTTACAAGGACTATTTTTGCTACTATGAAAAATAATTGTTAGCAAACTTAAAAATTATACCAAAAATAAAATAATTTACGAAATTTCTACTTCTAAGAAAAATGGTTGTAAGCAAACTTAAACATTATTCCAAAAATTAAATAATTTACGAGGTCTATTTCTGCTAATAGGAAAAATAATTGTTAGCAAACTTAAACATTATTCCAAAAATTAAGTAATTTACAAGGACTATTTTTGCTACTATGAAAAATGGTTGTTAGCAAATTTAAACATTATTCCAAAAATTAAATAATTTACGAGGTCTATTTCTGCTAATAGGAAATTAATTGTTAGCAAACTTAAACATTATTCCAAAAATTAAGTAATTTACAAGGACTATTTTTGCTACTATGAAAAATAATTGTTAGCAAACTTAAAAATTATACCAAAAATAAAATAATTTACGAAATTTCTACTTCTAAGAAAAATGGTTGTTAGCAAACTTAAACATTGTTCCAAAAATTAAGTAATTTACAAGGACTATTTTTGCTACTATGAAAAATGGTTGTTAGCAAACTTAAACATTATTCCAAAAATTAAATAATTTACGAGGTCTATTTCTGCTAATAGGAAAAATAATTGTTAGCAAACTTAAACATTATTCCAAAAATTGAGTAATTTACAAGGACTATTTTTGCTACTATGAAAAATGGTTGTTAGCAAACTTAAACATTATTCCAAAAATTAAATAATTTACGAGGTCTATTTCTGCTAATAGGAAAAATAATTGTTAGCAAACTTAAACATTATTCCAAAAATTAAGTAATTTACAAGGACTATTTTTGCTACTATGAAAAATGGTTGTTAGCAAACTTAAACATTATTCCAAAAATTCAATAATTTACGAGGTCTATTTCTGCTAATACGAAAAATAATTGTTAGCAAACTTAAACATTATTCCAAAAATTAAGTAATTTACAAGGACTATTTTTGCTACTATGAAAAATGGTTGTTATCAAACTTAAACATTATTCCAAAAATTCAATAATTTACGAGGTCTATTTCTGCTAATAGGAAAAATAATTGTTAGCAAACTTAAACATTATTCCAAAAATTAAGTAATTTACAAGGACTATTTTTGCTACTATGAAAAATGGTTGTTAGCAAACTTAAACATTATTCCAAAAATTCAATAATTTACGAGGTCTATTTCTGCTAATACGAAAAATAATTGTTAGCAAACTTAAACATTATTCCAAAAATTAAGTAATTTACAAGGACTATTTTTGCTACTATGAAAAATGGTTGTTAGCAAACTTAAACATTATTCCAAAAATTAAATAATTTACGAGGTCTATTTCTGCTTCTACGAAAAATGGTTGTTAGCAAACTTAAATATTATTTCAAAAATTAAGTAATTTACAAGGACTTTTTTTGTTACTACGAAAAATAGTTAACAAACTTAAACATTATTCCAAAAATTCAATAACTTACGAAATTTCTGCTTTTACGAAAAATAGTTGTTGGCAAACTAGAACATGATTCCAAAAATAAATAATTTACAATTTAAATACTGCAGGGCAGGGCTGTCGATATACGCCCCCAGATATATTTCTTTTACTATCAGAATTTCTGGATTATTCAATAAATAGGTTAGTAATTTATTTTTGACGCCTGTAAATTTTCTGACTACTTAAAAATGCAACAAAAATCCCCCCGTTGAGGTCAACGGGCTTACAGCTAGTTTACTATTATTCTTTAACTTTTTTATGCGATTTTGGATATGTATATTAACTCTCGCAGCTCGGAGACTAGAAAAATACTTCTCGGCCGATGGGGGTCTTTTAGGGACCCCAGTGGTTTCCTCATTATTGGCCTTATTATTATGAATTTCAAAAAAAAAATAGTCTAAGGGCTTTAAAATATCTCTCTGCATCATTCCTCATACATTTTTTTTATAAAAATCCGTGTTTTTTTAATAAATAATCATATTTTAAGTTGCGCGTAAAATATACGTAGTTTCAGTGCAAATGTCAATGCGCGACTGGCACGCTTGCTTAGCGGCGTTCAGCCTATAATCTTACGAACGATCGCTGATAAGCGGGCGCTTATCTCTTATCTTATCGTATTTATATAAACTAAAAAAGGTCCAAAAAACTATGATATAAGAATACCTTAATTATAAACATTGTATCACCCATATTAAAATAGATATTTAAGAAAATGTGGGTATTGGGGTCGCATTTCTTGAGCTTAGAACCGGAAAAGTTAATTTATCACACTGCTTCAGAGCTATGCGGTTTTTGATATTAATGAAACGCATATACCGCATAAAAAAAGTTTCGAGTATACTTAAGTAAAAAAAAAATATCTCGATATATTCCAAATGATAAAGGTAACTGTAATGGAACAGTACTAAATAGTATAATTGTACCTTTGATATCTGACTCCGTAATATCTTGGGAAAGGCCACCCATCCAAACAGAAGTCCAAAGACCAGTGCAGCACCAGATCCTGCGCCGACCTTTACCGGCAATTGCATTTTCATTTTGTCGAACTGTTTATTTTTTCACTTTTTTTTATCAAATTCACTAAATAGTTATCGTTAATTATATTTATTTATTATTTTGACCACTGGTTCCAATTCGTTTTTAATTAAATACGTTTTTCTTTATTAAGTTTTATAATAACAAAAGTAATTTATAATTAATTGTATTGAAGAATATTTAATTAAAACTTTATTTTTTCTAAAGAAATTAATTCATCATTTAAGTTCTAAAGAATAATTTTAAACTTGACGTCTAAGAATCTTTAAGGATCTGGGGAGAGTCCAAAGAAAACAAATCTCAAATCAAAGCATTTTTAATGCCTGTTTTAATAGTGGTTATATGTATTAGTATAAGAAAAAATATCAAAGTATTTAGTTTTACCATTTTTTTTACCCTATTACAATAGAGTTCTACCAAGTAAATGCCAACTCAATCAATAAATGTATTGTTGTTTAATATTAATTCACTTGAAATAAAAAAAAAACACTTAAGTTCGTATTTTTATGGTATTTATTTAATTATCGCCTTCGTGACATAATGTATTCAACACAATAAAGTTCTGATGTATCAATTTATTAATTATTAAATTATTAATTAAAAGAAAACAAAAATATTTTTCTCTTCTTAGATATATGCAAGTTTAAACTTATCAAATAATGTGTTAATAACAAAACGAATCAACAGCTATTTATTAAGGTAAATTCATATTTTCCTTTTATCGCCAATGTTATGAAAGATTAAACTTATAACCCATGAACTGATAGAAGAGCTCTAATTCACAGAACTCGAGCATCAATGCAAACTATGTCACATGTAAATAACATGGATAAAACAATGTCATTATCTTTTCACTCCAATTTGTTTTGTATCAGATTTCAGAACTAAGCGGTCTACCAAATAAAATAATAGCAAATGTCAATATTAAGCGAATCATATTATTATTTGCTCCTAAATTGAGATCGCAAAGACATCATTAGAATGAGCACTAAATTCCAGGGTGCATCTTGTCTTCCAGTCTGTTATCGATTTCTCTGTCTGTCTGTGAAATCTTGACTTGTTTCTCTTGTATTATAAAGGTTCTTGCTTACCCATAAAATTGATCTGCCAAAGCTAATGTATTCTATCAAACTTGATTAACTAAACCATTAGACTGTAGTGTTATGACGTGTTTACCAATATTTTGAGGTAAAATATATTTAACTTTATACACGTTAACCAGAAAATGTAATTAATATTTTCTTTAAATATTAAAAATAGTTTTAAGTATTCACGGAATAGCAGAGTAAGCATCAAGTTGCTTAGAGTTTCGAACGAATTTATGATTTTATAAGTAGTGGTAATCTACCCGGTTAAGATTTGAGCATCCTCATTGAAAAACAATTTATTTTCAATTTTACGAAACAGAATCACTTAAAGATTTTTTTATTTATTAAAAGTTTAAGTCTTTATAATAACATATTCCATGAAGCATTTAATATAAGACTATGGTTTATAAAACTTTAAAACTGAGAGTTAAGTAAAAAGTATATGCAGGGCCAGCGCTACCATACAGGCAAAATAGGCAACCGCCTAGGGCGCATAAATGGAGTGTGAAAATTATTTTATACTCCAATAACAATAAATAATAGTAATCTACATTTATGTTGATGTTTTTATTTGTTCGTTGTCATTATATATCGTAATCTATATGATTCGAAAAAGAGATGTTGAGCGACTAAGTAACAAACAGTTCACAAAGAAAAACTTGTGTTGAGATACCTTCATTAAGAGGTCATATGCTCCACGCTGAGGGCGAATATTGGATATACATATTTTAAAAAAATGCAATGATCCCGAATTGATTTTTCATTATTTCGAAAAAAAAGGAACGATTTTTAAAAAAGGGGGCCTCAAAAATAGCCGTTGCCTAGGCTGTCAAAAAATCTCGCACCGGCGCTGAGTATATGCTTGATTTACTACCAATGTTTCCTCTAATTTATGTGCCCAAAATAAATTGGCTGTGCAACTTTGAAGGGAAATTTAAAAAATTGTGCGCCACATAACGGTATTTAGACCTACTTAACGAAATGGCTATTTTTTATAATGACAATAATTAACAACACTATATAATGACAATTAATTTATTCCGGTGGTGATATAGCTGAGTTAACTTTTGTGCGCTCTGTTCTAATGCATGTGCGCGCACACACGCACACAGCTTAGAGGGAACACTGCTACCAGGTTATGAACAATTCTGATTGCAACTTCACAAACTCACAACAATTAATCATGAATATAATAATATCAACCCGAATAAATTTCTCGACGTTAAGACATTCAGTTTTAAATGAATATTTTCTGCATTGAAGTTAAGATTTGTGCGTTGAAATATTAATTATTTCATTTTGTCCTTAGCATAACTTGTCTCATTAATTGTACAAAGTCACGAAAAAGGTGTGGTTAAGAAAAAAATGGATTTTAATTCGACCATTTTGAAAAAGGGGTTGCGATTAGGGACTTCAACTATTCGTCATTATCAACTATTCGAATATCAAATAGTAAAATTGAAACTATCCGGATGTATTCGGATATCCGGATAGTATTTAGTATATACATACATTATATGTTTATACTAAAATACTACATTACAAAACGAGCTCATTTGTAATAAAAGTCATTTATTCAAATTTCAAAAATGCATATTTTATAAATAATGTTTCATATTTTAAATTTGTTATCTTAGTTTTTAATTGTTCCTGCCGTTGAAAATACTCGTTTAGTAGCAGTTGACGTTGGCTTTATTGTTAGAAGTGTTTTAAACAACACGTCTAACTTTTCTGTTATTTTTTTTGATCCAAATATATTATATACAAAATATTTAGCCCCGAATTCGAGCCGATTCGTCAAACTCAAGTATTATGATAAGATATTGATAACACCCGAGTTGGGTGAAGGCAAAAACACCACTACCTGGAGAATTCATGATTATTCTTTAAATGTGGAGAAATTGTGATGTGACCTTTTGTAGATTTTGTAACATATTTCATGAAAAATTATAACTAATACTATTCGGATATTTTCCTAAATATCCGAATATCGAATAGTTTAAAAAAGGCCGAATATATCCGGATATCGAATATTCGAATATCCGGATTGGAATCCCTAGTTGCGATGAATTTGTGGTCTGCTATTAATGTGATTTCCGTAACGCATTACAATCTTGCAAACAAAATATTTGCTCCCCGTAAATAATTAGATGAAACATGATATTCCGCTCTCATTATTACTAGACAGCACATTACGGCAATCGAAACTGCACATTGGAAGTCAATGTATACTTAGAATGATCCCAATATGAAGAATAAAATGGCACATTGAGGTTATACTTCGAAACTGACGATATGTGTTCGAAGACCAGCATTAATATATTATATCGATTATTATTTTGATACATAAATAGTATATATGTATATGTAAATTTAAATTCCCATGTATATCGACTATGGAAAGGAAAAATAGCGTAACACACATTTTTTTCAAAACAGCTTTTTTTCGATAATCACAATGTATCAAACTTGATACACGTTCTATCAAAAGGATGCAAGCTGCAAATGCTGAAAAAATTAGTATCTAAATTTAGCTTTAAAGTTTGAAAAAGATGACCTTGTAAAGAATTAAAACCAAGAAAAAACACTAAAATAAAGGTTTTTCCTAGATAATTTCTTTAATTAATATTAAATTATCTCAATTAAACACCAGTTTAGAAGTCGCTGTGCACTTCAAGCTTGTGTATAATTCATAATTTGCATATGGCCCAAAATCATCAAAACACGTTTTTTGCACCTCCTGTAAAATTTGATATGTGTATTATAATTGCTTCATAGGCATGACAATTTTTCGAGTACAGACATTGTAATTCGTACTGTATTTTAACATGTTTTGAGACTACAGCAATGTTTAAAAAAAACATGTAGCAGATATCTAAAGCGCAACGATGATATATAATATTGACATTATTAAATATTTTATTAAAACGGTCACTCAAGTTTTATTACTTCACTGAATTTTTAATCTAAATATTCGCGACTAAGATTAAATAATATTTTAATACAATGTCTATACCATCGGTATACCATTCAACTGACAGTAAAAGCACTATATGGAATTTTTCAGCATATCAACATATCACACCAGAGGGTAGTTCATATTTGACTTGTTATTATCAATGTTATTGATAGTCGTAAAAGGTATGATTTATTTTTGATATCATTCGTTACAATAGATGATAATTTAATATATAACCATTCGTTGAAATTTAATTCTCAGCGTAAGAAATGAAAAAGTTACTATACATGTTAAACGGCACGTATTATAATTATATAATGCTATAATATTATTCTTAATAATGGTACTAAGAGAATGTTGTTACATAAATTAGGTTACAAAAAATGTATTCATTCATTTGTTGATATTAATATTATTATATAATACATATACACTTATAAATGATATGGCGGAAACCATAACACTTTTATACAACTCAACTTAACTTAAACTAACCTAACCTAACAACCTATTTGAGTCAGCTTTTGACGCAATTAAAATAAATCTGGCTTTCGTAACCCTATTTATAAATTTTAAGTTAGGTTAGGTTAGGTTAAAGGTTTTTTAAATGCCCCCATTGTATTTTTTTTACTCGTTATGAGCATAATCAAATGTTGAAAATATAAATCGATAAAGAGTGATTAATATTTTTAATAACTGATAATGCCCATGATGAGCGAAACCAGTCCTGATAAATAAAAAGCGAGTGTTATTATAATAGTACAAAAAAATGTTTAATTTTTAAAAATATTTTTGTAAGCTTCTTCATATAAAAAAAATCTTATGCGCCAAATATTTTGAAGTTAAAAAAAAGATCATACGAGATAAACTCGATGTGAATTGACATCACAAACACCCATATCTTAGATTTTAAATTAAAATTGTAGTGATCTAAGTTTGGAATTGTTCTTAGAACTACCTGGTTGGCAGAGCCAAGCTTTTATATACACCACAGGTAGCGAGTTTTGCGTCTGTTTGTTCTCAAGAAAATATTAATAAAAACACCTTGCAAATACTGATTGTAGGCATTGATTTTTTAAAAACGTATAGTGCAGCATGCCAATCATTTGCTTTTCAAATATGACAACGTCATCTGCATACGTTTGCCTTCATTTCTCCTGTGTTCCATGCAAAAATTAAAAAGGTAATCATAAAATTTACAAAACTTCTACCATATATAAAGAAAACTTTCCTTTTGAGCTATTTTTTAAACGTTCTTAATAGAAAACTGTCATATTTGACAACCATTCTTTTTTTTATATATTCCATTGAATAAAAAATGCAGCTTTTATTTGAGGCGCCTCGAAGATCTGTAAATGACGTAGGACAGACATGATAATATTAGCGAAAAACAGGTTAACTAAAATAATGGGTGCTTTAAACAATTTTATTTTTAACATCTTGCTTTGGATTTTTTTTCTGTAAAAGATGATATCAACATGTGGAGAAAAATTATCACAAACATACACACCCAAAATATCAAACATATTTTTATGTTAAAATCAAAGTTTTAATTGATTTCTCCGTGATTTGAATCCAGGCCCATGTGATCGCTAGTATGCATTTCTTACCATTACGAACAGTTTATCGTGAATACATCTCATCAATGATCTTTTATAAATTTCGATAAAAATAATATCGTTGTCTGGCTAAGCGTGGAAAGAGGTAATAATATTTGCATTAAAACGAGTTTAACATGCAATTTAACCTTAAATAAACAAATTTATGGTGTAACACTGAAAAAGAAAATAATTGAATCACATTATTTATACAAATTTGTTTTAAGTTATTGAGTCGAGCGTTGAATAATTATGTTACTTTGCTTGAAAATATGACGGTCTATTTGATTATTTCCTGTAATCAGAGTTTTGAGAAAAAGCTCAACAAAATTGTGCCATATATGTCTATAGATTTACATCGGAAGAGACGGGCACACACCGTCTTAGAAAAATAAAAATATCGTTTATGTAATAATAATTAATGACTTAAATTATGGTATTTTTTATTTCAAAACTTGAATCTATAGCTTTGTTAAAAGCAGTTTTGTCTTTGGTCAAACAATCGAAAAATACGAGAACCTCACGATGTATTTAGTATTTAAGTGAAAAATTCATTTAATCGCATATTTCTTATAATTAGTATATCCCACCAGAGAGCAATCAATAAATTAAATTATATTTTAAAAATAAAACACTTTTTTATGCCAGTTCTACATTTATTTATTTAGGTCGGGACTATGATAGTTTCGGTCATCACGAGCATTTTCAACTGATTCTTTAAAAAAAAACGTGATAAACATGAACTGTTCTGATTATATTAAATACATGTGGAATGAGTACAAAAGAGTGTTTTTTTTTTAAATAGAATGCCTTCCAACTAAGTCTTGACAGTGAAAGCCTTAAAAGTAATTAATATACAAGTATTTATTTAATAATAAGTGTAACAAAAATAAAATTGAGTATAATTTTTTTGCAGTCGTACTGTTCGTTCAATTTTCCTCCATCTATCATTATGCGGAGGCAAGGTCGTACGAGAACAAAGTAGGAATATGATCTTATATTCTTTTTCTTCATTTTTTCCCTCCCACTTTCCATGCTGATTACACACATAAACAATTTGTAATAATATACCCCTCCGCATCAACATATAAGTGTTGGTTGTCTACCACATGAGAGTAGATTATTAAGTATTGTCGTGATTTAAAACAAAATCAGTCAAATGTGGGTTTTTATTACAGTGGCTTAATAATATTTGGTAATTCGTCGCTTCTGGCAGAAGTTGGTAAGTAACAGATTGATAGTTCCGAGTAAACTGTGACTGAACAATTTCAGCTTTTAGTTTAAAGCCTCTAGCGTCGATATTTTATGTTCCACAAATGATTTTAATATCAATTAATGTTTAAAATTAATGGTCAGGGACAATTTCCTGCCTTTAATCAATGTCATTGATCATAAAAATAAATTATTTTTTGCCAAACTGGTGAACCTAGGAAACCGATAATTTATGTGAATTGCGAAATATTTTTACTGAAATTCGTCGTCATATTTGCTTAGTATTTGTTTAATGTATATTTTTATTTCGCGTAAATTATCAGTTTCTCTGTTTTCCGTGTTTCACAATTTAGCATTTAACTATAAATTTCCCATAGAGCTGCATTTTTACTAGCGATATTATTTTGCTTAATTTTCAGGTAAAAAAGAGAAGCATGTTTTATAACGTATAGCATATTTATCTTCTTATTGAGGGTAGGTAGTAAGCAGTGGCGAATTAAGCAGTTTAGAGGCCTCAGGCGCAATAATATATGGAGGCCCTGTTTTTAGAATAACATAAAAGTGCTGCAAAACTCTTCGTATAATAATAATTAATATTGAAAATTAAAATCAAAATTTAATGGTTTATATAATATATGCTATTTTTGAGGCCCCTGAGATTTAGAGGCCCCAAGCGCGCGCCTCTTGCGGTTATGGGATAATCCGCCACTGGTAGTAAGGGTAATAGTTTTTCTTTGTTAATCGTTTGACGACAAATCAATCTATGAAAGAATTCATTCGGGAATACATTGGCCGGCGAAATAATACGTATGTAAATGATTAAAATATTTTTTTTTCTGTTTTAAGTCTTATTTTAAATGTTCGAAAACATATTTGAAAAGGGTTATTTTTTTAAATACACTTTCTTTAAATTGTATTATTGATCCATAGTGATTTGCACGAGATATTGATTTTAGTAGTAAACTAAATCAAATGAATTTTTTCATTCTAGAAATTGTATGAAAGTAGAATTTCAATTAATGCTGTGTTGTGTTTCTCTCTTTCACGCCCCATTTGATGTCTGATGACAAGCTGAGAGAATATTCAATAGTTGCAATAGTACAGTGGTCGGCAACCCAAATATACTGGAGCGCCACAAAATATGCAGTTTAAAGTAGTAGGCACTTCGCATCACACTAAAATCAAACTGGTATAATGTAAATAAGAAAATTTTACAATCGGGTATAAACATTTAATAAAACTGTTTATGGTCGCTATTGACTACCTGTTTCGTCTCCGCTATATGTCACAGAGAGAGAGAGTGGCACTCGTTGCGTTGATTGGCGACCACTGCTCCAGCAGTTGTGGGGTAACTAATCTGATTTTATATCATTTTTTTTAATGGGTGATCGATAACTACTTACTGTTGTATTTTATTTAGAAGTTACCATTTTCATTCACACTTGCTACACTATTCGAGGACTGTTGAAGATCATATTATTAAGTAATTAACTTTAGTAGTGTAGCATTTAGTTAAAATTTCCTAAATTATAATATAATTATGTTTGTAACATGTTACTTTATAACTCTTTGGTGATTTTTTAATTATATATTAGAGGTGTTGATATTTAAATTTTGTGTAATTATAGAGTCACTTCTACTGTAATTTGTGAATTCTTTTCAATGCCAATTGTTGTTAACACCTTTTCATTTCAATTTGTCTTTGTATATATAGCATTGTTGAATAATATTTTTTTATCAGTTGACAATGCTTGCCATGAGCGAAACCTTTCCTGAACATTATAAATAAAGTGGAAAGTACAAAGGAATATTGTGTTTTTTCTTAATAATATAATGCCTTTCCACCAAGGATTGACAGTGAACGCCTTAAAAGTGATAAATGCCTTTTAGCTTCTAACTGAGATAAGTAAGCCTTTCCAGATTTTAACATAAAATGCTGTAAGTAAAAAAAAAAGCATCTGAATTCTTTGACCAAGCATTGTTGGCCAATGAAAAATATTGAACCTTGCCCTATGAGACAGGCAAAAATACGTAATTGACTTGTAATGGTCTCAGTATGGAGTCTGTTATTATGCCTCTACGTGGAGATAACAACAGCCCTTCGTCACATTGTAACCTTTTCCAGTAACTCTTACATATAATGTTTTATATTGTTTAAATGACTCTTGAGAAACTATTTCTACAGCTAGCTTATTCTTAAATATAAATTTTCTAAGATATAATAAAGTAAGAAATCAAAAAGACAATCTTCACTTATGCAAATATATTTATAAATTTTTTGTCTATTTTTACTACCATGTGAAACACATGGCCTTCTAATGGAGGTATTTCAACAGGAGTTTTTCTACGAGAACTGCTTGTTACTCAACCTGTCTTATTTTTAAAAAGAGTATAAAGATAGAATGATATCAGTTATACATTTATTTATTATATAAATACGAAATATTCATTTACTAAGCGTCAGATCAAGTTCATCCGTGCACTTGAACGCCTGAAGATGCCTAAAGGCGAAACCCGGGTCGTTAGTGACAAAATCTATGGGAGTGTACATAATTTGAATGATTCAAATTTAATATTGAAATTCCACCAAGCACCTTCAGTCGAAATCTTAAATTATAAAAATAATGTACATAATTTGCACGTTATCACACTGATAGAGCAGTTTAGAGCGGGTCAACTGATGATTTCACATGCGCTTAGCCAGCGTTTCTCAAATGATGGGTCGCGATCCGGTACCGGGTTGCTGATTTCATTAAATAAATCTGTATATTTACCATATAATTTCGTATACCTCTCATTGATAAATTATTGGTACATTTGATTTCTATATATGTAGGTTTATCAGAGTAAATTATTTTGTATTATAACATATAAAGACTTTGTGGTCATAAATATACTGCTTTATTTTACCTATAAGCGGTAGAATAGGCCATAGCAAATTTAGTGGGTCACAAAGAAGTAAACACTGCGCTAAGGCATACCCATTTGAAATTTTAGGCATTATTGTCATCCTTTTGAAATTTGTACAGTAAGAAATTTACCTTTAATTATACCATATCATTTTTAAGGTCCAGAGTGATCAACAAATACCAAATAACACTTCTCCTCAAAAAAAAAAATTGTGACATTTGCTGTTCAATGATTTTTTTGTCCCGCTAATAATTCGAAAACATAAAACATCAGAATGTGAAACATAGTAGAATTGAATTGAATTGCGATTACTCTTCTATGTGAATCGCAAAGTGAATTGTGCCAATGATGCCGTACTTAAAAAATCAATTCTGTAAATAGGTAAGAAGAAAAGCATTATTTTCATTTTATCGAAGTGTTTTTAAATTACTTCAATTGCTGTAAATTCTCTCACATATCAATGTCAGATTCCAATTTTATATTTATGACAGGAAACATTTATGGGAAATTGGCATATGGTAAATTGACACGAGAATGTGGCAATCATTTATTCACCACAAAGGCCGTGTCTTCTATTATATTACTAAATTTATACTTTAGTTTTTCCATTAAATTTATTTAATTTTAGAGTATTTTATAATTTTAGGAAAGTTATTTAAAAAAGAAAATAGCATTTCAGGCTATAATTGAGTCCCTCAAATGCAACCTCCATCTAAAGATAAAAGAGGTGGAAATACATTATGAGCAGTGGCAGATTACCCCATAATTGCAGGAGGCGTGCACTTGGGCCCTCTGAATCTGAGGGGCCTCAAAAATAGCATATATTATAAAAATCCTATACATATATTTTGTTTCAGTTTTCAATAATTATTCCCATTTTCGATTCATAGTAATTATTCATATAACAGGGCCTTCCAAGTGCGTAATTCATCACTGATTATGAGCATTCATGCCCAAGATCTAAAATTTTAATCTTGTCGTGGCCTAAAACGTGAACTCTGAACCATCTAGTCTCTTGGGTTAGGATTTTAGAACTAAAGAGACCACAGAGACTAACATGGTATATTAGTTAGGATATTTATTTTACTCGCAAATGGTTTTGACTATACCTCATACAGAGGTGAAGCATAATATCATTTGTATAGAAGTGGATATTTGATTGAACATTTTATATCTATGATTTATTTTATCTTTTAAATATGTGGATGGTGAGCTGTCATTCAAGAGGCATTCTCTATAATATCATCACTGTGCTGGTAGAAGTTGGTGGGTAGACATTTAATCAATACAATTTTTCATACATTACATTTTTATTCTCTTCGGTGAAGTTAAATATTTTAGAAGAACAAGCTTTACACTATTTTGCAATCCAAAAGTTCGCAAAGGTTCTAAGTGTACATTTTTGACAAAACAAAAGCAGCAATAAATACCAGTGGTACTTGGAAGTCTGCGCCATTATTACTTTTGTTTCGCCAAAAATTTACTCACCTTGTAGTTATCGGATCCTGATTTCTCTTCTACCTTTTCTTAGTAATTATAAATAAACTGAGTCCATATTATTTTCATTAAATTATTTAATATTCTCGATATTAAAAAAAAAAATTACAAGCATGTAATGTGAAAAAAAATATTACACTGTTTATTATAGTTAAAATATTTTGTTTTCTCAAACATTTTGGGGTTTTAAAAAAAAGACCTGTCCGAGTTCGTGTACAATACTTATTTATATTAAATAATATTACGCCGTAGTAAAAGAAAAGTGCAATAAATACAAACGGAGATCTTGAATAAGAGCACCCTATAACTGTAAATAATAGCTTATAAAACAAACATTGTTTTAAAAATAATAAAATATTGCATGTCTATCTTTGGTTCTATTATTTATATTTATACATTAACCAAAACATTTATACAAATTAGTTAGGTATCTAAAAATTATTCATTTTATATAAAAAAAAGAATAAATTATTGTGTTGCGACTATTACTAGGAATAATATTTGATACAAAGATTGTCTATTTCTATCTAGTATTTGAAGACACCGAGTTATATAATATATATTTAAAATGTCATCAAAATAATTATTATAAAGTGATAGTAGATCAATTTTATGAACATTGTATTTTTAGTCGGAATAACTCCCTCTATCACACTACCTCAATAGGTTTACATTGTTTGTCCAAATACTGATGTTACTTTTTACAGTAAGGCACTATTTTTTTTAAGAAACTTAGTGAAATGAGATTCAAATTGAAAAACATCAACAGCACCGCACTTTTAGCACTCTTATAGAATCAGCCTAGGTTTAAATTTTTTGAATTATCTACAACAAAATTTTGCAACTATAATACCATTATAAAATTAAATTATAATTTTATCTAAATGCATGTGATGTTATTACGAAATATATAAAACACAAACGGGTTACAGGGATTCAATTTCAATGTAGATTCCAGTATATTTGAATCATTTAAAATCTGATTTATTTTTATTGCATTCTAGTTGAGCTATTCTCAAATTTATCAAGACTCAGACCAAGAGAAATGTCTTATACGATGTTAAATAAAATTCTGTTAGTTGTTGGCATTTATTTGACAGTTGTGAACATAGCCGCAATTACTACATTTTAGTTTTACCAACTGTAAACACTAAATACAATATTCGTGGGGAGTATTAGAGACCCCTATTAATTAGCGTCGTAGGTCCTAAATAAATAAATAAATTTGAAAATAGCCCCACATGAACTATTGAGTAAGTATTCTCGAACTATAAGTAATACTAAATTACACATAAGAAACCTTTCACGATTACTACAATTCAAAGATTCAAAAATTCAATTAAAACAATACGTAAATACAGATCTATGATCTAATTGTTTTTGTAATCAATAAAAAAACAGCACTGATCTGAATAAAAAATAATATTTCTAACCATAATTAAGTACAGGTGTACATTGTCACATCACGATGCTCTTGGGTAATTACTAACTAAAATGTTTATACATATAAACTGCTTTGAATTGCGCTGTTAATGTAAATACAATAGTATACATGTCGTTTAATTCAATCTTAGAAATAAAAACTTAATTTCATATTGCTTCAATAAAAAGCACTGAAGCGACGATTATTATTTACACTTGTATAAAAATTTACATTTTTTTAAGCTATCTCTGGATTTCTTAATATTTTTATAATCCATTAAGTCCACACAGAACTCCATGTCGTATCAAACAATACATAGTGTCGTATGTGAACTGTTAGCTGGTGGTAGTGCCAGGCGAGCTTCGTGAAGTATCCTCAATCTGGGACCAAGAGGAACGCCTAAAGCTCGAAGTCTCTCTTCTCCCAAGAATGGCAATTCGGCTGCACCTACTCGTTCATTTTCCAATAGTGGCGCGTATTTCTGTAATGAAAATTTTTGTTATCATGAATAAAATGAAAAGGCAATATTACTTTTTTATTAGATCAAATATAGCGTTAAATAAATTATATTTTGGGATACAAGTTAATGGAATATGTGTGAACTCAAAAAACTCAAAACTGATAAAAAATTAAGTTACGTGTTTGTAGAAAACTATCGACAATATTATCCCAATATAACGTTTTTGTTGAATATTTATCATTTAACTTATAAGCACGTTTTCCCTCATCCAACGGGTTTATAATTATGCCTTGACTTAAACAGCCGAATGGCTTTTCAAAAAGAATATTATGCAATTATTATACAATAAATAAGTTTTAAAAAAGTCACTTTTTGAAATTTTCCTGAAAAATGTAGAATCGGGGTTTCACTGTATAAAAGGTTCACCGTTCATATAATATTCTGGTATACTTTTAGAAAAACAAATATTGAAATTGTTACCTCATAGCCTAATTTTTTGAGAAACATTCGCAGTAATGGAGGCTCATCTCCAAAAAACTTTGTCAATTTTTTGACTCGGGTAGGATTAGCAAGACTGGATGCATCCATTCCTCCGTAGGTGTTATTTGCTGCACAAAAGCTATTATCCATCCTGGGCATAGATTGTGACCTAGAATCCGAGCGATAAAAAAACCATGATGTTAATATTTAAGAATTTAACGGCAATAAAATCATCAAAAAAACCAGTGTACATATTCCTGAAGACAGTAGCACAAAGAAAGATCACTCTATTCCTGTAAAAAAAACTGGAGCCACATTTAACTCAGTGCAAACTGTCTGGGACACACAACTGTACAAGATTAAAACCAATTATCATTTCTTCAATAGAGGTGGTTTGATTTCATAGGCAACTCGGAGATTATAGAACGTACAAGACATTGCCCTGATATGTCAGTTGTCATAGAGAGATGTTGAAACTGACTGAGTCACTTGCCGTAGATGCCTCCGGAGAGCATTAATCCTGCTTGCTTCTTCTTCTGACCAATGGAATTCCAGCATAGTGTTACTATCTATGGTTTCAAATAGCGATAATGGACTTGGCAGAACTAAGAGATTCTGACATGCTATGTGAGTAAGCGAAGCAATTGGCAGGAGATAGAGAATGATGGTGGTGCTACGTGGTGGCTATATTCTCCACATAGAGAGCAAATATGAGAAGAAAAAAGAAGAAAGAAATCATAAAAGGTTATCTTACATTGAATTAAAAAATATCTCTATCATGTATGTATATCTAATTTCTGATGTTAAATATTTTACCTTTGTTGATTTCGCAGGGCAGTTATTTCTCCTCTGATATTCTCCATTTCTTGAATCATAAGATGTTGAGTTCTCATTTCACTGGATAGATGTGCAACCGATCGCGCCAGCGTAACGACGTGCGACTCTAGACGTTGAAATCGCTTGTTGATGCCCTTTGAAAGAAAAGCACAATAGAAAATTAGCTCACAGGAACAGCAATAAAATAAAAATCTATCATATGGCGTAAAAAACTCAAAACAGCAACAAATAATCTAATTAAAACACAGTCGAAGTTCATCATAATTATAATTTCTTTGACGTCATTTTCTAAGGAATGTTGGCAATTAATTTGTAATCCGTCGCTCGGTTTTATAGGGGAATCATAATGACAGTTGTTACAGTTGTAATAAAATATATTTCAAACAATATCATCTATCTTCAACCATTACTGATGATTTTGCTTCCCTTCACCAGAAATATTCACCCATTTGCTAGTAACATTCAAATGAATTGCACTATTTTTTTTTCTTCAAAATATGTAGTTTTTCTATTTTTGCCCACTCCTTGCGTTGGGCAGCACTGTTCCTCCACAGCTGTAGTGATAAAGCTTGCGTCTCTCCATTAATCAGTGCTTTTCGTTTCCCAATACTAGGCACATTTATTTTTTTTATCAAGTGGACTAATGCGTAGTGCTAAGTTATAAGTTATAAGTAATAAGCCGCTTCTGTAATTTTAGTCCTGTCATATTGAGTTAAGATATTAATTTGTGCAACCGTGAGACTAAAATATTATAGACTATCCAGTTTATACAAAATAGGCGAGATTGTTACAATAATCAGATCATTGAAAGTTAACAATGGATATAAAGATGTGTTGAGGATGAAAAATTATTAACCAAAAAGCTGTATATAATGTGCTATAAGAAAAATTTTAAGTTTTAAAGGGCCTATACATTCAAGAACTTTGTTCCCGGAACTATCTACGTAATTTCTCATGAACTATGTTCCAGAGCATGTTCTTGAACACACGAGGGGTCACAGAAACGTCACCCGTTGAGGTTATGTTGTACAGTGCTGCGTCCGGGCGAACATTATTTGATTTTATTGGATGCAAAAAATGCGAGTAAGTTTAATTACTAATGTTTATAAGCTTTCTGCAATTAAAATACAATTATTTTATCATCCACTATGACAGCTTATTCTTATACCATAGATAATTCCAATATAACTTATTATGGTCTATGGTTTATTTTGCTGCATGTGTGGTCGAGCGATCAACGTTGTTGGCTTCGGTTACGGAAGGCACGCGTTCAAATCCCGCTACGGACAGTTTTATAAATTGATTTTTCAATCGATTTATGAATTTCTGTTCAAAGGCATGGATGTATGTGATGTCTTGAATTCCCCCCTCTCACCCATCCTATCCTATGAACAGGGCGTATCGAGAGCGATTAGCTTACCACTAGTCCTGTCCTAGCCCTATCCTTCTATCCCTACTCTCTTTGGAAAAAGAGAGGTTGAGCAACTGAGTAACAAGCACTTCTCGTAGAAACACTTTTGTTGAGATAAACTCCATTAGGAGTCCATATGCTCCACATTGGGAGCGGACATGGTTTAAAAAAAAACGGTTCATTTTGACATCTGTCACAGGGAGACATTTCAAAGTCGAAAATAGATCTCTAAAATGACGTTCGATGAGTTGATGTTGACGAGCGCTGCCTACGTATATATTCTCGTGAATAGTATTCGGTTTTATGATTATTATTAGATGTATTCCACAATACGTCATATGTTTGGTATGAAGTCATGGCGAAATATACTTTGACAGCTCGTCTACAGCTGCGCGCGCATGCATGTTCCCAGGTTCCTCGTTTGTGCTCAGTTTTAGACGGTGAACATGGGAACCTATATTGGGTCACGTGAAATGTTCCACGATACGGCGTGAACATGTGAATTTTGTGTTCCAAGACATGTTCTGGAACCATTTGTTCCTTAATGTATGGCCGGCATTATTCATAACTTAGAAATTTGTTACAATAATCAAGCTTTCAAAATTATGACAGCTATTAAAAATTTCATGCTGTCACATCTACGGATATTTTAAGTGCGAAAGAATACATTTATATTAAATATTTGATGAATATATTGTTCATACCTGCATGTCGTTGACTTTTTTTCTTTGGTCAGTGGCGTTCCGTCGCTTATCCCGGACAGGTCTGCTGCTCACAGAGCTCGAGGGAAGAGACGAAACACTGCCGTAACGTCGCTTTGCCATCCTAAACAACAACATGAATTTAATTATTTTTATGTAAACGATTATATAATTAAAGTACAAAGGCATGTGATGTAATAATTATTTACTTGATATGATTTTGTAAATATTATCATGTCATATATAGTGGCAAAGTTGCCTTGGCAGCTGCATCCCTATTCGACGTACCACTACCGTGAAAAAGTCAGGACTATCAACTCAACTATAAGAAAAAAAAACATCATAGACTGCAGCTTGACAGCGACCTGAGGTTTAGTTAGTCCAATACGATGAGTATACTAAGATGTTCCTTGAAATCAAAGCATCACATTTTTAATATTAAATGCTCCAACAAAATAATTTTTTTCAATGGTTCATAAGAATTTCATTGTTTTTGGTTGTGATTTTCCGAAGATGTCTAATCCGGGTCACAGTTTGTACAAGCAATGATACAAAATAACTATTTAGTTGCAAAACAATTAGGTAATGTAGTTGATGGCTATTTTGGCATCACTTTACAGATATATAAATATCTTGTGGAACTAAATATTTAGCACTTTAAAACCTTATAATAGTGAAGTTCTACCAAAGAAAATGCTAATTTAAAAAAAAAGCATTTTTTTCAGATGTTACATATAAGGATTAGCCAGAAGGTAGAAGGTAAAAGACACAGAAACCAGTTAGATTAAATTAATGAAGATATTATGATCTACATATCAGTAATGAATATTTACTAAGAAATAGTTTATCATATATCAAAGAATTCACACATTATAGATTAAAACAGATGAAAATCGTACCTTGGATCGGTTGGTTGGTATTTCCCCAGACTATGATTGGTCGGTTTTCTAACACCCAACAGCTTAAGAACTTCACAATACATTTTTTCTAAGCCTTGCAGCTGCCTTCTGATCGCCCGGGCATCTTGAGTCGACACATCACTGTCCGATTGACCATCCAGCATAGATGACAAATCGAGACTTCTGGTTGTCGTTGAGGTTATGTCAGTGGTATCTAGACCAAACACTGAAATAAAAAAATATAAACGTCATTTTAGTTATTCTGATTATTATAGTGAATAAAACTTTGTTTTAAGGCGTGGAAAATTTGAGAATGAATCACTCGTTTTGGGTGGATTGACATGTCTTCATCGTTAATTGAATCTTATGCTACATCATCATTTTTCACTTTTCCTGATTTGACTCAATAGTGGAAAAGTAAGTGATTTGTATTTTTTACATATTTTCATAAGGGGCGATTAACATTCTTGATCACAAAAAGATAAGATTAGTTGGATACATTCGTTCACGAATAATAAGTGTCTAAATGACATATTTTTTGTAAAAAATGGTACAATATATGATAATGAGCATGCGTACTTTTAGTCAAAAAGCTACAATAGTGAATAAATTGCAGTTGTTTACAAATAAGTAACAGATTGTGAATAGATCATATCTACATAGATTTTTTTCAACGTGAACTGCTTGTTACTCAGTTTTGTTCAATATCACTTCAAAGAGAGTAAGGACAAAATGATAGACTGAGACAGTGTCTGCCAAACTGTATGCCGCAGCACACTACTGTGCCGCAAGAAATCTCAGGTGTGCCGCGGCAGAAGAAGCCTTAAAAATGTCAATTTTAAATAATGCCTATTCAAAAACAAATATTTGTCATGTAGTATTTCGGAAGCAAAACGGTAGTAAATCGAGGATTTCAAATTCCTTGGTGAGCTAAAAAAAAAAGGAGTTTCGGAGATAATCTGCGGCATCTTGGTGTGCCGAGTACTAGTTCCATTCATTAGTATGCCGTAAAGTAAAAAAGCTTGGCAGAGATGATGGATGATTGGTAATTTTCATCTGAGGCATCCATGCCTTTAAATTTAAACAGAAATTTATAAATAGGTTGAAAATTCAATTTCAAAATTGACTGTTATAGGACTTGAGCTAATGGCGTTGACCACACCACCATGGATCATAATATGTACCATAATAAAATATTAGGTAATTCTCTTCGGTTTATAATTTTATTTAAAATTCAATCAATGTATCAAAATGCATTTATAAGTTGATTATGATCAAAAAATAGGCCTTATTATAATTTTAAATGAACAGCATTTTTTCTCGCTCAACCTGCTATTGACAAAGCAGTGTAAATGAAACATATTACTTGAGATTCAATTTTACTTATATTCACTGCGATTCATTTGTTTTCTCACTTTGATTGCTATTGACAGAGCAGAGTAAAAGTGGGAAATAAATCGATGAAATGTTCACTGCATAGAGCAGTTTGTTTGGATTCATTCATTCGTGAACGATGCATGTCTTGTGAAAAAATAATCTATCATAATTACTTGGCCATCGATGACCTGGGAAGCGGAACAAAAAGAGAAATCATGCTTACAATGGCTTACTTACTTTGTTTCTTATACTGCACGTATTGTTCTTGTTTCTTTGATGTGTTGCTTCTATGCTTTGGAGTGTGCTGCCATCCCGCTCTCTGGTTTGGTAATACCACTCGGCCATCAGTATATTCTGGTTTACTGCCATATGGTAAACTAGAAAATTTGTTGGATTAAAAGCTGTAATTCTTCATCAAAAATAAGTGTCCTAAATGCCCTAAAAGCCACTCTTTTAATGTGTTTCAGTGGAACTAAGATAATTTTTCTTAATGGACGTGTAAATGAACACCATGCGGAAGCTTTTATACTATAAGCATTCGGAGGCAATGTTCAAATTCGAGTGAGCTATTACACCATTGAATATTGCGATGATATAATCAGCCATCTCTATAAATCCTTGAGACATGGGTACATTAATTTTTTACATCTGAGGATTTGAGTTCTTGATTTAAATTTGCCCTTATTCATAGAAATACATTACATAAAATATGTCTAAGCAATAAAACAATTGACGCCTGAACCGTTGAAAGTATACTGTCACAAAATAGTGTGAGGTAGAAACGATTGAGTGAAAATACTACAGGAGGGCCCCAATGATCAGAGTTTGCAAGTGCAATAATGGAATGATTTAATCATTTTAGTAAAATGAAGTTATGATATTTTTTTACCTTTGGTGCTTAAATCTGGCCGAGTTTCTAGGTGTTGCGTCAGGAGTTGAGGCGGGGGGAGAGAGCGGAGGTAACGGTGGTGTAACACTGGAAGCGGTTTCACTCCCCGCAAGTCCACCGAGTTGCGCTGATGGATTACCATTTTGCATCTTTGGGTCTAAGATTTGCCGGAGTTCCGATTCCACTATGTCCACCCATTCCGAATCGCCACCTATGCATGAATATGGAATTCGTTATGTTACAAATTTTTATTGATGATTAATTTTTCACTTCCAACTAAGTCTACTCCTAATGTGGAGGATATGTACTTGTGATGACTTTGAAACATTCTTAATTCGATTGAAAGATGAAATTTTCCATATTGACATTCGAACCTGTGAATACTGTGACCAAAAAAGCTGATACATAGAAGGAAGAATGTTAGCGAACAACTCTTTATATCCATAAAAAGCATTTACACAAAAACAAGTTCCTTTAGATCATGTTTTCTCAACCGGGGACCAGAGCACAGTTTTGGGGGGCCACAGGCAAATCCTGGGAAAAGTTTTAAAAAAAAAAAGGTCTCTCGTCTTTTTATTTTGGGAATCCTGTAAATTTCTGGGTAAAATTTTGATATCTGCCAGCAAAAAAAATGTTCAAAGAATCCCCGAGTCTCGAAAAACTTATTTGTACGGGTATGGGGGCCATGGGAAAGTATGACTCAAAAGGGGCCACGGGCTCAAAAAGGTTGAGAAACTATGATTTACGCCGCTAGCACACAGCCGCAGAAATGGTACGAAAGCGGACCGTACCATACGGTTGGTATTTGCTTGTGCTTCGTACCGGTCCGCTTCCGTTCCGTTTTCGCAGCAGTGTGCTAACGGTGTTAGATAGTAAAGTAAATTTAAAAAATCTGGCCGAAATTTTTATACTTGTAATATTTGAGGAGCATTTCTAAAATCCAATCAGTTATCTCTGTTGATCCTTAGATATGGGTGCATTTATTACATTCCCCAGGTGTGCCTGCTATCTTTTGCATTACTAAATGATATTTATTTAAAAAAAAAGAGCATCAATATAATTTATTTGTATTCTAAGGAACGGCTTGAATAATTTAATTCAGGTGAAAGGCGCTAAGATTTCGATAACGTTAATTCTAAAAGCGTGACAATTTAAAAACAAAAATATGCAAAAAGCTATTAACTGACCATTTGCACTTTTCTCATGATACATTTTGTTTGAAGAGCCTTGGTGATCAGTCGCAGCTGTGATTGTCCGATTAGGCAGGGGATCTGATTCTGTACTGGTGTCATGGCCGATATGTCTTCCACTTGAGTAAGCGGCACTCCCCCGCCCGGAGTCGACATTTGATGAAGGGCCGCCGTTTTTGTCATAATCTGTGGATAAGAGGACAAAACCAATGAATAAATTGTAGTGTGTAAGCCACCACGTTGACTTATCCCTTTCCCAACTATGCAAAAAAAAGCACGCGCTTCTGAGCTGTGTATTCGTTACACATCAGGCAAACGGGAGTGAATCATGACAATTATATAACACTATACTACAATATTAATATTATTGCATTACTCAATGCGTAAATATATACAGGAGGAATACCTGAATTTCAGGCCAAGTATTTATTATATATACAGAGAAATGTAAATGATTAGAAGGTGTGTGTAATATTTACACATCTTACTTAAGAAATGGTTAACTAGATATGCACTTGTACAGTATTTATAGAGAAGACATATAAATTGCCAGGCATCAGTACCACCAGAGTCAACATTTGCTTGATGCCTTTATGTACACAATGCACAAAGAGAGAATGGGACTGGCTATGTATAACTTTGGATCTGATGGACTATCTATACATTTAATCAATGGCATCATAACTATGATTGACTCATTAGACATACAGTTTATTTAAGTGCAAAACATGTTTGTTTTCTGTATTGTATATTGGAGGATTTTCACAGATGATGTTGGGTTGTCTTGAATATTTTTCAAACTTAACTCACTCCTCTTACTAAAACCTTATAACAAAATGAATTATGATGAAAAAAAATATTGGTTTAATGAAATCACATTTTAACAATTCCTTCCCCCCATTATAACCAATAACCACATTGTTTTAACCCTTTCTCTCTTCCGGGGTGAAATTTAATATGTGGACTACCTTGTATACAGCGTAAAATCATAAAATCTAATGTTCCACATATTAACAGTTTACCTAAAATGTTTAGCTTTATTTTGGCACAAATGACCCATTTGATGGCCATCGTTCAATAACTTGAATCAATTATTTATAAAAGAACAATTTGTTTTGAATTATACCTGAACTTGCAGTAGATCCAGGGTTGATTTTTTTGGATATCATATTGCTAGTATTCCCTCCATCATCATTTAAATCCGTCTGCCGAAGAGCAGCTTGAGGTATGTTGTTAAAAACAGGTCTTGAAGTCATGCCACCATATATGGGATCACTTTTGTCATCGTTGATATCACATTTATTCAATTTCATAACATTTTCAAAGTTCCGATCACTGTGCTGACCTAGCATACCACTATTACCATGAGTCCTGTCTTTGTTGTCGAAACTTCTACCCTGCGCCATAAGCCTGGAACGAAAGCCTCCGTCATCGGAATCCTTTTCATGATCACCGATCGGGCTGCTTATTTGAGTTCTGGATAGTGTTTCGATAAGGTTTCCGTGTGAGCCTCGCCGCATCGGCGTTCCATTCATTTTGTTAGCAGGTGTCGATGGGCCGATTTGGTCTAATCGAGACTGATTTTGGTCTTGCTCTTGTGGAAGTTGAGGTTGTGATGCAGTTCTTCGGCTATCTGCTAGACCCCGCTGTCTTAGGATTTCTCTTTCTAGCTGCTGAGGACTTCTTACATCCACTGATCTGTCATTGTCAATCTGGAAATCATTTCCAAAGTATGAGAATATTTGAAAAAAAACATCAATATAATATATCAGTAAATATTCATGTAAAATGTTGGTCTTGGGAATTTGAGCTACTGGAATATGATTAAGGAAAGAATCTAAGCTTGTTATCTCAGATAATGAAAAAAGAGTAACCCAAGTTTGAGAATAAATATTCATCAAAGTGGGGATGAGCCACTGTGGAACAGCATCTGATATATTAACAATTATTTTTGTATTCAACATTATATAAAGACGTAAAATTTCCATTGTCAAATGTTTCAATCAATGATGAGTAATTTTGAATGTTAATTTTTTTTCTCACAAATGGTAAAAGCAGAAGGATGTATTAAATACAAGTATTTATTGAAAAATTAATCATGAGAAACAATAGTATTCAAGAAGCTCATACAACTCGCCAACAATATCCTATGAAAATATCCTCGTAATATCAAGTTTAATCTTTGACAGATAATCATAAATAATTTAATCCATGTCCGCTCCCAATGTGGAGCATATGGCCTCCTAATGGAGGAATATTAACAGTATTTTTTTCCACGAGAACTGTTTATTACTCAGTCGCTCAACCTCACTTTTCTCAAAGTGAGTAGTAGTGAAAGGATAAGGCTAAAACAGGACTAGCGGTTGGCTAATCGCTATTACTACACCCAATTATTAAAGGATCAGAAGGATGGGAGAGGAAATGATGTGAATTGACATCACAAACACCCAGTCTTCGATCATAACTTTGAATTGAATAATTCTCAAATTCACTGTGATCTGACCGGGAATCGAACGCAGACCTGCGTGATCGGTAGAGCAAGCTCTAACCAACTGGGCTACAGCAGGCGAATAATTACGTAGCTTTAATATTATTTACAAATAAAACATGGAACATCTAATTCAATCTTAAAAATCATATCATAATTACCCTTTCAGCAAGTGACATCGACGGCTGCTGTGGGTTCGGGAAACCAGCTGTATGATGCAGCATATCAGCACGAAAATCAGTAGGCACTCCGGTTGGCATGTTCCCTACGGCACCATACTGGGGTCGATAGTAAATGGCATCGTTTGGTTGTTGATTAGGCGTTCTGCTCGGAGTATTATAAGCTGCTTCGTATAAAGCCTGGGCGTGCCCGTGCTGAGGAGTAGACACGGCCACTGGAACGGGAGGACCGCGACATTGCGCCTGGTCCATCATCTGCTGCCGGTTCATTGTTATAGGCATTTGGCGTTGAGTAAACTGAGGTAACGGAGGAGCTTGCTGCTGTTGCTGATGCTGAAGAGGAGATGCAATCCTGTCTCCTCCTTGAGCGGGCGGACGAAAATATTGAGGAGGAAACTGTGCGCGAGCGGTTACGGCGGGGGGTTGCAATGAAGCAGCGTTCACCACTTCTCGTCGCCGACTCGCAGCATCATCGGCTTCTCGTTCAGCTCTTTCCCTGGTAGATTTTCTCGCTTCTTCCGAGACGTTGTTGAGTCCGGCTGCCTCGTCGACTTTTGGCTCTCCGCTGGCACCGCCGCTGCGGAAGCGACCGGATATCATGTCCTTGAGCGTGTGGTACGTCTTGGCGACGGCCTTGGAGGCTCCCTTCGCCTCCCTCGCGGCGTCCTTCGCGCCCTCGACAGCGATCGAGACAGAAGTGTCGTCGCGGTCACCGCGAGCCACGTATCCTCCGCTTTCCGGACATCCTCGCGACGTACCCGGAGTTGCCTAAAAATAAAAAGTAAGAAAATGGTCACATACGTAAAAGCTTACCAGATGACTTAATAGATGTAGTAATAAGTGATAAATTTTAAGAAACAAAGCTACTTGGGTAAAATCATTTTTAAAATTATTATTGACATATCGATCTTTCATTTCAGTTGTTAGACAACTGAGAAAAATCAAAATTGGAGGTAAATATGACACTATACGTTGGTGTAACATATATAAGTGAAAAAAAATCAGGTTAATTCCACTGCCGAAATAAGAAATAAATGAATGAAGAATAAATACATACATAAAAAAATCTTCATTCAATTAATGAGAACGTGATGAGACGCAGTCAATCTTTTAGCATATTAATCAAAACATTTCAAACAAAAAACAAAATTAATTGGTTGTTATGTTTTAGATATATTTTTAAAACTGTTACAATTAATTATTAAGTAGCTGTCTATCAAAACTGCTAATAATTAGGTAGCATTAATATCGCCGAAGAATTTGGGATTTTTCTAGACAAAGACGTCGTTAAGTATAAATTAAATTTATAAAATAATTGATTTAAATACAGAGTGCAAAATAATTCGGTCGACTTGCGAAAAATGATAATTAATAAAATCCTATAATTAATAGTAAATAAAAAAATATTTAATAATACATTCATTATATTATAATTTATGTTGACATCAAAACCCTACTTTACGCGGTTTCACTTCAACGTAGCTAAGACAAATGATCAGTAAGGATTCAATCTTTAATCTGAATAAATTCGCGAGGAAATTTTAAATTATAAAGATTACCAGTGAGTGTTCCACAAAAAATGTTTATACCCAGTAACAGTGAGTAAAAATGAAGTCGCATGTATAAAACAATATACAACTAATCCCTTTTTACGCGATACATTGGTTTCAGAAAGTTGCGCGTAAAAAAAAACCTCATTTAAATATAATTTGATAAATCAGTTCCAAATCCGCGTAAAAAAGTACCAAAAATGTATGAAAAAACATAACGGTGCCGTCCAAAAAATCGCGTAAAAAAAAGGAATGGGTATACATTTTTCTATTCTTTCAAATATCTCACCAATTTGCAAACTTGGATTAACATTTATTTTCGTATTAATTAACACATGTCTCCTAATTTTAAATGGATCGTAACTTATTTAATGTTATTTTACTAATATCGTACTGCCTAAAAAACTACTACTTTTAATGATTTTCATACTTCATTTTATGCGGATTCGAGGGGCCAAAAGGGCCGCAGTTTTCCGTCTACTGTGATTGAATGACCGATTCGGCAATATTTTCTATTAATATTCGTAAATATCAGAAAATTAAATGGAAAATATTGGTTCTAGTGGTTATAAAATATTAACTATTTCGGCATCACACAATCGTCAAATCCATAGGTAAACGGATTTACTCGCTAAAATGTTCGCTACGAGTGTAACTAGGGTATCCAATCCCGGAGCCTTTTTCCAATCCCGGGATTTCGGGATTGATAAATTTTCAATCCCGGGATTGGGATTAATTCACCGAGGAATTTGAAATCCTCGATTCCCTATACCTTTTCCTCAGATTATCTGCAAACACCTTGTTTTTTTTTTTAGCTCACCGAGGAATTTGATATCAACAATTTGCCAATTTCGTCTCACTTTTCGGGATTTACTCAAAATTTCTCAATCCCGAAATCCCGGGATCACGACCATGTCAATCCCGGGATTTCGGGATCAGAAAATTGAACGGGATCCCGAATCCTGCGATTGGATGCCCTAAGTGTAACACGTCATAATAATTATATAAAACTACTGAATTATATTGCAAAAAGTATTGTTTTATGTTTATAAATAAATGTCATTCATTTGACACGATATGAGTTTTGCAATGTAATTTAAATCAGATTAAAAGCGTAATACAAAATAAAGTGAGCTTTAAACAAAAAATATTCTTCATTTCAAATATTTACTTCATAATACTATAATAGTATGACGTGCTTTTGGCAACGGTCCGACAGTGATTACAACCAAATAATTCATAGCGATTATTTTGCAGGAATCGCATTGGATACGACTTCTCATCCGAGTTGTAACTAATCGGGTAAAACGTTTATATATTTTTATACCATTCCGAAGTCATTGGCATCAAAACTCACACACACTATATGTTGAAAAATCAACGACAATCTATTATTAAAATGGAAGTCTAATCAGTCAATCTTGGGACAGCCATTACATGATGCAAATGCTCACTTCCTGAGAGTAAACGTATGGACAATTTGCAATTTCGCACCGTGAAAATCAGAGATCTTATAATGCATCACAGTATCTAAAAAATAACCTCATAAATCATCGCGTAATATGCATGAAATGAAAGCTTTAGACTAACTATTAAAAATGGCGGTCTAGCAATATTTTACTACATCCACAAAACAAGATTTTACCTCAAGTCCTCAACCTTAATGGTACGCGACCATCCCACTGTGGATCGATGGCGGTTTTTACTGATCTAGATAGAAAATATAAACTAAAAAGACAGTGAAAAAAACACAATAAATAACAAAGTGTCCGAATCCACCGAAAAAAAAGAAAAATAAAGACTCAATTTGTGGCATGTAAAAATATATTTTTTCAACAGTGGATAAAAAATTTATAAATTCAACAAAACAGCTTAGTTTTGAATATGAGATGTTGTTGAATTATAAAACGAATTTTATGATTGAAATGTATTTCTGTAGAAAAATGAAATTATTGGAATATATAAAAAAGACACACGAGTAATTAGTCTGCACTAATTATGCTCTAATGGAGACTGCTTAATATACTACTTAGATACCTTAACACGTAATGTAACGCTAACCCTTCATTAAATGATACAGAAATAATTATATAACTCACTTTAAATGTGTTCCCTGTCAATAACTTGATAGAAAAGCATTATATTTTATTGAAAAAATAAACACTCATTTGACTGATTTTACTCACCACAAGTATTTTCAACTGATAAAAATAAACACCAATACAAAATCAATACATCAATGTAACAACAAGCAATTGGTAATAATTTATTGCGATAGCAAGTTTGTTTAAACATTTTAATAATAGTCAGTTTAATGTTACTTATTCATATTTTGTATAATTATGTATCAGTTAACAATACTTGTTGTTTGTTAAATCCTTATTAATCTGTAATGGTTTTGTATAAATAACCGTGTATCAATGCATAATTATATCAGTTGAAAATGTTCGTGAGTATAGAAACCAGTCCTGATATTTATAAATAAATGTAGAATTAGAACAAATGATGGTTTGTTTGTTCGTTAATATTATATTATATACTAGTTATTTACACAATGTATACAAAAAAATGTCTATTTCTCAATGACTTAAAACAAGAGCTTTTCGTATTTTAATTATATGAATTACGGGAAAGTAATTCGGTTTTCACGTAAAAAAAAAGCATGCTTCCCGACATTGCTTGAGTACAATAATTATATTTAAAATATTTCCAGTCGTGCATCGAACTGACATTTCAGAGCAGTGACGTTCCTAGGATATGTGCCGCCCATAGACAAAGTTTAAAACAGCGTTTTTACTATTTTTTTTGAAATTATCTTATCTGCCGCCTATAGTGCTGAGATCGGTAAACGTCATATTTAAAGAAGATTTTTGCGATAAATTTAAATACTGTTTACCCATCAATCAAAATATTATCACCATAGAAAATGTTTTTATCAGTATTTTTTAAAATCAAAGACCACCATATATATTCTAAGTTAAATTCGTGCCAAAAGTATTTAGTCATTTAAAAAAAACTGTGATCATTTGCCGCTCCCTATGACTAGCCGCCCCAAGGCAACTGCCTACTCACCTATGCCCACGGGACGTCCCTGTTTCAGAGATATCTATGATATATTTATATAATAAAACAAATAAAGATACATCTGCCTACTTATGGTATATATATATATATATATATATATATATATATATATATATGTAGTAGTAAAATCGAGGAGCGGTATGACACTTTCATACAACAGCTGACGACGAGGAACGATCCTATTTACTTACTATTAAAAGAGGGCATGAAATTTTGAAAATATGAAAACGAATACGTTCAAATTGCAAGAAGCGACCATGTTTTAAAATCTTAGCTAGACTATATTCAATTGAGTTTTTCTATGGACATCTTAAAAAAACACAAGTAGTAGTGTATCTGTAATTGTTACATCACCCCCACATAAGAGCGCGGGATGCAAACGGGCACTGCAACCCCGACATAAGCGCTCGGGACGTTAGCGCGCCGTCACTAGCACGCAATATAAGACTATTTTGTATTATGGACTGCCCATTGAAAGAAATTTACTTACCTAAGATAACTTTTCTGCCAAAATGACATATGTGTTATTAAAACATCACATACAACCATGCCATTGGGTGTAATTTCACAAATTGATTGTTAAATCAATGTATGAAAGTTTTGAAAATTCACTGAATGAGATGAGAAGGGGGAAATATTGTGTATAGTGCGTTGATAAATCGACACCACTGTGAAAAAACCCTCAGCACTAATGCTCACATGCACATGCTCTGCGCATGCACTGACAGAGAGAGTTTACGTGTTTTTGCCGCATCGCAAATAGACTGGTAGATAAAAAAGAAATATATATTGTTGTTTTTGAGTAGGCCTTTAACTTCAACTTTAAGAGACATGCAAGATGAAAAAATGCATAGTTTTCCCAAGATTACTACAGTTTTAAAAAAACAGCATAAACTTTCACACGCAGATAACTATCCTGATTATGCTGCTATATTAACGGTATCGTAATACAACAAGAACACGTTGCTGATTTATATCTAAGTTTTTGATCCCTGATACAAATATTTATTCCGCTAAATCTGATTATCTACGGCAGCGGTCACTAAACTACAGCCCGCGAGCCGAATTCGGTCCTCCGTTGATTATCATCCTCCCCTCGACCAGATATAGTTTAACTAACAAATGTTCTCATTCATTTTATTCTAATAAAGTAATGTATGTGTATAATAGAAGTACACATACAAATTGAAAATATTCAATTGAATGCAAAGTACACATCGCACAAGAATATTTTTCATCTTCCGTCTATGTTTTTGAAAAATACATTAATTTATTCAGCGATTTTTGGAAAAGTTTGGTGACTCCTGATTTAATGTATGTATACTTATCGAAGCACATCAATAGAGCTGTTTGTTATTCAGTCGCTCAGTCTCATTCTTTCGTAAAAGGTAATCACATAAGGATGCAGTTAGAAAAAGGTAGACTATTTAGCTAATCGCTATCTATATGCCTCTATTCAGGGGTCGGATAATTCATTAACATATATATATATATATATATTAATGAAAAAAAATATATAATAGGCACTGTAAATTAAATAACGTAACAGACATCCTACTGCATTCTGTCAATCGCGAGACTTTTATGCCGAAAGCATCAAAGTTAATAAGATATTACAGAAGAAAAGCAACTAAATATTCATGATATGCTTCTTCACTGACACTATCACTGAGGGCAAACTCCACCATGCTTCTTTCCGGGTGTGACGATGCGTCGAGAGCCCGCTGGGTCGGCCAAGGCACGCGAGGGGAACGGTCTCGGCGTCGAGGATGCGCATGACGCAGTCCTCCCTGGACTCTTCACGCTCGCGTCATCCACCAATGAATCACTCACTCACTGCTCGTTATAATGCTAATTAGTGTGTACACGAGACGAAATCACGGGGGAAATGATCCTCCTCGGTCGGCTTGCGGAACGATACTGAGGGCGGCGACATGCTGCCGGCGCGCGCTACGATGCTTCTGGGTTCGCTACCGTGTCCTCGCGCTTTGCCACTCAATAACAAGTTAACTAATTTCACCTAACAATTCTAAAAAAACCAAAACAAATCTAAATTTTTAAAAATTCTACTTAAAGTTTGTATACATCTTAATGTATATTTTGTGCAACCGTGTCCACCGCCAGTAAGGAGCACATGAGTATCAACAGAAGTTGTTTTCTCATTTTTGTCGAGAGCAAATATAGGAGAGCAGTGCTAAGACCAGACTAGTGATTAGCTAACTGACCTTGCTTAAATCGGTAGCAGAAAAATAATAGATATTACAGACCAGTGGCGGCCGATCAATGTGGCATTGGATCAATGCACTCCTTGTTTATGCAGGAGCGGTTATATTTCATGAAATAATATTCAAACATAACATTTATACCGTTCACTCACTTTAAATTCTTCATGTATTTATTGTATATTTATTTTATTAGACAATTTTTAATTTTTATTAAATACAATAAATACATTAAGGATTTAAAATGAGTGAATGGTATACATTTTATGTTTTAATATTATTTCATGAAATATAACCACCCCTGCATATACAAGGAGTGCATTGATCTAATGCCACATTGACTGGCCGCCACTGTTACAGAAATTCGTTTCTTTGAGCACAAGTCCGTTAATCGATTGACAAATTAGTTAATGAAACAGCTTGTACTAAGATTCTAACCCATGAAAACTTCAGCCAAATCCAACGACGACAATCACATGCAAACATTGTTAATGAATACTGACACTGTCTTTTGTCACAAGTAAAAAGCTATAAATTACAAACTCTACAGCTAGTGGAAAATATTTGAAAAGTAAAAACCACTAAATTTTATATTGATCAATTACTACTGCGAAATACGCGAGCAAATAATGTCAGCCACAATGATATATGATAATGAGACATAATAAGGTGTCATAATATCAATCAGTACAAACGGGTCATATCTATTTGGCATGTATCTAAGATTTGACCAGTCAATAATACATCAGAACATTCAAGTTAGTGCTATAAATTGTGCGAGCTAATTTATCTAAGCGGTTATTTGTGCATAAAACTTTTTATTTTAACTGACACCTTTTGCAAAAATCAATGATCATTAATTCAGAGTGACTGAAGTAGAGGTTTTTTAGTAACTGATAATACAGTACCTTGGTCCGTGGGATTTTCAAATTGAAATGTTATGTTTTTCTCACTGATTTTCTGATCATTCACAATTTCGTCTCTTACATAATATTCTCATTATGTTTATGAAAAATTAACTCAAAACAGTAAATCTGCAATATCTCCAGAGTGCAATGTAATTACAAATACTATCACCAAATAGTAATAATCAATTGGGTTCAATTGAGGGGTTCAAAAGCAAAGACAGCAATCTACCACGGAAGCCATTTTAAGAAAAACGTAAAAAACTGAAAGAAGCATTATTTTTTAATTTATGTATGCTTTACAGAAGAATATTGTGACTCAAAATGAATTTGACAAATATACTGAGCAAACATTTAGTCACGTGACTTTTTGTATTCGACGAAACATTTAGAGTGAATCAACTGAATTAATTTTTAATACGAATTTCAGAAAAACAATTTTCTATCGAACGAAAACCGATTTTCAACTAAAATCAGCCCACACGCTGTAAATTGTTTAGCTTTTTTGGTTCTGTACATATTGAAAATCGTATTTTTAAGACTGCTCTCTTTGCTTCTAAGCCCCTCAATTATTAAAAGAGTAACTTTATTGATACTATCCGACTATTGTTGAGTAAGTAGGTATAATGTTGTTTTAATCAGTTTGAAAATTCGTTGATATTTTCTGATACGTAATTGAGTTATATGTAGTCATAATCCAAAGGTAAATATTTGATTGAATTTGGACTTCAATACTGATAGATTTACATGTTTATTTGAATCCAAATGATAGTATTGCATAATACATTACAAATTTTCCCTATACAAAAAGTAAGCATCTGATTGTAATAAATTGATTTGATTGTACAGAGTAAAATATCAATTGTTATTTTTTTAGCTTCAAGCTCGCAAATGGTCATCGAATAACGCAGGTGCAATGTGAAATACGGACATTGTACTTATTTATCCAATCGGAAAATATTGAAATTGTGGAAGTTGGACTTCGAATGTAAATGAACCGGTCCATTTCGAGTAAGCCAGCCGCATAGACGATATTTTTTTATTACTGCCTGCCAAATATAAAAACACATCAGTCGTGCATACGTTTTCGAATAAGTAAAATAATCAATAAAAGCTATATTTTCTGCAAACAAAAAGTACATTTTTTACAGTATGTTGAAAGATATTTCGAAGGACATTTTTAGAGAAAGAAATGAGCCATCTACCGTAACGCCTTGCCATACATGAAAAGTGGTTGAGCGACTGATTTATAAACAGTTCTCGTTAAACAACTATTGCAAAGATGCTGTATAAAGTTGGTCCACATCGGAAGCAAACATAATCATAACAGTATTTGATGAATAATTATTTAACATATTCGTGTGGGAAGGAGTCATGTATTTTAAAAACACTGCATTTAGCAAGACATATGAGATTACTTAACACATCAAAGCAAACGACAAAAATGGGTGTATAAATAAATCTAGATCGTTGAACAGAAGCGGAGAATTGTATCGTTAAGACACAGCGTTAAATAAAAAGTTTAGTAACTAGATATTTGAGATTCTGTTAAAATTATTATTCTTTTTTTTTACCATGTCCGCTCCCAATATGGAGCACATGGACTCCTAATGTAGTTCCTCAACAGAAACGTTTCTACGAGAACTGCTTGTTACTCAGTTGCTCAACCTCTTTTTCCAAAGAGAGTAGGAATATAAGGAAAGGGCTAGGACAGGACTAGTGGTTAGCTAATCGCTCTCGATACGCCCCGTTCATAGGATAGGATGGGTGGGAGGGGGGAATTCAAGACATCACATACATCCATGCCTTTGAACAGAAATTCATAAATCAATTAATAAAACTGCCCGTACTGGGATTCGAACCCGTGCCCTCCGTAGCGGTAGCCATCGACGTTAACCACTCGACCACACAGGCGGCATCATTAAGACGCATTATTCTTACGACGAGAAATATATTGCGAATTGAGCCTGAAAACAAAAACTTTGATATTTCTCTTGTGTTTCTTCTATTTAAAAAAAAAACTTACTTACACTTACTTCGGCTGGTTGAGAATGCTTACAAAAGAGATATAATACGTGTTAAACTTAGCTATACACCACCAGTATGATAGAAAATTATCCATCTTTATGAAAGTTTAAAGATAGATTTCTAGAAAGTTATCGTTAAAATAAGTGTATTAATGGTCAAATCTTGTACAATACGTAAATATGAGAACGTGATACTCGGTGGGTGTAAGTCAAGTCAGAAAGAGAATGCATTGTCAAAATATGCAAGTTACGCAAGTTGTCACTTCCGGAAAAGCCACATCCGGCGGACTCTGATATCATTGACCGCTGCATGCGAGGAGGATTTTAAAAAGAATGTCTAGTGTCATTAATTGAAGTCGAAATGTCTCTATTGGAGGCCATTGTTGAAACAATCAAGAAGTTTTCGAACAAACGCCGCGACAGGAATTCAATTTGAGCCCATTCGCTCGCCATTGTGTTATCTCGGCACGTTGGTAAACTTGCTGTTCACTGTGAATTACTACAACCATGTTAGATGGAAGGAGGATGGCGAGAAGAATTGTGGGAAATCTTCTCACAGATAATAACGATTGCGTTCGGGTCCCACATTGTAGGGACGGGCCTCGGATCGTAAAACTGAGAGAAAGATGCGTCTCGATTTACGAGATGCAGTAGCGTGCCCAGGACTTTGGAGACCGGGTATTCATTATCGTCGGGCTGGTTTCTTACCACCACCACTCGTGTATCATATCATCACCCTAATACTTCTAAGTAACTCTGATTTGATCACTGTCGAGGAAATACGATTCGTTCTCATTTTTTTTTATCCATGTAGAAGCAAATGGCCTAATAATGAAGGTATCTGAACAGATTTTTTCTACGAGAACTGTTTGTAAATTTAAGTAGAGTGGGTTAAGGAATATTTTAAAATTACATTGGCTCAAAAGGTAGGTTACTTTGAAACACATTAGCTAACCGGGGTATTTTTTCACGTGGCACAACATCAAACTGTTATCACACTTCTATGTGTGAATCTAAAAAGGGCAGACAGAGGTTTTCATGCCAAAGGAATTGTGGCGCTACTGATGGGAAGTGTATTTTTTTCCAAACATTTTAATCAAATTTTGTAGCCATTCAAACCATTATAATTACAAATTTGCCGCTCTTAATTTCGGTAGTGGAGCAATTATGCAAATCACGTGGGGGGTTCTTACTAATTTATTAACGAGCAAACAGATTTTAATGACCTACAAAATATACATTAAAAGTTAGTTTAAAAAAAACTAGTTAAATCAATCTAACGTTCTGGCATAAAATAAATTGATCGTAAATGTTATATGAAATATACGCACTTGTTTGCTTTGGTATACAGAAAGGAGTCGTAATAAATTAAAATCAAAATACTAGAGACGGTAACTTAAACTATGCCGCGTCTTCGGAAATAAGATTTTATTTTTAAGTTTTACTTTAAGTATAAAAATGCTGGGCTTAATTTAAGCCGAGCAACCGACCGTACGGGGTTAAATCGTTCGGCTAATTTAAAGACATTCACGAGAGTAATAAAATTAAATTAAACGTTTTAAAAAATACCATAAATAGTGACGTTTAAAATACCGACATTAAATAGATAAATACGTTTGTATAAAAATCCCACGATAATTTATAATTCAATTTATTGGAGAGAACAAAAAAATCCAATCGTCGGCTCCACATCACACAGTCTAATTAATAATATATTAATTTGATGTCGTTACGAATTCTGATTAATATAATATTATTCCTGTGTACCGAAATGAGAATGGCACACGCCATGAATTTAAAAATGTTTTTTTCGTATGCTGATCGAATTGTATGAGCCATCTCTGCACTGGTATGTCTAAAATTTATTTTAAATATTTTAAAACATTTATCGAAAAATACCGATATCGAAGAGTGAATCAAACAAAACGATGATAGACTGCACAACACGTTCAAAATTATCTTTATTGTTTTTTGACTTATCTTCCCTTGGCTTCAATATTCAACTTTTTAAAATTACATGTTCATACAAAAAATACTGTCTACTTTTGTGAAAAAAATCAAGAGGCTTAATTAAAGTCGTTTAATTGCTTCTTCTTTAAGGATTTGATTGCTTTTTACAAATGAATTTTTAGTCGATTTCTTATAATATGTGAACCCAGCATTATTTAACGAGAATGCACGTTTGGTATGGTTGTTGACCGATGTATTACAATGTGGAAAAAGTTTTTCAACAATAATTTCAATGGCGAATGCATTTTATAGTATACATCAACAAAAAAAGGAAACATAGAGCACCATCTATTTACAATCGCGAAGAAAAGTGATACATTCATAAAAGCCCTTTGGGCCGAGGGAGTAATATATCAATGAATACTTAGAAGACCTTCAGAAGGCTGTGAGTGTATTTATTCACGTAAAGGTTATAATATACAACAGTGAGAATATAATAAAAATATTGCCATGTAATAACAATATGTTTTAACCCATTGGTCGCCTGTGACGAGAATATATCTCAACGAGGTTTGATATTTAAAAACAAGTGAAGTTTACCGTAGCCTGCCATCATATTGTATTTCAGGTCTGTTCTCAATTAACATATATTTTTTAAATTTAATATCAGCAGCAGCATTTGAAAATTAAAGTCAAATTTACCTTTCAATTCATACAATTTTAAATTCTGTGATTTATAGTAAAATGTTAATTTTTGAAAACCAATTTATTGTTTTTTTCTAAATAATATGTATTTAAACAAAATTGGCATGCATTTTTTTCGGACGAGTTAAATCGATGACTCATAAAGCGTAAACACAAACGTGGTTGTAAAATTTTATCAGTAATTTTAACTACTCGCCTGGAATTTAAATTTTGTTTTAAAGAACGTAGCGAGCTTAAAATATTCGTAATTAATCACCCGGAAACTATACATTTTGTAACGGGAGTTATTGCGCCACGGGAAGACACAGATATTTTTTTAAATCTATTATATAGTTTAGATTCTTGTGTCGTGGGTTATGCAAAACAATTAGGCTGCGCTCTGGAAGGGTTAAGACTTAAGAGGCATATTGCCCGGCCCCGTCGACGCACGGCCAATGTCACGCGACGAGATTTGAATAAATTTATTGAATAAGACGGTCGAAATTGTCTCGGCCGCTGACGCTGAGGTTTCGGGGCACATTGGTAAGGTAGATTAATAAAGGCGACTGATATAACGACCGTAGGTGAGGTTGGTAAGAGGTCTGGGAGGACGCCGCACTATCTTAATAAGCCGCGCCGTGCGTTTCCTCGGAAAAACCTGAAGCCTGCTTAGAATTACGGGGACTTAACTAGTGTTTATAAAAACACTGTTTTTTTGTTGTTGTGATTGCACAAGAATGAATTGCAATGAATGCACAAGATATTAATGAATTGTATGAGATTAGTTCAAAGATAACTTTAAAAAATCACCTGAGTGAAAAAATTTTGATATCAATATTGATAACCTATTTCTAAAATCACTTTTAGGGTGTTCACTGTCAATACTTGGTGGAAAGGCATTATATTAATAACAACACAATATTCCTTTGTACTTTATTCCACTTTATTTAAAAGGTCAGTTGGTAATGCTCGCAACGAGCGAAACCGATCCTGACCTTTTAAATAAAGTGGAATAAAGTACAAAAGAAATATTGTGTTTTTATTAATATTTCTAGAATATGATAGAAAAATTGATTCGTTCCCCAATAACACACCAGGAATATGAAGATTGACATTCTTATTCTCACACAAAACTTTAAATTTTAAGGTTATCTATATATCTAAGTTATTTTAGATTGTAGTTTTAACTTTTGTCCGTAAAATTGATACTGTGATGAAAGTAGCAAAACATATTCTATAACTGTTTTGGCATCACGCCATCTTCAAAACAATTTAATTTATTTTAAATATATTTAATTAAGCCTTAAAAATTATAGTTGATAGCTATATCGGTTTACGCCTTCATCAGAACTATCAACTATACATCTAAAATACTTTGTTATTATTTCACCATTTTTCAATTGAGTGAATGCCAATTCAATTAATAATCGGTAAAAAATGTTTATATAGCTTATAAATTAAAATAAGTAAATAAATGTTTCTCATGATTAAGTGTTTTCACGGGAAATGAACGTTATTTGAGAAAATTCATGACTCGTGATCCACCATTGGCGTCAGACAATTTCGAACAAGTAATGAAACATTGCTTATCTTATTTCGTGACTTTATTCATGGATTATCAATAAAGACTCACTTTGCTAGTTATACTAAGCAGGTAAATGAGGCTTCATGCAGTTCAAATTAGTAGAGTTTTTCAAGTTGTCGTTATTGGTTATTTCAAGGTTTAAATAGAAAAATTAGTCTGATAGCTTGATTTTAATAGGGTTAAATATTCCATTTTATTTATAATAATTATATACCTGTTGTCACATAAATTGATAAAATCATGATGTCTAGATGTTTAACAAAGCTCAAAAACGAAAACTCTATCCAGTGGTGGGTCTAAAAATCTAGATGATAATAATATTCGTAATAAAGTTTAAATATAATACATCTGTTTAAATAAATATTATTTGAGAAACATATAAACAATAACCTGAGTTTTTTGTTTTATGTAGTACGAAATTCTGAAGTCAGCTGGCTCTCAAACATTTGATGTAGGTATATAAATATATGGTTTCTCTTTAATATAAGTTTTCAAAAAAAATACAGTTTAAATATGAAACAGGCAATTTTACTCCTTTACACACATTTCAAACAGAATTAACCTTTTTTTCAATGGATTCGGCGGAATCTTTGTGGATATTCATTTTTAATATGAATATTTTGACTGATGATGCTTGTATTAAATTTTGTATTACAATAAGTGGAATAACAAAGTATTATATTACAATATTTAGATATATAAAATTATATTGCCAACATCCCCCTTTCTTATGTCTTTTTTTTCTCTAGAAAATTAATGTATTCATAGTTCTCTCTATTTATTAACTCTCGAGGCTCGTAGACTAGAAAAATACTTCTCTGCCGATAGGGGTCGTTTAGGGACCCCAGTGGTTTCTTCGTTATTGGCCTTATTCTTATGAATTAAAAAAAAATAATAGTCTGAGGGCTTTAAAATATCTCTCTGCATCATTCCTCATACATTTTTTTTTATAAAAATCCGTATTTTTTTTAATAAATAATCATATTTTAAGTTGCGCGTAAAAAAGACGTCATCCCAGCACAAACATGAATTTGCAACTGACGCGTTTAGCTCAGCTATCTTACGAACGATCACCTCGTTATCTCGCTATCGCGTTATCGCGTATTTATATAAACTACAAAAGGTCCAAAAAACTATGATAAAAGAATACCTTAATTATAAACACCCATATTAAAATAGATATTTAAGAAAATGTGGGTATTGGGGTCGCATTTTTTGAGCTTAGAACCGGAAAAGTTAAACTGATTTTTTAAGCGTAACTTCACAATTAAAATTACGTCCATATAAGTAACTGCAACGCACGGGTATAACTGAAAACTAAATTTGATCAAACGATTTTGGAAAAGTGTTAAGTATACGAGTGTTAGGCAGGTACCTTTAAAATTATTATCAGTTGGCATACTTAAGTCATATTTTATAATTGACCCAGCAACTACTGGCTAAAATTAAACAGTTTTTTTTAAATGCTAACCGTTATGTCAATAGAATACATACCAAAGTATGAAAAAAAAAGAAGTTTGAAATAGCTTTTGATTAAAATATTACAAAAGTACTATCACGCACCGACGGGAGATCGAAACTGTCAATTATTAATAAGTCATCAACGAACATTGCTAATTTCACAGACTTGCACAAAACAATTTCCTGTGACTAAATAAGAAGTCTTCAATCAATAAAGAGACATACCTACATAAGCTAACGGAATTGCTGTGAGATAGAAATCTTCATATCAAACTTTGGTGACACTTTGCATCCGGTATAGTGAGTTGCAGGTGTAAGGTTTTATTTATGTTGCCTATACAATTTTTTTTGAGTCTCCTAGAAACAAACAAACATTTTAAACATCATAATAAAATTATCACATACAATCTAATGCAGTATATTAAGCAGCAAAACTTAAGGTTGTTTTATTCTTGTTTCATTGAGAATTAGAAAACAAAATTAATTTTACAATAAACATAGTCGTGATTAATCTGTCTGTCTGCCTGTAAACCTCCAGTAAAACACTATTATTGTAAACGTTGACAGGTGGCACTGCCACCTCGTGAATATGTGTGCGTGTTTCTGTTTTTTTTTAAATCTCTACCTTTGTCTACTGTTTAATTCAGCGGTACTCATCATATTTAAGTTGTATAATTTTTGACACTTTATATCTAACATCTCGGTCCAATGTATGAAAAACAGGCTTATAAATTAAAGAAACCAATTGAAGAGAATAATAAAACATTACTTGAAAAATCTCAGTTGATAATAAACAAGGAAATACCAATAACATTTTTTGATAGAGTGGTTAACCTTACTAACGTAACTTTAAAAAAAGACGAGCAAAACCTTTTATCAAAAGGTCTTAAATACTGTCCACCTTTGCCGAATAGAAAATCTGACTTTGAAAACCTTGCAAAAGATTTAGAAATTGCGTTACATAAAAATCTAACTAGTAAACATATTTGTTCTCGCATTTTTAAAAAAGATTACTTGTCGAGTGTTAATGATAGGAATAAATTCAAAGATAAAATTAAAGAAAATGAAATCATTGTCACAAAAGCGGATAAAGGAAGTACCACAGTTCTGTTAACGCGTAATGATTACGATGATAAAATTAATAATTTTCTCGATAGTAACAATCAGGTTCATACGTACACTTGAACGCCTGAAGATGCCGAAAGGCGAAACCCGGGTCGTTAGTGACAAAATCTGTGGGAATTTACATAATTTTAACGATTCAAATTTAATATTGAAATTTCACCAAACACCTTCAGTCGAAATCTTAAATTACATAAATATAAGTACACAAAAATACAAATGTAATTCTTCCAAGGGAGGCGGAATGACAAAAAGGTTGAAACCACTGCCGTAATATGTTTGAAAAAGAATCTGGTGACTATGATTGTTTTCTGCCGCACGTTAGATTTGAATGGACCGCAGGTTTAGTTTGTCAATACGAAAATAAGGTTTTTAAAATAAAAATGTAACATCATAGAGATGAGAGAAAAAAAACAAAACATCGGGATAATTGTCAGTTATTATTAGTTGTAATATTTTCTTAACCCGTTAACAGCTAGAAAAAAATAACGTTTTTTGTCCTGTAAGCTAGCAATTTTCTAAAAACTAATACAAGAAAACTTAATATTCATTTTGTCTGTCCTTAAGAGATGTCGGACCCTTTTTCAATAATGCAAACTCTAAAAAATATTTTTTGACGTCGTAATAATGACAACACACTGGTGGGTAGCGTGTGTGGTTAGTAAGTATTCGACACACCGGTGGGTCGTTAGCTTTAGAGTGGTTAAAATCCCAATAAGGGAAAAGGGAGGGAAAGGTTGAGTGGCTGATTTGCTACCATCCTTTAGTGTTAATAATATCACGAGTCATTTTTAGTTCGTGAGCTTTGCGTTTCGTTTATATATTGTAAGTAAAGAGTAATATGAGTCAAAACTCCAATAAATATAATCATTGATGCATTCAATATACGCAGATAATCTTTAATGCCAGTTGTTTCTAACTTTGATACTCAAAGTACCTTTCGGTGTGCAATGTAGATTATTTAATGATATTACAAGTTAAATCACAGACGCAGTACATGAATAAAGGCGCTGCAGAGAGGTAGGCGGGAGTGTGAAATGCTTGGTATTCAGGAGACGTCTGTGGCACGTCAGAGCTCCTCGGGACGTTCGGCCTGTCACTAAAATATTGTTATTATACGCGCCTCATGTTATAAAATGTTAACAGGGGGGGTTCACCAACCTTTCACTATCAGTGTATTGTCATCGCGGCTCATTGAGTAGGGTGGTGCCGAATGATTGATTCATTTGACAGTTGGACAATAGTGATGGGGCTTTCAAATATCAGGAGTGCATCGGCAATTTTTTTACATATTTTTTTCCCACTGTGGTAGGTAATAATTATCAGTTTATTTTCTCTCTTTATTTACCAACTGAAACTAGCATTATAGAATTTTCTTGCGTTTTTAAATCCATGTCCGCTCCCAATGTGGAGCATATGACCTGATTATGGAGGTATCTCAACAGAAGTTTTTCTAAGAGAACTGTTTGTTATTCAATCGCTCAACCTCTCTTTTTCAAAGGGAATAGAAGAATACGGCTAGAACAGGATTAGTGGTTAACTAATCGCTCTAGCTACTCTCATTTATTAAAGATTGGAAAGAGTGGGAGGGAGTTTTCAGACATCACAAACACCCATGCCTTCGAACAGAAATCGATCAAAAAAATGCTGTCCGTACTGGGACTCGAACCCGTGAGATTCACCACGAAAGGCCACAACGCTAACCACTGCGCCATAGGGACCGAGAAATTTCTTTGGTGTGTACAAATCGAGAGTTTATATCCCATGTATTCTAAGTAATTTCTGAATTATTCAATATTCTGTTAGCCAAAAGCTTTGAACAGGAGAAAAGATAAAATCCCTACAAGTATACGGACTATGAGTGCGCATTAAATAATAATAATAACAAAATACATATTGTAATTTTTTTCCACCATTGACAGTTAATTTTTACATATCTAGAGATTACAATTATCATGAATTGTTTGTAAAGTTACCGATACCTATAAATCCACGCTCTTACCTTTCAACGTCCCAATTTTTTTTAATAAAATGAAAAAGGAATAAGTACCTAGTAAAAACAACATGCGTATAGAAAAAAAATCGCACGGTGAACTGTATTGAGAGAGGTGTATGAAAAATTCTTATGAATCGACAGTATCATTACTAATAAAATTTTACATATTGAAATTAGTTTTATTAGTAAAGAAAAAAAACGTATTTTTACATTTCTTTCAATTTCGGTTAACAGAAGGGAAAAAATCAGTGTGACTAATACTCCGAACATACGTGAAGAAACCGTTAGTGTAAGAGTTTCAGTATTTTCTCAGTAAATGGTTCGAATACAAAAAATCCTAAAAAAACAGGCGTATAACAAACTATTTGTGCGAATGCCATCTTTATATTAATTACCATCTGACTAGAGACAGAATGACATATCAACAGTCTTGGTAACAATAATTTCCGTTGAGATGCTTAATTGAAAATATTCTCCAAATTAAGAACGAATAGAGTTAAAAATAACAGCAGGTCGGCTTAGTAAAAAGAGTTATAACGATGCATAGCCAGACGATTGTCAAAACTATACTTTGTATTTGAGTTTAGCGTGTAGATTTACGAAGAAATGCCATTTGTACAATGAAATTCCATTTGATTTTCGGTTTCCTATTCCAGCACATTCTAGGCATCGGTCAGTTGTATCTATTTTAGGTGATGCTATGTGCTGTTAGATTGTTATAAAGACGTGATCAGACATTCGCTATTTCCTCTGTATTAATTAACGTCAGCACGAGCAGATACGGCCATTGTAAACTATTAGTGTACGAATTTATTTATCATCTTGTATTATCGGTCGATTTTGTCTTCTTTTCCATTGTTGCGAAAATATAAATCTATTAGAGAGAATTATTACTTTCATCTTACAAAAAGATCACACGGTATTTAGCCCACTTTTACAAACAATTTTCTGTACAAAAACGGCGCAACGAAATGTATGAAAAATAAAAAAAAACAGTTAAAAACAAAATAATAAAACGTTTACAAGAATTTGCATATACATACTTACAATAGAGTTAAACCGTTTTATCTATAGTTTTTTTTAATATAGTGAGGGGTCGGGTCCGAGTCGTCCAGGACATTAAGATTAATTAAAGGGTGATATTTTAAGGATTCAGAGTGTTTAGACTGATATATTACGTATACATAAGTTGCATAAAAATTATTACAATTAACCTGGGTTAAATAAGTCTAATGAATGCGTTTATTAAATTTACGCTTTGAACTGTTATTGCATAATACACTGCACTGAAGACATTTCTTCTAAAACTCTATCAATCTATACAGAATTACACTTTTTAAAAGCATTATTGAAGTATGATTGTAAAAGAAGCACGCGATTTGAACGATATTTTAGTTTTCTGTCAGTTATTGTAGTGCAGTGGTGAGGACTATTCACAAGCAATATAAGCGCTCCAGACAAGGCTTAAATTAAATCATGATATTTAATACTGTATTTGAAAATTCGAGCATGGGTGTTTTTGTTGTCTTTTCTTCCCGAGCTAATCTCGAGTGATTTAAAAAATTCTCATTTGAGTTTATGGTGAGAAAATAAAACAAAATATCTGACGCCTTGGTTGTTTAGCTGTAATTCCAAATATTTTACCATGAAAATCTACAGTAAATATTTATTAAGTGATGCAAAAGTAGATATCAAAAATATTTGACAATACTTGTCGAGTTTTAAAAATGCATCACTACATTTTATCCTAGTCATTTTATCGAGTATAAACAATATTTATTATAGAAATGTTGTTATTAAAATGGTATATTATTTTTTTAAAGATGTGTTTTGTTTTGTTTAACAAATCGTCATTTTAAACATGGTTGAAAAACCCATTGTTTCTTTTCGGTAAAATAAAACTCGTTGAATTCAACCTACGAATAGTTTTATAAAAATATGCTAATCTTAAATCAGTTTTAAGGCTTCCGCTATGCTACGAATAAGAAATTAACGATCCAGAACAAACATAAAGCATGCTAGTGTTTTAATTATCATTTTCCGTTTATTGATAAATTAGAAAAAAGCGCCGGTGAAACTACAAGAAATGTATTTTCACAAAACATTATTTTTTTTAAATTACTGCAGGGTAATTAATTTTGATAGAAGATTTAAAAAAGAGATGTCATTATGTTCAAAAACTTTATCAGTTTGAGTAACGTTGAAAATGGCGTATACCGACATCTATTAATGAGAGAAAATAGTATGTGATTGAAATTATTTAAAACATTTACATAATTATTAATAAAAAAACAATTTGCTAGAAAGATAAACCCGTATTATGTTTATGTAGCTAAATTCATACATTTAAAAAAGATAGGAACACAATAAAAAGATGAGAGAAACCGGAAAAAAAATGATCAGTTTGTTGAACGAAATGTGTTCAAAGCGCCATTATTTTTATATATTTACGGTGTCCGTGCCTGCTGTCTAACATATAGACCCCTTATAGAAGCATCTTAGTAAAAGTTGTTCTAAGAGAGCTGCTTGTCATAAAGTCTCTCAAACTCTCTTTATTTACGAGGGTAAGGGTTCAGAGGTAAAAAGGAAGGACTAGTAACAAAATAATCTAGTTTAATTTTGTTTCCAGAATTGGGAACGCAACATCGCAACCGAAAATGTCATGGATACTGGGCTAGCAATAAACGAATGGATCCAGACGACATTATTACTTTTTAATGAACGCTAGTCACTTGCTATAGGAATATAACAATACGTCGTGAATCACTTGCTTTCACACTCTTCCAATGGCTTCATATTTCTTCATATAAAAACTTATTTCCTAACATTTTTTAACTCGCGTAAATGGTTAAATAAATAATATTGTAAAATTGCTTCCGTGACTGAAAGAGATTAGCTTGTTTTAGCAGGATACGAGATGTGCATTTTATTCTCTAGTAAGACTCCCAGGGCCTAAATCATCGTCATTTAATTTGCGGAAGTTATTATATTTAATATGACGCTTCCTTGCATAAATCATAAATATCCGCGTATTGAAAAGGTGGTCTAATGAACCAACAGGCTTATTAATTAAGATTTCTTCGCAGTCATAACAAACGGGGTAAATAACTGGCAAGAAGTTAGATATTTGACGATACAAAAATCTCCATATTAGACCCGGCCAGTCTAGGATATTTTTACAAGTCAATAACCTGTACATCCAAAAAGATGTGAGATGTTTTTAACGAAAAAAAAAAAAGTAATTAAGTCGATTGTTATTTGTCTTGTATTGTAAGAAACATCAAAAAGTTCCAATTTATGGCGAGCTATATTTTGTCAGAAAGTTTTCAGTAAGTTATTTCACATTATTAGATTTTACTAGACACATAAAAACGGGAAAGTAGTTGCCACACCCTCCCTTGAAGGGCCTCTTTAGTGTTGTTTTATTCTGATATTTCTAGCATTGATAAATATAAACGTATTGTTTATTTTTCGTGATAAAAAATAGTTTGCAGCGGGGCGCAAATGTTCTCTGTAGAACCCGGATGTCACTGGTTACAAGAAAACTTTTTTATATACATATCCTCACTTCTTCTAACATTCCATATAACACAGAACGCATTATTATGATTTGATTGATTATATGTATCCCATACGTTGTTTGTTAAAATGTAAGTGCTTTTAAACTAAATATGTTTGTTAAACGATGTTCAATCAAATCTCAAAATGCAATCGAACGTCAATTTGCCAGTAAATGATTTGTACCACACAGTGCAGATTTGAATCTCTGAAAACATTCATTGTAAAAATGCTGCATGAATTTACAAAATAAAGCCATTTATTTTCGCAATGACATGATACAAGCGCTATTCGAAACGATGGATTGCATCGCAAAGTCAAACGGTGTCGATATTGCATACTTAATTATTTGCTCAAGGAAAAAAAATGGCTGAAATCAAAATTACGCACTCGACGGGAATATTGACCGTTTAAAAATTTGAATAATCGCACGTTATTTGCGCAAATGGAGGCATTGTTATTCGCCCATTATCTTTTTTTTTCTCTCCAAATCACAACTCAATTAATTCTACCTCAGATCGATGGGTTTTTTCACAGCGAACGAAATGTTGCGACAAAACGAAACTATTTGATGACGAAAGTAAGATGAATGGTTTAAACAAAATAACATGATCATTATTTTTTCTATACATAATAGAGTATTATCAACACTGCAACAGAGAATCAGGTAACAACAATCTTTGTTAATGTATTTTACTTAAAGATCATCAAATACAATGTAAACTACAAAAAAAAACAATTATCAACATATAATGTTATCGTTTTTACACAACGTTATATCTGCGATTCAGAATATGTAAAAACTTCAGTTCGAATCCCTTCAAGATATTCCTGTGGACCGAAATACAAATTTATTTGAAGTAAATTACCACGATTCAAATTTAATATGAAAATTCCACCAAACACCTTCAGTCGAAATCTTGAATTAAAGTAAATTATCAAATTAATGCAAACTGAGATTATTCTAAGTTGCTTGAAGAAGCAAGTTAGAAATGTAGCGCTTTGGAATGATATAATATTATTAAGTTAATGGGATGAATGGTCAATCCGCCAGACGGATTTTTTAATTATAAAAAAATAGCATCGAATAAAACTAGGCGTAACCTATTCGTTGCCTCTTCGGTCTCTTTTCAGGGTTAAATATGTACTTTTGGGAGCCATAATAAAACTCATATTTGAAAGGTATCAAGATGTTGCATTGAAATGTATAATATTTATAAAAAGTGAATTTTAATACTGTTTAAAAGTGCTAGTAACGTCACAAACATTCATTGTTTGTTTTTGAATAAGTTTTTTGAACGATGTATTACATGTAAACGATATTTAATTTCATTGGCAATAATTGTTTTGTTTTCATCTGGGAATATCGTAAGCCATACAGAAAAGTGTAATTATGTAACTAAGCAGCAAATAGATAGTATAATCAAAAATTGTTTTGGAGAAAACTGGAGAAATAAAGTATCAAAAAAAGCCATTTAAAAATATACGATGACTACCATAAACGTTTTCTTTTGTTTTTTTTTTGTTTGTCAAATGAAAATGAATTCGATACAAAGATTACTCAAATTTTAGATAGTATGATTGTGAAATAATTGACGGCATAACTTCGCAAACAATGCAGGAGGTAGGTGGCACATTACAAACGACTTTGACGGAAGACAAAGAGCGACCGCTAGTGGGAAAAACATAACTCGTATTCCTGGAACTCGGAACCCGAAGGTTTTCGCGTTATGGGAGGCGGGTATCGGTGCTACGTGTGAACATCTCTTTGTTTTAAAAAGATCGTGATATTCTTGCGCATTGCGGACTTATGATAATTTGTAATTGATTTTGAGTTGGATTGTTTCGTGTCGATTTGTTCGCAGCAGCGTGGAGTGACGACCTTCGCGATGAACACTGGCCGTTGAAGTGTACGCAGGAAGTCTGGGTCTATTGCGCGTGCCGCCATTTTATAAAATTACGCTGGTTCTAAACATTCAATGCCTATTGTTAAAAAATACATTTTTTAATCAATGTGACTATTATCTCTCGCGGCTCGGAGACTAGAAAAATACTTCTCTGCCGATGGGGGTTGTTTAGGGACCCCAGTGGTTTCCTCATTATTGGCCTTATTCTTATGAATTTCAAAAAAAATAATAGTTTAAAGGCTTTAAAATATCTCTCTGCATCATTCCTCATACATTTTTTTTTATAAAAATCCGTGTTTTTTTAAAATAAATAATCATATTTTAATTTGCGCGTAAAAAAGACGTCATCCCAGGACAAATATGAATTTGCAACTGAGGCGTTCAGCCCAGCTATCTTACGAACGATCGCTGATAAGCGGGCGCTTATCTCGTTATCGCGTTATCGCGTATTTATATAAACTACAAAAGGTCCAAAAAACTATGATATAAGAATACCTTAATTATAAACATTGTATCACGCATATTAAAATAGATATTTAAGAAAAGTGGGTATCGGGGTCGCATTTCTTGAGCTTCGAACCGGAAAAGTTATCTGAACAAATCATAATATAAACATTTATCAGAGTTTTAAATTTAGGTGTAAGTAAGAAAAATGAAATCTATTTATTGTCTGTAAATAAATAAAACTGGTTTAAGTACAATCAATAAATGTTGAATATCGACAAAGAAAGCATTCAAGTAGTTCACTATGTTTTTTTTCATTAGAAACGTATCATACACAAAAATCATAGGAAGTGATTTTGTTGGCCTATATAACAAAGCTAAGTTGTAAGACTTTACTTAGCTCAACAGATCCCACGTTTGATTCCTTGCTAAATGGTTATCCAACAAACGTTTATTCTATAATTGAACGCTTGGCTCAATTGAGATCACGGCCATGGGTGTTTATGAGCAGATTTTAGAAGTATTTGTTTTTTTTTATCGCGAGTTGAATATTTATATTAAAACCATGTGTTATTGAATAAAATACGTGTGATAACATATAAATGAGAATTATATACCTTATTTATAAACAATTTATACCAAATTAATTTGGTGACTTAATTATGAAATTTATTCTGAAATTAAATAATTATTTATTTTAATTTGTTTACATCTTCGAGAAAAAAAGCGGATAAAGTATGGCTGTATATCTGTATTCATTGAGTTATGAAGAAAATTAATCAGCTAGGACAAATATAATTTTAAAAATACTCATTCACTATGGTTTTAAAAATGAAGCATTACTTAAAACAATCAGGCGTCTTTAGGTGAAACCGCAATTATTATTTTTTTATAACCGGCAGTCAAGATATTTCAAACAATTATCGTGTGTTACGCAGTCGGAAACAGGTAATACTGAGCAGTAAAATATATAATGTAGTTAAAGAAAATATCAAAAAATGCATTAGAGTTTCTCGCATTTCCTTGTAATTAAAATTGGTGGGTTTACTCGGTAGGAAAGCTGGTGCCCAATAAATATAAAATGAACTTGTAAAATTGTCAAGAGATATAAGACGAAACATTTTGACATTCGCTGGACAAAGATGTTTACATAGTAGCCACCTGTTTCAAACAGCTGACGACCAATCGTAAGGTGTGCGGAGTGCAGTGTGGTGTGCCGGATGTACCACTACCAATCTATCTTTCACAAAAAAAAAAAAAAACCCAAAAGGGATGCACACGCCGACAATTTTTTATAACAGGTTTGGGCTAACGTTTAGGGCTATTAATATTTCGTCATAAAGTGGCATGATGTATTATTCGAAACCTGATTAAATAAAGAAAATCTTTAATACAAATATCTTTAAGGAGGAAGGAAAACCGAATCCGAATTATCATCTTCTTTTCATTTATATATACATATATGTATACTAACGTGCAGTGGCAACACTATGAACTTTTGTGGTTTGAATACACAGCATTAAACATTTATTTAAAAATGGGTCAGAATCGCATTATTTTTCCGACTCCAGACAAACCTACCGACTCCACGATTCCCGATACTGACTCCGCAGACCTGTTTATGTGTTTATTTATAACTTAAAACTCGCGTCAAGAAGCGCCCTATAACTGTATTACGCCCAAATCCCGCTATATTTATAGAAAGATTTGTAAAATGGCATACAGTCGTATAAAAAGTCGGTTTCTTAACCAAGTGATGGTTATTGTAAAAACTAAGCTAAATGAAATATACTTAAACTACAAATTGTTTCAACAAAAATTGATAGCGGTTCATTATATTGGTTTTGCACGCCACGTCATTCGCCTCTTTAAGTAACTAAAAATAAATTTCTACAAAGTTACCACCAGTCACTTCAAATATATTATTTGTATCCTACAAAATAACCGAGGAGTTACATAAATTTTTAAGGTGCCCAAGCGCACGAATGACTTCAAAAACCTTGGCCCGTTGCACTGTCCTAGTATTACCTGTAATGCCATGTATTATCCATCCCTTAATAAATAATTAAATTAATGCGGTAAATAGCAAACAAATCTTTTGGCATTGGTCGCCTCTTTGAGATAAGAATGCAAGTAGTTGGTAACATGATTATTTAAATAAACAATTTGTTAACAGAAACACAGCGGATGTTTTGCTAACGAAATTTTGCTACTTCTGAAAGTAGCACGTAATCAAATAGTTCAGATTGTTTACCTGCATCTGCATATCAACAGTCCAGGCTGCGTGGTTTCTCCGCGGAGCGTCAGGGGCCACGGCTACTCCCCTCTCCTGACGCTTTCTGTACTCGTTCAGGATTGGAATCTTCGAGTCTTTGTCGCAAGTTGAAAGAATCACCTCGCGTTCAATCTAGAATCATTTTATTACGTTAAATTCATTTTTAATTCAATATACACATTATACTCGAGGCTGTTATTTGCAAACCCGGCTTGTTCCACAATCGGTGAAAGATGAACCGTGAATGTAATTTAGTTAATGAAAATACATTTTCAAAGTATTTTTAGATAATGGTCTCAAACATGACTTGATGACATGACATGATGACAAAATATCATTACTAAAACTAAAAATACTTTTAAAATGTATTTTTTTTTTACAAAATGAAATTCAAGATTCATTTTTCAACCATTATGGAACTAGCCGGGTTTGCAAATAATACTCCCTGGTTTTTCACGATTCATAAAATTATTATACGACAGGTGGAAAGCCATTACCTTTTTTGAGACCCTTCATTTTTGTACTAATTCTACATTTTAACCTCTAGGCACATATGGCGAGCATTCGAATTGCAAAGTTATTCTTATTTCTACCATACGCAAAACACCAATAATATATTTATTGTAATCTACAATGATTGATACCTTAAAAAATGCAATGGAAATATTATGCAAATTTGTCACTTTATCCCCACCGGTCCTCAATCCTATTTTCGACGTTTCTGTACTCGAGGTGTAATGAAGAGCAGAACCGGTTTCGCTCGTCAGTAAAAAAGTGGTATATTTTTAATTAAAAGAAAGTTGTTTTATATTGGTTTATTCCATTACTCTGAAGTTTGAGTTTTATAGACTTGGTCTTAGCTATTATTACCAACCAACAAAGCCACGATAATATGATGTGACTGTTTTCGATTTTATTTTACATAAATGTGTATATAGTTTCACTTTCCGCCATTTTATTGAAATATAAGAACAGATTTCGCTCACTAAGGGGTTTTTATCAATCGATCGAATAATCGAAAATTGTAGAATGTTTACAAACAGTAGAAATATATATCATTTTATTTGTTTTTAAATAACCTGTATAACCTACCACTTATGAAAAAAGTTAGGTAATAATCAATAAATTAAATTATTATGACAGATATATAATTTATATCTCCGTTGGTTGTAATAGTTCGCACATTACAACCCTCGATTGAATTGTTTTTAATGATTTGAGTAAAATTTGTATATTATATTCTTAATATGCTATCTAAATGAGTTTTTAAAATTGGTTTGATAAACAAGGACAAAGAAAACGATGGTAAAAAAGATATAACATGGTGATCATGTAAGAAATTAAGTTTGGATCTCATGGGATTAAAGTAAAGAAAGTGTGCAATCTAAACATGGGTATGAATTAGCAAGAGACATGCAACCGATGTGGTTAAGGTTGTAGGAAGTAAAATACTGCCAAGAAGTAACGCAGTTATTTTTGTTGAATCTCAGTACTTGTTAAACATTTTTCAAAATTGATTATACATTTCAGTGGAAAAAATTTCATACATTTAATAGATAACGCAGCTGATGGAATCAGTGTCAATCTAATATCGCCCGTTGTGGTCTAGTTGGTAAGAGCTTGCTCTTTCGATCAGGCTGATCTGGGTTCGATTCCCGGTAAAGTCGATGTCAAATTTAGATTTTTTAATTTAAATTTGAGATATGACACGTGGGTGTTTGTGATGTCAATTTATCTCGAATGGCTTGCGAAAATTCTCATCAAGTTCTCATACGATCTTTCAAATTTAAAATATTTAAAATATTGGCGCATTGACATTAGCTGTAGTGTTAAATATTTTTTTATATAAAAAAATATATACTGTTTTTTGTTTTTGACCAAAACTATAAATGCACAGCTTGTTTAGCAACTGCGGACAATGATCCAAAATCCCATGATTTCTATTATAAATCGCCGACCAAAAACTTTTTTTAATAACGAATCCAAATTTTTACACGATTTTATGTTGAATGTTCAAGGGAGGGAGGGAGGACATGAAGATTTTTGAATCGCCGAAGTGGGGCATGGCACAAATAAGGTTGGAAAACACTTGTCTAGCCCTTCTTAAGTATGTATTATGTATATATTTTAATATGTAAAAGGGTTAGATGAGTTATATAGCATAAGGGAGGACAAGGTGGGTGAAGTAGTATGACAGCATTCTTTATTTGAACAAACCAGCGCCCTTGACAAGCAGCCAAGTTATAATAATCGATCATTAACCATTCAATTATTTTTGTCTTTACTTAGAGGCTAAAAATAAAATACACCTTGTTAAAACGCTCCACGATACACATTGGATGTAGACAAGAGGTAAAAGTCGTTGTGTAAACCATTAAAAATTAAATTATTTAAGCAAATCTCGACCGAAAAATCTTTACTAATCTTTGCCAGTCGAAATGTTGAAATATCAACAACCTTGCTACAAAAACCGCGTTTTTTTATAGACATTGACTTATTACTTTTATTAGACACATTGATAAAAATACTTTTGATTAGACTTTGACGTGAGATATTCTTAAGTGTGAATTGGACATACTTAAAGTTTTCCATCAAACAAGGTTAAGCACTCAAATTGATTTTATCTCGGTTATTAGGATTATAATTCACAGCGACCTGATTATGTGTTAATAGTGAGATTTACATAACACCGTTCTAGAGATACCAACTTATCACGTGCTATATTTTTGGTTACCAAATTTTATGATAATCCATATCAATTATCGTGTCTTATTTCGAGCCGCGCTTGGAGAAACGCCGCCTAACATGAATACATATCTGTTAACAATGGAGAATTCGTGGGAAAATTCTCACAGCCGTAGTATTAATCAGCTTCTAATACATATACCAAACACCGGTAAAATTAACTTACGGTGTAATTTTGAAATATAGTACTAAAACAAAACCATCTTACTAATAGTAGGTACAGACAGAAGATTTTGATGGTAGAGTCATATCGGGAATTTAAGCTGCCCATCAAAGACTATAACAAATGGGACGTAGTACACATTGTCGAAAGACACTCTGATTAATTTAAATCAAAGCTGAAATAAGTTAAAAGACAACAAATTGTGTTAAATTTAATCTTTTAAGACTATTCCAAAATCTTAAGAGATCAACGATAGAGAAAAATGCTTAGTATTAAATGAACTTTCGGTTAGATCATTTTCACTTATAGTGTAGCTCCCCATAGAACTCTGTTTGGTTACAATATTTTATTTTTGAATTAAAATAAAATATTATATGCACGGATGATTGTGATAACAAATTTAAAATATAAATTAAATATGCATTTTTTTATATTTTCAACAAAATCAAAAATCAAGTTCACTTATACCAGTGAAAACCATCCATCTACAAGCGCAATTTAAATATCTAAAAACATCTTTAAGCTTAATGTTGCTAAGTGATATTTAAGCTCATCAATACCATCGGCAGACGATTTTGTATTTTGTTTAAAAGTTAAATACCCATTTATTGAATGGTTACCCAATATTCTCATGACTGTACATTTTCCGTCACATATAACTGAAATAATAATTTTAACAAATTGTACGAGTTAACCTTAGATCAAACTAATTAAAATTGAGCTTAGTTAGCAATGTTACTTAACTACCGAAATTACGAAAAGCTATTAAAAATAAAATAAAACTAAGAAGCTAATGACTAGAATAATTAACTTTGATTAAAATGCGGTTTTTATAGTTTAGTCTAGATAAAACGTATTTTAGTATAATCGACGATTTTTTTTCCATTTATGTCCTTGATCCTACCCTGCCCCCATTCGAAATGGAAGAAGTGAAAATGCAATATTTATTACTCATTGTAGAAAATCTTTGGCAATTATTGTAATTATAATTGCCGGCTGTATAGCCCGAAGCTTGCAGGTGAAAAAAAATGTGGTATATATTGCCATTTAAAGTAATTCGAAAATAATTGTGATTAATTAACTAGAAAAGAAGTTAACCGACATGATAACGATTTGTTTATATCAAATGTGAACTGATTTCGTATTTAAGAATTAATTATTTAAATCAGTGGTGTTCAATCGCCTGTTCGCGGATAATTACTGCTGGACCCTGAAACAGTCACTGAATAAAGATTTCAAAACTGATATTCATGGTGTAAGTTCAATAGAAAATTACCAGCGATGAAAATGCAGAAATATCGATATTTTAGTATTTAGCAAATTAAGCAAAATCAAATTTTAAATGTATAGAAACCATCACATATTTTAATAAAATTGATCGAGATGTATTTTGTAATATTTTAAATCTTCTTGTTGTGTATCAATATTGAGACATTCCAAAACAGTTGAGTTTTTAATGATGCACTAGCTGTAAGCCCGTTGACCTCAACGGAGAGATTTTTGTTGCATTTTTAAGTAGTCAGAAAAGTTACTGGCGTGAAAAATAAATTACTAACCTATTTATTGAATAATCCAGAAATTCTGATAGTAAAAGAAATATCTCGGGGCGTATATCGACAGCCCTGCCCTGCAGTATTTAAATTGTAAATTATTTATTTTTGGAATAATGTTCTAGTTTGCTAACAACTATTTTTCGTAATAGCAGAAATTTCGTTAATTATTTTATTTTTGGTATAATTTTTAAGTTTGCTAACAATTATTTTTCATAGTAGCAAAAATAGTCCTTGTAAATTACTTAATTTTTGGAATAATGTTTAAGTTTGCTAACAATTATTTTTTCTATTAGCAGAAATAGACCTCGTAAATTATTTAATTTTTGGAATAATGTTTAAATTTGCTAACAACCATTTTTCATAGTAGCAAAAATAGTCCTTGTAAATTACTTAATTTTTGGAATAATGTTTAAGTTTGCTAACAATTATTTTTTCTATTAGCAGAAATAGACCTCGTAAATTATTTAATTTTTGGAATAATGTTTAAATTTGCTAACAACCATTTTTCATAGTAGTAAAAATAGTCCTTGTAAATTACTTAATTTTTGGAATAATGTTTAAGTTTGCTAACAATTATTTTTCCTATTAGCAGAAATAGACCTCGTAAATTATTTAATATTTGGAATAATGTTTAAGTTTGCTAACAACCATTTTTCTTAGAAGCAGAAATTTCGTTAGTTATTTTGTTTTTGGTATAATTTTTAAGTTTGCTAACAATTATTTTTCATAGTAGCAAAAATAGTCCTTGTAAATTACTTAATTTTTGGAATAATGTTTAAGTTTGCTAACAATTATTTTTCCTATTAGCAGAAATAGACCTCGTAAATTATTTAATTTTTGGAATAATGTTTAAGTTTGCTAACAACCATTTTTCTTAGAAGCAGAAATTTCGTTAATTATTTTATTTTTGGTATAATTTTTAAGTTTGCTAACAATTATTTTTCATAGTAGCAAAAATAGTCCTTGTAAATTACTTAATTTTTGGAATAATGTTTAAGTTTGCTAACAATTATTTTTCCTATTAGCAGAAATAGACCTCGTAAATTATTTAATATTTGGAATAATGTTTAAGTTTGCTAACAACCATTTTTCTTAGAAGCAGAAATTTCGTTAATTATTTTGTTTTTGGTATAATTTTTAAGTTTGCTAACAATTATTTTTCATAGTAGCAAAAATAGTCCTTGTAAATTATTTAATTTTTGGAATAATGTTTAAGTTTGCTAACAACCATTTTTCTTAGAAGCAGAAATTTCGTTAATTATTTTATTTTTGGTATAATTTTTAAGTTTGCTAACAATTATTTTTCATAGTAGCAAAAATAGTCCTTGTAAATTACTTAATTTTTGGAATAATGTTTAAGTTTGCTAACAATTATTTTTTCTATTAGCAGAAATAGACCTCGTAAATTATTTAATTTTTGGAATAATGTTTAAATTTGCTAACAACCATTTTTCATAGTAGCAAAAATAGTCCTTGTAAATTACTTAATTTTTGGAATAATGTTTAAGTTTGCTAACAATTATTTTTCCTATTAGCAGAAATAGACCTCGTAAATTATTTAATATTTGGAATAATGTTTAAGTTTGCTAACAACCATTTTTCTTAGAAGCAGAAATTTCGTTAATTATTTTGTTTTTGGTATAATTTTTAAGTTTGCTAACAATTATTTTTCATAGTAGCAAAAATAGTCCTTGTAAATTACTTAATTTTTGGAATAATGTTTAAGTTTGCTAACAATTATTTTTCCTATTAGCAGAAATAGACCTCGTAAATTATTTAATTTTTGGAATAATGTTTAAGTTTGCTAACAACCATTTTTCGTATAAATATAAATAAATAGTTAATTAAATTATTATATATAATTGAGCAGCCCTATATAGCCGTTCACAACCCTGCAGGTGGAAATCTTAGAATTCAAAATCGTTTAGTGCAAGATTTCACCCACAGATGTCATTATTAGTTCACTTAAAACGCGTTCTTATTTTTTGCTGTGTATTATTTAAATTAAATAAAGTTTTTATATCGCTTTTCTCAAGTGGATTCGTAGATCAGTGTGTAAGCCGTCCGAACGTCGCGCATGAAAATTGGGGCATGGTATCGAATCCCACAGCTTGAGAGAATATTTTTTGAAAATTAATTGTTTTTACACATAATAAAATAAAAATGTCATGATTTCAAAAATTCACTCATGACGTCAGAGAAAAATGAAGAAATGAATTAATGACGACAGCGGGGCAGGATGGGGGGGAGGGGGACCGTCTTTCTTGACGTCATCGAATAGGCGAAATCGCGACCATAATATACAAACGAAAAAAGTATCTCTTTAGTATGAATAAAAAAATGTTGACAGCGTGGCTGGGGCGGAGGAGGGGAAGGGGAAATCGGGGACATTTTACAGACGGACGGACATTAACGACTATTAATATATAGATTATTGTTATAAAAAAATATAAATTATTTATGGAAATCACCCGTTTATGATAGTGATATATTTTTTTGATATACTCTATATGAAATATCGGTATACCAGTTTAGATATATTCGTCCGATACTGCTATCCCTACTCCTAAGTGGTACGATTTGTAGAAGTAAACGTGTACATATTGCGTAAAATATAGAAAAAAAATCGATTTCACGAACTCCCTAAATTATAAATTAAGCAGTGAATCCTGGGACGCATGTATATATAATACTCAATTACTGGGTGACTCTCTTACCACCTTGCCGTTAAAAATATTTCGAAAACAACTCATTTTTCGGTAATTTTTTGATTTATTATTAGTATGTAAGCGTTTTTTCTTTCTGAAACAACACTCCGATTACAATAATTATAATGAAATACAAAAACAAAAAGGTTACAACATAAAAACTATAATATGTCAAAGCATTTATATTGTTAACATATTTATTTTATTTTTACAGAACAAGCTTTTTGCTACCTTCAACGGTCCCAAGGGGTAAAAAAGTTGACGTACGCTGATTACACTATTTGTTATCGTATATAATAAAACGAGTATAGTAATTAAAAAAATATTGAGCCACGACATTTTAAATATCTAATTTAATGAAAAACGGTTTAGTACGTTGTTAAAACAAGATTTTTAATTGCTAAATAATTTTTATTTCGTAAGCTAATTAATTTAAAAATAACATGAGCACGATTTTTTTACTTCCAAACCGTTTTTACTTCCAAACTGGAGAGTATGGATTTATAATTGAAGAGCAATAAATTATTCAGCGTCTATTTTTATGGATAGATAAAAGGCGTTACCAAGGAGATTTCTAGGTTGAATAAAAAAGGTATAAATATTTCGTAATAATTGAATAAATTGATAATCCACTAAAATGCTAAAAACTTCCTCGCCAAGAAGAATGCGATGAACATCACACGACCGATATAAGTGGAAAAAATAAAGGGATGCCGATTTGATGTTGCTGTTTGAAAGGATGATACCGATAGATTACGGCCGCCCTAAAATTACATATTTTGGATAAGAAAAACTATCACAAATAATGAATCATATACACGGAGTATTTCTTCATAGTCAACTTAAAAGAGTGGAAGGGGCACGCATACATAACGTATTTGAGCAAGTTTTGTTGATCGAACAGAACAAACATAGAAAACGAATTAAAATTTCTTACTAACCGAAGTTGGGCGGTAGCGAGAATGATTGACTGGTTGGCTCAAAAAAAAAAAGTTTGAGTGACTGAATTTCAATAATTCTCAAAAAAACGTCTAAGGCGTCTTTTCATATTTCAAATTTGGATTAAAGATTTCAAAATCACCGAGCAAAAATTTTTCAATCCCGAATTTATCCAAGATTTTATGTTAAATGTTCAGTCCCGGAATCCCGAGATTTCAAAAAAGAATTGGATGCACTAACCAGAATGTAATAATAACGCTCGGATGTATTTATGCGACAGACACGCACACACAAATAAATAAACTTTCTGCAATACAAGATACGCCCTACAAAAAGGCATCGGTTGAATGGTAGTTTATTTTCACGTTTTCTCTTACCGCAGTGATAGTAAGTTAAAGATCACGGCTACGGAACCTTTATTATTTTAATATGACTCACGATACGTGCCGGTTTATTTTTGGTAAACTGGTTTCGATGAAATAAATCTTGAATGAATTCAGCTTCAATGAAAATTACTTTAATGGAGGCGTAAAACGAAAATATCAATTGGTATTCATTTGATGGTGAGAACGTAGGATTGGTCGCGTAATTAATTTACCATAGTAAGTGTTATTTGTTTTTTTTTTTAATTCGTCTAAGAAACACTCACAAAAGATTACAATTAAAATGGAGAAAAAACGAGAAGATTCGACCAAACTAATTGACGGTTAAATATGTTGTATATTTTTTTAAAATCCCCATCAAGAAAGATATCGTGATTTAAAAGAAATAATACTGAAATATAACATCGTATTTATTTTAACAGTTTAAAAATGAAACGCTTAATTTTTTTCGCAATATGACTTGGCAGTAAATTATGAGTGCTTCCCAGTAAAAGTAAATATGTATACATTTCATAAAATGTCTACCCAATGTGGCCAGTAAGCGGTAAAAATTACCCATCCATTTGTAATTCATAGAAAATTTAAGTTTCAATACATAAGAATATCATCATCACCATCAAGTGCTTTAAACTTAGTAATAATAAATTATATTATACGCGATGAAACTATTTACCAAGCATCAGTTCAAGTTCATCCGTGCACTAGAATTCATGAATATGCCGGGTTCGTCGGTGAAAAAACGTATGAAAAAAATCAAAATTTAAAAGATTCAAATTTAATATTGAAATTCCATCAAGTATCTTTAGTCGGTATCTAAAATTATTTTTGTAATTGATTAGGATTATTTTTTGTTTAATAATAATTTTGAATTATTCAAAACTAGCGGCAGATTGAATTCGTAGATAGACAGTGAAAACAATGTTATGTAGATTAATTATGTATTACATTTAAGAGATACAAAGCTACGCAGCGATTTGTAAAATAGCGGAACGTGTAGTACCTAAATGCGTAGTCAATCATACTTAGCATTAAAATATATTATAATCATATCATTCGTAAATTATTCTGCCACTTTAGTTCAATTACAGTGATTGATATACTATACAGGAAAAGATTAACGCAGCCTCGAAAATGTTGATCAAAATTTACACCGAACTATTTTGTCTACTCATGAAATGGATACGATAATTAAATGTTAAGGTAGTATTGCTCATAATAACGGCAAACTTGCTAAGTTTGTGACTTAAAACATCAATCGCCTGCCATATGCCTGAATGATATCAATTTGTAAATATTAATATTAATTTACTACGAATACATACTTACTTACAAATTGAGCCATTTTTATGTACAATCACGTCTTTATTTGGTGTTTTAGTGCATTGCATATTTTTATTTTAAGGAGATAACACTATTGCAATGTGTTTCAACTGAAGTAACTCCACTTTTACGATACTTTAAGACGTGTAGAATATTACAATATTACTTGACTGACTTCGCCTCTAATGGGCCCAATAATAAGAATATGTTACACGACGGACATTTTTTTCCGAAATATGATTATCTAACCACTATTTTTAAATTTTGAATAACTTGACTTTGATAACAAAACTTAAAAACTTGAAAGAATAATATTCTACAAATCTTAAAGTAAAAATGCTAGAGACTAGAGACTAAGTCAATCAATGGTTTCAACTAAAACTCCATATTTGTTTTATAAAACCATATCAAAATTTTTGTGATTTTCTTCGTTTGTTAGATATTTAAGCTATAGCTTATTTGTATTTAGTCTTTTTACTTCTTAAAATGAGCAGTTTCGGTAATAATAAAGGTAAGTGATTTACTCAAAATAAGTATTTGATAAAAAAAATTGTTAATAAATTATCTCTAATTGGAAGATTTTTTTAATTTACAACAATGTTATTGCGATGCTTCGAGTTATCTGATGAGAACGTTTGGAAAAAAAAAAACTGAAAATTTTAAAATTTCGTATTTAAATAATAAAACAACAAAGACCATTCAATATCCAAAACATTAAAGAACAAAAAATCTCTGATTAATACCGATGATATGCATATAAAAGAACAATAAAAACCATTGATATCAAAAAATATTACACCGCGTGCTGTGTGTCTAATAAAAATTAGTCGTGAATAAAGCCAGCTACAAAATTGAAATAAAATAAAAAAAAAACAAAAATACAAGCTTTGTTGCATTTACAAAACAATGGATGTAAACTTATCGCAATACTCCGTTCACAGTGGATACGAGAACACAATTTATGTGGGTTGATTGTGATTGATTGTAGCGTGATTGTTATCTTCGATAACAGATATAAATTCACTGTCAATTAAAACGGCCGAATGAATAAAGCATCGAATTATTCTAATGATTATTTAGAAGTGTACAACCTTATAAAATACAGGAGATTAATCAAAGATAATGATCGCTGCATGTGTAGTGTAAGTTACAGAGTTTAGAAAAACGAACGACTGAATGAAAATTATGTGGGTGATATTATTAATACTATAAAACTATATAGATAAAAGTAGAAAGAGTAAGGTGTAATATATTTCTCAAAAAATATCATTGATCAAAATTTTATATTAAGCCACTACCGGTATACGTAGGAGTAAAATAAGGCGATTTGTTTTTTTATCACTCCAATTTAATTTAAAAATGTATGATTTTTTTATTGAGTTTTGAAATAATTTGAAATACCGCATGCATGGTTCAACGTCGTTGATTTCGGCTACGGAGGTCGCGGGTCCGAGTCCCAATAAATTTCTATTCGATTGCATGGATGTTTGTGATGTCTTGGATTCTCCTCTCCCACCCATCCTACTCTAAAAACGGGGCGTGGCGAGAGTGATTGTCTAACCACTAGTCTTGCCCAATGCGTATATTCCTACTCTCTATGAAAAAATGAGAGGTTGAGCAACTGGCTATCAATCGGCTCTCGTAGAAACACTTATGTTGAGATTAACTCCATTAAGAGTCCATATAATTTACGTTAGAAGCGGACATGGCTAAAAAAATATGTATAATTACAATGCGGGTCAAAACTTGGCATATATAGATAGACTCCTAATGAACACATCTCAACATACAACAACATCTAAATCTTTGATTCACGAAAATACGGAAAAGAGTGCAAGGTCAGGCAATGAATCTCGCTATGTCCCGTTTTTATGATCAGAGGGTGGAAAAGTATGAATTTTTTATCGATTGAAAAATCCAATTATAAAATTTTGGGAAAAGTTATTGATATTGATGAGAAATTGATCAATCGGCTACAGATCTAACGAAATTATTGATATTCAAATAGGTAATTAGGAAAGTGAAATCAGTCACATATGATCATATACTATTTTTTAATTGTAACATAACCAATATTAATTTTGTTTTTTTTTTTAAATAAAAATGAAATTATTTGCAACGGATCAACCACATCTAGATTTGCACTGTAACGAAGAGAAGGAGGGGTTTATGTTGAACTTTATTATTAGTAAAAACTACCTTAATTGCATTGACAAAGAGAAACTCTTTTCATATTTGATTGACAGACATAATGATCTTCGATATTTTGTAAATTCTGACGATGTAAACTCCAGACTTACCGGAAACTTGGCGGAGTGAGTGTGCAGCGGCTGGTGAGGCAGGGCGCCTGGCAGGGCCAGCTGGGGAGCCGAGTTGAACGCTGGTGAGGGGGGCATGCGTCGCGCGCCGCCCACCGGCCTGGGCGGCGGCACTGGCTTGTAGGGGGAGCAGGACGCCACTGTTCCGCTCGCTGGAAAATTAGAAAAGAAAATGTTTAAAAAGAGTCACTGGTAGGCAAATTATTTTATCGAGACATAAGTAAAATTGTTGTTTTGTTTTAAGTTCCACTCTGACGATTGTTTGTTGGTTAACCATACACAGGTTACTATTATGTATTACAATTTTATCTTTGAAGAATGATCTATAAATTATTATACATACCTATATATCAATGTCTCTTATAAAGTTTCTATTTTTAAACCGTGCCCACACCGATTGTGGATCAAACTGTCAATTCCTAATCTAAATAAAACCAACTATATTATCCCTGGTTAGTCATTGCTCAACCTTTATTTTTGGAAGTGGCATAAAAAAACTATTTCAGAGTTAACTTGACACCCTTTCTGCGCCTTTTTTCTTTTATTCGACTGAAAAATATTTTTGTATTAAGATTCAAGTACATGATCTCATCAGTGCAGATCACTCAGCAGCAGTCTAAAAGATTTGGAATAATGAAACTCATCAAAACCTCGTTGCGTCAAAAGATTTTTTAATAATTTAATGTTAAAAAAGCTCACATTACGCTTACTTGAAGTTCTTTTGTACCGACTTTAAAACGTTCAGTTCACCAAAAGTCAATTGCGCTGAAAGTTTGCTAAAAAATTATAACATCAAAAATCTATATTAAATATTTTACTGTAATTTAATAGGAGTCAGCTTACCAAAAACCTCGTATTGCCAGAAGATTTCCAAAAGATTATAATTGTAAAAGCTCACTTTATTTTGAAACTCATTTGTAGTGATTTGTGAACTTTTAGCTTATCAAAAGTCTAATACAGCTAAAGCTTTACAAAAGCTGTTTAGACTTGGAAGCTCATCATCAGCCTTGTTCGATCTTAGAAAACTTATGTTATTTTGAAAATGATCTGCTTTGCACTATCTAGATATAAAAATAATTCAGTATGTCTGCTACACTCTGCAAATTTCCCCAAAGAAATTATGCCTTTGTAGTTTGTATACACGTTCTTATCCTAATGCCAGCGTTATGTAATTTTTAATACTGTATGCATGCAAAATTAACTATTTAATCACATCAATTACAAATACTTACCAATCATATATAGAAGAATTATCAAAACTTGTAATTGTTTATCTTATCCCGTTGCAAAATGCAGGGTCACGAGTTCTATCACACATTCGCTTGCATTGGGCTTTCAATTAGTGTGTATGCAATTAAATACTAACCGATAGTATCAAAACCGGTATTTCATTTATTATAAACCGGTATCGCAAATATCAATACTGGTACTAAAAAATAAGATAAAGATTAACAAAAAAATATATAATTACTACGACCAATTGGAAACGCAACGCAATGCCGAACGAATAAATCAATAACGGTATTTCCATATGTCATATTCGTAAAAAACAGATTCATTTGATTAATTTAATTGATTGTCTCTTTAAAATAAAATAACCCATTCAAAATACTAGTTCGTCAATACTGGTATATGGAATTTCCGTGAAAATAAATCCAGGTGCAGGAAAAACCTTCTCAGGTGCAATTATTGACCGACATTGGTCGATGAATATACATTTGTAACGTAATACATGGTATTTACGGTATACCAATTTCTAGTTGTATACAATGTATACATTCTAACCCATCTTCATTTTTTCTTTACCAAAACGTAGGGTATTCAATTAACCATCTAAACCAACTAACCGGTTTCCGTTTTTTTTCAAATAAATAAACCGGCTAACCGGTTTAAACCGGAATTATTTAAAGAAAAACAATTGCAGTAACTTATAAACCAATATTTAAAAACAAAAAGTAATATATATGGTATTTTTTTCTTATTTAAATATGAATTAATAAGTTTCATAAAAGAGTAGATGACCTCATTTATTTATTTATTTTATTAAGTCCATTTCTAATGTTAAGCATATGGTTTTTTTTTGAGAACTCCTTGTTACTCAGTTTTTTTTATTTTTTTATTCGATAAACTTTTTTCCTTTCTGCATCACTCCGAAGACGATGTCTCCTCAATGATACAGTTAAGATACATGTTTTTAGGCAATTTTATAGGTAACAATAATAATAATTAGAAATATAAAGAGATACTAATAAAGGTGAATTAAATAATTAAATAATAAACACGGAAAAAAAAATAATTAAATAATAATAAGCAAGAATGATAGTTAATGGCACTATTGAGACAACTTTTAATTTTGAAACAGATATAATATGATTAAGGATTGAATGGTGAGGGGCAGGGAAGATAAACTTTTTCTCCAAAAGAAGTAGCAAATTTCTTGAAGTGAGCGAAATTTTCTGGAGATGAAACTAGATCTGGATGCCCGATAGGACCATCACGGTTATTTCTACATAACGAAAACAATATACCTCTTTCAACAGACATAATCGAACAATTCCAGAGAATATGCTCTGAATCTTGATTACTGTCACCACAAGGACAGTGTGGGTTAGGTTTGATTTTAAATTTATGTAGCTTGGCATTAAACGCACCGTGTCCGGTGATAAATTGTGAGGTCCAGTGATCCGGAGAGAGCCAGGTTGCATTCTGACGAAAAACAATATCTGGGAAAAATAAATAGGTAATTCTACCACGAAGGGACTTTGACCATCGACTTTGCCAATTAGTTAAAACGGTTAGTGAGCAGAGTTTTTTCACTTTAGCTTTTAAAAAATCTTGTGAATCCAACGGGTGAAGAGTTGTGAGACCAATTTGCGCTGGTTTCCCGTGCAAAAGGTGATGAATTGCAGCTCGTCTTTGGACCTCTAGATCCAATGGAGTAAGTCCCAGCATTACGGGAAGACATTCTGTTGAGCAAGTTCGGTAAGCTTTGGAAATAGCAAGAAGGGGAAACCGTTGTCCCCGAAGAAGTATTTGACATATTTCCTGTCGTTGGGTACACCTATATGCCCAACAACTTGCAGCATGACACGCGATACCGAGAAATATGGACTTGTAATAAAGCCGAGACGTAGGGAATGTTAACCCCCAACTTACCCTAGCCATACGTGCAGCCTTTTCGAAGCTTTTCTTAGAATTAGCTATCGCCGTTTTCACGTGGTCCAAGAAAGATATTTTTTCATCTAATATCACATCGAGGTTTCTCAAGGTTCTCTGGACTGGAACTGTGATTGTATTAAACTTAACAATTGGTTTTCGCGTCAGTTTCCCTTTAAGCAACTGTCAGTTCAAGTTCATCCGTGCGCTTGAACGCCTGAAGATGCCGAAAGGCGAAACCCGGGTCGTTAGTGACAAAATCTGTGGGAGTGTACATAATTTGAATGATTCAAATTCAATAGGCAAATTAACACTATCCAAGTTATAACATAAACTACCTATTGACCTAGAAGTTTACACCAACCAGGATATGGTTTTCATGTATTTAAAACGAATCTATGTGATCTGTTCGTTTAAATACAATCCAATTCACTACTGCACTTATAAAGTGGAAGTTGCGCGTACATATATAAATTGTTATCATCGTAGCGCAAACACCTATCCTATAGGATACTTGACGTGTCATGTACTCCTGTAATAGCGTTACTGCAATTAACTATCAAGGCTCTATCAGGTTGCGGACGAGACATATTTGTCGCGTCCCCGCTTTAAGATTAAACGATTTGTTTTATTTTTATGTGTGGCGTGTAAAAACAGGACTTACCTCGCATGCCCGAGTAAAGATACGCATATACCATAACCGTTGAAGGGTTAGTTACAAAAAACGTTGTTTTTTTAGAACAGAGGTCGTCAAAATAGTTCACAATAACCACAACAGAGCTATTTATTTTTTCTAAAGCTCTTACTATAAAAACTTACAGTTGACATGATAGCTTATAAAAAACAGAATTTAAAAAAAGACGGTTTTCTAATTCCAATATTCATGTAAATCGTAAAACTGGGTTTAAACCGGTTTTCAAAGTTTCACAAAAGAACAATTCAATTAAAATAGAAAAAAAATCATGCATTTTTTTTAAATTTGTGTGATTTAATACCAAATTATACCTACTCCACATTCGAGATGTGTCAAAGTGCACAATAAAAATATATATAAAAAAAACTAAGTATTAGATTTTGAACGCCTTCATTGACGTATACAGTGAAACCCCTAATTACACTACCCCGAATTATGCACTGGCTTGAAATATTCGCCGCAAATCCCCCAATTGCACGGTCGTATTCCATTGTCGTTACTAAGAGACGGTCGTTTGTGCCGCGCATACAGTCAAATGTTGGCAAGCGTCTGTGTATTCACCACGTGCCAGGCTGTACACGCATAGCTGGGCGTCTGTCTGTGTGCGGGATATTTACTACTACAAAACCTAAATATTTCGTCCCATATTTTTTTTTTTGCAAAACTAATGAAAATCTTAGTTTTGCGTTTTCTGTAGAAAAAAACCAAATTCCTAATTTTGTATGAGATTCACACCCCCAATTACACGGTCCCGACTATAGTGTAAATGGGGGTTTAACTGTACTGATTATTGAACTACATATGTATTCACGTTTTATTTATAAACAAGGAAGCTGCGAATACTAGCTGAATACTAGCGTTATTTATTAAAAAATAATAAAAAATAAATAAAAATTACAAAAATTGTTACTATGTTAATAAAAAATATTTTAAAATTTGATTGAAACCCATGTTTTCAATATCGGTTTTTGAAAACTAGCAACTCTAATGAATAAATGAATAAATGACACAGTGCCCGAAACGACCGTCAAGATTAGGGTATCCAATCCCGGGATTCCGGAATTGGGATTAGCTCACCGAGGAATTTGAAATTCCCGATTTGGTATACTTTTTCCCCAGATTGTCACAGAAGCTCGTTTTTTTTTTTTTAGCTCACCAATGAATTTGAAATCCCCGATTTGGTATACTATTTCCCCAATTTGTCACGAAAACTCGTTTTTTTTTTCATTTGAAAGGAATTTCAAATCCACAGTTTGCCAATTTCGTGTCGATTTTCGGGAATTGCTAAAAAATTCTCAATCCCGAAATCCCGGGATCGCGACCATGTCAATCCCGGTATTTCGGGATCAGAAAATTGAACGGGATTGGATTCCCTAGTAAAGATCGAATAATTCTGAGTTTTGACGATATCGTGACGCTAGTATATCTGTCAACTATGTAATAGTTTTTTTTCAACTATTAAGCGTTTGTCTTTGAAGAAATTAATGTATAAATAAAACTTGCCGGTGTCAATGAACGATTTAGTGAATTTATTTTCTAATCTTACGTAAACAAATAATCTTTGATAGAATTAGCACATAAAATATATTTTGAAAGGATGTTTCAAGATTTGAAGTTTTTCTTTGATCTGAAAAGTTATTTTTATCTCACTAAACGGTTTAACGACTCGAGACAATAAAACGCAGCAGTAAATGGTTCAAGATTCTTGTCTTAATTGCTGTCTTAAAGACCAAGTCCTTTTCAGCGGTATTTGAATGTATCGACTACAGTAGCGATACTGTATTGAAATCGAAAACCTCCATAAAGATTAACATATTTGTGGAGAGTGCATTTTTATGTTGTCAGGCGAGTTTGAATTGACTTAAGAAGATATTCCTCTGAGTACATAAATGGACTAGCCATTATAAATCAATATTTAAGTACAGTAAACGGAAACATTGTATTTTATTGAAATGAATACATGCAAGAAGTTTATTTACGTTGATAGAAATGTATTAATTGATTCTGTATGACAAAATAGCGTGGGTATGTTAGTTAGAATGACTGGATATTTTTTAAATTGTATTTTAGTGCGTACTATTGGTGTATTTAATAACTAACATATTCAGTTAAATTACTCATAATTATAAATATTACCAGTTAACGATGCCTAACCGAAGAATAAATCTTTATGCTTTATATGTTTGCTCTTTGTGGCATTAAACCATCACTCGTCAATTCTAAAATGATCTGCCCCGTTAGTAATTTTTCTTATTTTCAAGTCGTCCTGATGTTCGGTAGTTATTACTGAGAAAATCTTACGGATTGTCTTTAATGGCTTTTGAAAGAAAATGCAGGTGATTTTTCAGATTTTCCAGGGACAAACAAAGCACACCAAGACCGTTGCTGCATTTCAATTTCGACATTATTCGGTGTTATATTTGCTCTCTCATCTCCAAATGCCTGACAAAATCAAAACACCGTAGTACATACAACCGGTACTCGAAGCTTCAATTTAAGAATTAAATTGTATATTATGAATATATCTATTGGTCGTGTCCGTGACGCAGCGGTCAACTTCGTTGGCTAATTGTCAGATCTCACGGGCTCGAGTCCCAGTACGAAGAGCACTTATTCGATCGATGTATCAATTACTTTTCGAAGACATGTGAGTTTGTGATGTCTGAAAATTTCCTCCCACTCATACAATTCAAAAATAAATTATCGCAAAATATTTAGCCACTACGCCTATCCTAGTCATATACATCCCTATTACTCAATTCGAAAAAGAGAGGCTTAGAAACTAAGTAACAAACAGTTGTAGAAACACTTCTGTCGAAATACCTTCATTATTAGGCGTATGCTATACATTGGGGACGGATATTGATTAAAAATGTATATTATTATCCATTTGTGAACTTATTGAACACCTTTTAAATAAAATACCTAATACTAAGTAAAAGTTTTAAAACGACAGATTGCTAATGCATTTGGTTGTTACTTTTTTATGAGCATTTATTAAAAGTGAAGTGCCAAACAAAAATTTCAATTTTAATTTGGCCATACGTTGCTTGTGATAAAATTAAAATTTTCAATGATGAATGCTCACGAATTTACTCATTTTACGCAATTCTAAATTCTCTAAAATAAGCGGCATAAATATTTCAAATCACTCAGAATAAATATTAATTTGCATTATAATATTGGCTGCGAGAACGAAGGCAACGTCTTAAAAATAAGCACTCTAATATCACATCAGATATTTTAACAGCTGTAACGAAATGCAGTTATAGTATCACGATACTTGACTAGCTAATGGATGTAGTTTAACTGAAGATATTGTACACGCATGTCTAAAATTAGAACTAGTTAACAACATAACGGCCCTAACTTGTTGATATTTCAGATACCTTCTGTGTAAGCATTCGAATAATAACAGTTAACACAATTCAACTTTGACTTGCTTACGGATCTACTACTCCATAAATTTACATTTCGTACTTCATCTTGCACAGTTAGTTACTTTGGCTTGAATACTATTTATTTTCAAACAGCGTGGAGTTACAATGTTCAATGCCTACGACAATACAGTAAATATTATACAAATAAGTCGTAGTGAAACATCGAACATTGATAGAACTTGTTTAATATGGTCAAAATTAATAAACTTGAAATTAAACCATTTTAAAATTAAATAAAGATAAATTTGCGCTATTTACCAAATATTACAAAGTCGAAATATTTTTTAGTAGTGGTCTTCTAGCTTAGTACTTTTAAACTAAATATTCTGCAACATAATGGCTTTAAATAGGTAAAATAATTAAGTAAGCTGCCTTACAAATACTATTTGTCAGTGTGCCAGTAAAGAAAGACAAACATTGTTTTTAATGTGATTTACTATGACTAACTCTTCTCATAAACCAACGAGAAAGTTTTGAGTAAAAGAAATCTTTACTTATTTTGACAATTTTTATTTCACGAAACCCATCACTATATTTTAAAAATTTCTATAGATGTTTTGTGGACCGATATGATAAAAACTATTAAGTATTAGACTACCGTCTATAGAAAGTAATTAATTGTTTATCCATTGAATTTTCTGTTGACTAATAATCAATTGAATGTGAATGCATTCGACATATAACAGAGAACGCAGGAAAGATCTTGTTTCTCCTCAAGGACTCGCAATTTACATTGTAATGTATCGGAATTATAATAAATAGATAGTTTCTTAGGAATTCATTTGCAATTAAAACAACTAGCAAAAAATATTTGTACAGTAACCGTTTGTATGCTACCACGTTTCCCTTGTTGTGGCACAGTATTAAAAAACAATATTACCATAAAAAGTTTAATTTAATATAATTGAAATTGAACACGATTGTTGCTTGAAATAAAAACAGAATTTTAAATACAGCGGATTTTTGAAAGACAAAACTGTAGGTGTGTTGGTATGACTGTTAATAAAAATTAGTAAGCAGTCTAGTCAAATTTAAATTTAAATCAATCTTTGGTATTTCACTGATTGTGTTCCATCTAGTTCCACAATTATTAATAACAAAATATAAAATAAGTATTAAATAATAAAATTTAACAGCAATAAAAGCAAAATCAGAATGATATAAACCAGTGCTTCTAAGATTGGTGGCCGCCGCAGAACATGTATTGTATTGAGGAGGGCCGCGGATTTTTTTTTTTCAGATTTAGGGGGCCGTGGAATGAAAAAGGTTGGGAAAGCACTGTTATAAACCATCGAATTCTATTAAAACAAATCTTTCATTAAAAAAATAAAATACTCATTTCACTTACATATAATAAGATCAGGACCGGGTTCGCTCATGATAAGCATTATCAACTGTTTTTTTTATTAATATAATGACTTTCCACCAAACAGTAACACCGTGAAAATAAAAAAAAATCTATCAATGATTTAAATATATCCAAGAAAACAACAAATGGATCCGTTGATGAAAATGTAGAATAACAAAATTGAATGTTTATACTGTACAATACTAGTGAAATAGTTATCGAGATTAATCTACTATCCTTTTAAAACAAAATACATTACTGATTAACATTGTTAATTCTATTAATCGGTTCTTCTAAAATAATTAAGCGATATATGATAGTATTGCTAAGAGGAAAGTTACTTGATTTAAAAATATCGTTTCCGATGTTTTAAACATATGATTACAATCGATTTGTTTTAATTAAACCGTGTTTTACTCATTGAAACATGGATAAATAAGATATTATTACCGTTCCGACTGCTTTGAATGAGACAGTTCAGATGAGTTGTTACGATATAGATTGGATATACTCACGCAAGCTTTCTGATTACAATTATATGTAGGTACCGATTTATAAGCCATGATTAACTATCTAGAATTGAGTTTTTTCTATCAACCCGCTTGTAAATATACATTTTTATTCCACTAATACAAATCATATTGGAAATGGGTAAACGGAGATTGCTCGAAGCCAAGAATTATCCCAGATTTTCTTACTACATAATTAGTTATAATTTTAAACGATTTTTTTACATCCAGTTTGAATAAAAAATATTTACAAAAAGAAGACATTAATTTAACCAATATATCTTTATCTGGCCGAGAAAAACGAGTTCAAAACGATTTCATATTCAATGTATTTTATATGGATTACTTTCAGTTAAATTGAAATCCAGTTTGTGCTTGGCTATAAATAAAGTTTAAGGGTTCTGACAACTATTAAAAGCTGTGTAACTCGTTCTCAAGCATACACATCAATCTTACTGATCCGTTTTGTGAAATTTGTAGAGAAAGTCTATTTGCTTAGGTTTGTACTTGATTTTTAATATGAGACAATTTAAATTATCAAGACAAAGTAGCATAGTAAATATCTGTTTTTATCACAGAGAAACTTGCTTTACAGTTGGGAATAATTTTTTTCAAGATATCGAAATTATATCGTTCATAAAAAAAATGTTGGTTTCTTTCAAACGGCTATTCTAGCCGCCTCAAATGTACAGTGAAACTATTTTGCCTTTTTTTTGATGACCGAGTACAAATGAAGATTTCTTGCCTGTCAATCTTAAACAAAATGATAATTGTTGATTGAGCGTCGATTAAAAAAAATGTTCGAATACACATTATCAATGTACATTTAATTTTAGTTTTCATAATTTTTAAACAATATTATTACTGTACCGTAAGCATAAAATATGGGCAATTATTAAATATGATCTAGTTTTTGAACAATGAAAAAAAACGGAATGACTTGAAAATGATAAATATATAATATTATAATATATGTGTAGACTTTTATATCCCTTATGTTTTCGATAAACTACGTTATTTTATAATCATTCACTTTTTAAAGCCGATCCCATTTTACTCTATTTATTTTTTAAGTTCACAAAAAGTGCTGGTAGTAGACTTTACCTACTCACGGTTAGGATGATTTTTTAATTAACTATGTAAAAAAGAAGGGTTTTTATTTGCATTACTTCTTAAAAACATGTGTAAGTGTTATTTTATTTATCTAAAAACTGGTTTTAAATATATGTCCCGTGTGACCTGATACAAAAATTTACTTAAAAATAAGTCTGGTGTAAGTTATATGGCCAAGACAACAGCCACGTTAATGGAAATTAGTTTTAATTTAAATAGCATTAGTAAGAAAAAACTGATAATGGCTAAATTTATTGATTGGCTACAGGAAGCGGTCGCTTTAATGGCGAACATCCCGTCAACTTTGTTATGGCATGGAGTTAAAATAAAAATGAAACAAAATGTATTAGTACAGATAGGTCTAAACCAGTCTTCCGTTTCGAGCGAGATCATTATGTCACGGGCAATGGCACTCGTTAGACGTGCAGTGGACTCCTCTCCCTCTCTTTATTCCAGAGCTTCTACAGCATTATCTAAATTTTTATACACAAGAAAAGAAAAACAAGAATACAAAATATTTTGAAAGAAATTCGGATTTTAGTCCACTGCTGTATACGCTACAACAAAAGAGCATTATTGATAAACATATAATATTGAAAATAGAAAATGAACCAGGCTTACAAAGTTTTTTTAAAAAACTAATACTTTCCTCGTATTTTTGACGACTAGTACAAATGTTATATATGATTCGTATTTTTTCGTTGTCTCATTAATAGTTTGATTTTAGTTTTTCGGCATCTTTGGGCATTCAAGTATACGTATGAATTTTAACTGACAATTAGCATACAAATATATTGTTTATACATACATATATAATTAATTATATATACACTTCCAAGTATGGGAGCTTTATTAATATTACCCTAAATTTATTTAAATACTGAACTGATATAATTGACGAAAAATCTTATTTGGAAAAAACAATCTCAAAGTTACAGGCGGTTTTTAGTATCAACTCTCATTAAAATGTTAATGGAAAAGTTATGACATAAGAATGCTGAATTTGGAAGGTTTATTTTCCCCTTAAGCACCGTAAACTTATATATTATTCCATAGAGATTTAAATATTAAAAGTCTGGGAGTACCATCTTAATTCATTTCACAATTAAGCTTTGCGTAATTTTTGTATATTTAGCTATAATTGATTGATAAATTCTTATTTTTAACGTTTTGATTCAATTTATACGTTCAATATTAGATGGCTACAGACTTTTTTTTAAATATGAATCTTTCATAATTATTTATTTTTTTCAATTTGAGACGAGAATAATGTGTCTGCCAACATTCATATTATGTTAAACAATAACGATAATTCTATAAAAGAAAAGAGACCTGAACGCACTTGTACGTCCATACTCAATAATTTCATATTATGAGCGACACGTTTAGCAAAAAAATTAGAAGCCTTTTTCGTTTCTTAACAATTGTAGAGAAAAATCGCTGATCTGGTTACTTATGAGCTCATAATAGATGAAGTGACCCAAGTGATATTTTTGGAAAATTTGAGTTGGATGCGTTATAATAATATTATATTCTACATGTTTTAAAGCAGTCGTGGGCAGTGTTCCTTCTAAGCTGTGTGCGTGTGCGAGCGCACACAACTCGCCAAGCGCGCGCACATGCATTAGAACAGAGCGCACAAAAGTTACACCAGTTGTACCACCACCGGAATAAACTAATTGTCATTATAAAAAAATAACATTTCGTTAAGAAGGTCTAACTACCGTTATGTGGCGCATATTTTTTTTAATTTCCTTTCAAAGTTGCACAGCTAATGTATTTTGCGCACATAACCATCGGAAAGTTAGCGGGAACATTGGTTGTGGGAAACCTGCGGACTTTTGGCTACTCTGGTGTGGCCTTTTGACTGTTCTGAGAATTCTGCAAATTTTTGTAAATTAGAAAATTCTTAAGATTTTGGATGTCAAAATCCTTGGAAGACTTAAAAAAGGTCCCACGCTGGTAATTTTGGGAAATCCGCAAATTTCTGGGCTTAAAAAATTGGCATGTAATTGTTTCTGGCCAAAGATGCCCTAGTCAATTCCCTGTCAATGTTGACTGCGGCATTATGGTGAATCAGATAAATTAATGTGGCCCTTAGAGAGAGAACGGTTCCCCACCCCGGTCTTAAAGTATTGTAAAAGTGAAGAGTAAATATCTCCGTAAATACATACAACAATAGTGTAATCTTTCTAAAATAAGAATATGCAATCCACAAAACACCAACTAAAGTCGTGATTGTACTTAAAAGTCTAATAGAAAAGTTTTACTATTTTACTACTTGCCTCACTTCACCTGTCGAAGGCTCTTAGGAAGATTGAAATATTCACCGCTTTACCAAATACAAGAGTGGACAATATAAAATAAAGCAACTCGAGGAATTGAGAGGCACTGCTCTATTGCAATAAATTGAATAGACCTCTCGAGGCAACCGCATTGACTAATGCGCCAAGTTGCCAGCTGCATGATTTATTTATTTTTTATTTATTTATTTATATTTATCTTATGATTGCATTCATTATAAATCTTGATACTTGTTATCTCCCATCTCCCGGCAGATTCCATCGTAAAACTATTTTTAAAGTTATAGTTCTACGTAAGTTTATAGACAACTTATTTGAAATACTTGTTCACCAGATTCAACTCAACGATCGCTATAAATGTTTAACTGATTTAGGATTAAATAAAAATGTTGCAAATTATAAATAATTAAGGCTGTTAAACTCAAAATTAAACTATTTATTATTATCTCTCTTTCAAAATTATTCAACATTTTCAACGACGAATTCAATCAAAAAAATAAAGCGAACAATGTTTAGTGAATGAAAAACACCGTTTAAAAAAAAAATTTTAGGAGAAAAATAAAGAAATGCTCCAATGTCTATCTGGTAATAAAAACTCTTTTATATATAAACATTTATGTAGGTAATTGATACAAATTCAGGTATTCGTAATTTTGAAATGTCATTGTGATATACAATAAGAAATTCCATTATCATTTTCCACAACCTTTCTATTGTATAGGAGATATTATGATGATAATAGTCTTCTCAGTTAAGTATTATTATTTACGAAAAAACAGTTTTCTGCAGCAATTGACGCTCTACAGTAGACAATAAAGCTGAGACGTATTTATATAAACAATTTTCAGATTAAATTTGAATCGTTCAAATTATGTACACTCCCACAGATTTTGTCACTAACGACCCGGGTTTCGCCTTTCGGCATCTTCAGGCGTTCAAGCGCACGGATGAAATTGAACTGACAGTGTACATTATTTGAACGATTCAAATTTAATATTGAAATTCCACCAAGCACCTTCAGTCGAAATCTTAAATTATTAAAATATTCAGATTACTTTAAGATTTCGACTGACGGTGCTTGGTGGAATTTCAATATTAAATTTGAATCTTTCAAATTTTGTACATCCACGCTCGCGATGAGCGAAACCGGTCCTGATCAAATATATTTTTTTTTTTGTGCAAAAAGTACTAAAAATCTTTTATTATGTTTATTATTCACACAAGTTTTGTCACTAACGACCCGAGTTTCGTCTAAAATTTTCACGATAATGACCTTACAAAGAGAAAACTTACAAAGACATTAGTTTAAGTAAATATTTTCCCAGATAATTGAACGTCATTTAAATCAAATCATTATAACGTAAATTTATGGTCGCAAAAGGTTTTCTGGGGGATCGCCAACTTATACATTATTATTATCACGGGCAATGTTTTGGAAAATCCGTGGAAGGGCTAAAAAAAACGAGTCACGCTGACCATTACTACGGTCAACTAAAATTACCTAATTGAATTGCCTTTTTCATTTTCATCGGGGTCGCAGGTCACATGGCTTTTATAAAAAGTAGTCACCACCTGGAAAAAGTTTGGAACCTATGAACTAAGGTATCCAATCCCGGAGTTTTTTTGTGATCCCGAGATTTCGGGATTGACTAATTTTCAAATCCCGGGAATTCTCAAGATTTCTAGAGATTTCTCAATCCCGAAATCCTAGGATTTCGGGTACACAAAATTGGACGGGATCCCGGGATCGGAAAGCCTATTTTCAACTAAGTGATACATTTTTTTTTTATATAAACACGACACAATTATTTACTAAACGTCAGTTCAGCCGTGCACTTGAACGCATGAAGATGATAAAAAAAGAAACCCGGGACGTGAGTGACAAAACTTGTGTGAATGTACACAATTTGAACGATTCAAATTCAGTCGGATTATATTAATTAAAATGATGTTTACTAAAAGCATTAAAATCATTTTTCACATTGATAGCTGATTTCACTATTGCAGAATCTGAAACATATGATACCCAGTTGACAAGCATGTTTTTAAATTGTATGACCACCTGGGCAGCCTTAGCGGATTTTTTAAAAAAGGAACAGCATTTTTCCCAACCGCATTAAATTGAATTCACATAAACAAGTGTTTGAGTGTATATTGAAAATGTGTTTTCTCTTCGATAATCCAGTATGCTTTGCCATAACTGTATAGAGGCAAACCTTTACAGCAGTGATGCACAAACGCGGCCCGCGGGCCGCATGCGGCCCTTTTTGAATTTTGTGGCGGCCCTTAAATCTCTTTCTCAAACATACTTTTTTCACGTAAAACATTTATTAAACAAATGTAAGCAAGCTTTTTCTTCAATGAAGGAGAATAAATCGGTTCATAGAAACAAGCTTACAAATATTATGTCAAATTAAAAAAAAATAGTTAAAAATTAACAAAGACCAAGAACGCATTAACTTATGATTTGCATATAAATGAAACATTAATATTTCACAATGAAACGATTTTTAATAAGCACGTACTCATAATCCTTTTTTTGCATGGCTTATTTATTTTCGAAATAACACGGTCAAAATAATATAATGGAACCTATTATTCACTTTTACACGATTTTAAGGCTGTACATGGAACGTACATATGTTCTGTATAAAAAAGGATTGAGCGTACTTTAAATCATTTTTTTCTTTGCGGCCCGAAGTCACGATAATTTGTTTTATGCGGCCCGCTAGAAGGTAAAGGTTGTGCATCACTGCTTTACAGTATTTACGAGAACATACTATTTAAAGCAGCCGTACGGTAAACCTGTGTAAAAAATAACCTTTTCAAGGAACAGTTGGTGGACATAAAGAGTCGGACAATGGGAACCACAATTGATATGAGTTTCCCGATACAATGGCCATCAATTGCACGCCGATTGGTGGTGAGGTATCACAACAGAGGGCAGTCAACCTGTAATAAATGTCATTATATGCACGCATTTGAAACGCAGTAGGTAGTTATTTCATAAATACTTTGCCATCTTTCTTGTTCGACGTTAATGATTATTATTTGCTCGCATCCGTTTGTTGTGTTTGGTATGCATATTTACGAAATGCATTCAAGTTCCTTCTTACATATATTAAACAAACAATGGGTTAAATAGCTACGCAAGAACGACATGGAAGCCGAAGTTACACTGTGTTTTATTGATATATCATTTCAAAATATTTAATTTTGACGATTTGCAGGCATGTAAAATTTATAAAAGAATTTTGAGAGAAGGCGTAAGTGTATGTATTTTTAGGCTAGTGACATTCAAAGGGCGTATCAAGTTTAGCTTCAATTGAAATTTAATGTAAAAATGTGGAAACAAATATTCAAAGATCTACTATTATAGAGTAAATAATCACATACATTTCACAACAAAAAGCGCGGGTATGGATTATTTACGATAATGCTAAGTCACAAAAATATTTTTTATAAAATTTATTTTCGTTACAGTGAGAATTCGTTTAGGATGTAAATGAAAAAGATTGGGCATCCCTGCGACAGAGGATCCAAAACAACAATTATTATATTGTATTTGAATCATTTAATATTGCTTCGAATAAAAATGATACACATTTATTTTGTTTAGAATTAGTTCGATCAATGCTTCCCAACTGTTTTTTAAGTTGAAAATGCAGCTTTACCGTTATGTCTCACACGAGATATTTATTATATTTATGAGTAAAAAAATGAATACTTCAAACGATTTCTTGATTATTTTGATGATCGATTTGTCAATAACTATCAGTGGCATGTTATGCCATTCTAGCCAAGCAGATTGTAGTGATACGATAGGCTCTATCACTGCTTTCGCTCTCAGGCCGCTAAATAACGCAGAGTATTCATTGAGAGTCGTTCCTGTAGCCGAATGGTGTGTTCAAACCAGTTACGTAAGCTTTTCTCCATTGATATTTAAATTGGTGTACGTCATTGTTTACAAAGCTACAGATTTTTGTGATTCTTCAATACCTCTCCACGCGACTTCAATCCTAGATACGGGCACAGTAAGAATATAAAATAAACGGTGGGTCGCTATTAAAATCTTTTTTTTTTCTTATACCCGTTAGGTATATATTTTGTCATGATAAAATAATTTCAACGCAAAATAATACGAGATTATAACCTCTCATAGCCAAACAAATATTGAAACGAATAGGTTACACAAAAATAGACATCGATCCGAATACAGCCTGCGGGCCTGAGTCCGCCCAGGCCTGCTCGATTCCTTCCTGAAAAAGCAGCATAGAGAAATCGACTAAGTTAAATTAAATATATATATTGTTAACAAGTGCGTCTGTTATAAAACGGTAGGTATAAAAAAAGAATTTTCATTATAAATATTAATACATTATATTATTAAAGAATGTGGTTTTTCATTTTGAAAATCCCTCTTTTAGCTATTTATATAATATTTTTTCTATACGTACACTCATTTTTTTTTATATATGATTTGTTTAAAAAAGCTTCGTAGGCATACAATTTTCAGTATGATTTTTTTGATAATCTCCAATGTGATCACAAGCATGTATCGGATGAAAGAAAAAAAACCAAAAAACTCAAAACTACTTCCTATTATACAAGACAATGCTCACAATGAGCGCAACCGGTCCTGACCTATTAAGTAAAGTGAAGTAAAGTACAAAGGAATATTGTGTTCTTATTAATATAATGAAGAACATTCAAAACCGTATTAATTTTTCTGAACTTGCACAATAAACACACAGAAATCATAAACCAATATATCAAAAAAATATTGAGCCTTCCGGTTCCAGAAATGTACCATTTCAAGCCCAGAAACCAGGGCTGTGGAGTCGGTGTCGCAGTCGCGGAGTCACGGTATTTTGGCCGGAGTTGGAGTCATGAAAAATGAGCGGCTCGATTTTTTTTTGGAAAATAGTCAAAAGTGTTAGCATTTCATGTTTGGCTGACTAAAAGATGATCCGATGATAAACACATATATAAGTTAAAATGAAATTATTGAAAAATTTCTTCGAAGTCAGAGTCGTTAATTATTTTAAAGCTGGAGTCGGAGTTGTCTTTTTTTCACGCGACTCCACAGCCCTGCCAGAAACAAACATGCAAACATACTTACGCCAAATGCTATTTCAATGGTTCAAATTCTTCAATAATTATGACATTAATATTAAAAAAAAATACAGAAAAGCTGTAAGGTTTGTACTCGAGTGAGATATACCGTAAATTCAAGAAACTGCTTTCGGTATAAGATTGTAAATTGGTAATATACTTAGACATTGTGGTAATATATCACATAACAGGTCCATAAATTATAACCCGTTTGTATATATTGTATTGTATCGGCATCCACAAATGTCACCTGCAATGCGGAAGAGTTTTTCTTAAGGCACCTAGGTATCACTTCTATAAAATATTAACTGAGTTGCTCTTGCGAACATAGTTTCTATAAGTCGATGGCGGAATATGGTGAATGATGTTAAACTTTAGGAAAGACGAGCTATGACTAAAGTTTCCATAATAATATTATATGTATTTTTCAGTAGAGTGTTGTTATGTGAATGTTTGTAATACTTAATATTTGTTTCTACAGAATAATGCGAAAAAAACAGAATGATAATAATTATGCGCATAAAACGGTATTGACCAAATCAAACCAATGCAAGCAACTTAAGCTGAGGCGAATAATCAGCAAACATTTAATAAACTGATTAAACCATCAGAAGTACGCAGGTTGAAGTAAGAAGATTGCTATGCGAACAGACAGCCAGAAGATTTCAACGACAATTAAGATCGTGTTTATTAGGAATAACGGAAAAAATATTTTTAGCTATTTAGATTCCAGCAGTTTTCTCAATTGTTTTCAAGCCTTTTTAATTATTTTTACACTATTTAAAGATAATTTTAAGATCACAGCAGTACTATAACATGTAGACATTTTTGAAAACAATTATTTAACGTTGCGTAGGTCACCGTAGATAATTATCATTATGTTATGTTAATGAAAAAATATTCAAGTATTTTAAACGTTTGTAACATGGCTTTAGTGTAAATGATATTTTTTTACCGAGTTCGTGAAAGAAAAATTCCATTATTTTTAAAATAATAATGTACAATAAACAATTAAAGAATTGATACTTCCGTTATTCTACTTGCTACATAGTTAAGTACGACACGTGTTTCGCTTTTGCGCCGTGTTTTTTTTATTTATATTGTCTGTATGAGAAAAAGAATTTAACTGCTGTGTAGGTGCAGTAATAATAAGACTAGTGTCCGATAATTAATTAAAAAGTAACCAACTTATTGATTTTCATGACCAAAAAAAAAAATACTAATATTAAAACGGAAATAGTACACCACTCGCCTGTTGTGTACCATTTCATATCCATTTAGATCCGCTGATTCTAAACAAGGTCAACACTTACTAGAAAATATTTCTTATGATAATTTTTTAACCCGTTATAAATTAAATTATACCGTGATAGTTTTGTTGTATCTCTTACAATAGCGACTCGTAATAAAGGTATTTTCGTAATATTATACCAATTAAAAGAACTACATGGTAGCATCTTACGGTTTGTTATACAAATACAATAAACTTGGCCGGAACAAAGACTTTTTAAATTGTGTAGTAATAAATATTATAGTAATTAAAAATGATACAAGATAACGTATCAGATGGAGTAATATATTAATTGAACCGAGATTTACACTAATATTTTTTGATAATTTCATTATTAATGGAACATTAAAAAACATGTATTCATTTTTCAGAATTTTTAAAAAACAAAACGCTTTACACTAATTATTTAAAATCTAATTTTTGTTTTAAATGATTACAATAAAGCTTTATTCGCATTCAAAATTTGAGATCGAAAGTGTTATAACCAGGGATTCCTATCAAATATTCGAACATAATCATGTGTCTTTTAATATTTAGATATTCGAATAATTGAGTTTTATTCGTTCATATTAGTAATAAAAATATATATAGGGCTTGGTCTCCAAACTCATATTATCCATGTCAGATATTTTTGAGATAAGCATGTCGAATTTTTTTTAATACATCACTACATATATCAAAAAATAGTTGGGTATTAAAATTGACTTGAAGCAGTGTTAAAACCAAAGCCCAAAGATCACTATCGATATCTTAGTTCACATTTTAAATTTAATAATATGATATGGTTAGATTGAACCAATCGACCCTCAATATTTTTCATGGTGTATGGTGTATGGTATGGTATGGTGTATGATATGGTATGGTGTATTTTGTACCTAATGAAAGTGCTCCTTTCATTTGCGGTAAATATTTATGGAATTTTTTAACATTTTTTATGATGACGAAAAATTGTGCTCCTGCGGTTTTTTGCCGTTTTCTCAAAACTAGATTTTTAGATATTATGTGTTATGATACTAAAACTCTCATATATTAATTAATTCACAAACATAACAAATAAAAGTTATCTGGCGTCGCTTTAAGTCATGGTATGGGTTAAAGATTATTTTCTTTATTCATACACCATCAAATTCACCGAATATACATATGTTATCAAATATACAATTTATACGTTTAATCAAAAATATGAAAAAGCATTTTCAACTGATGAATACAGATAATAGAAATTGAAAATGTATCCAATGTATTTCGATCTGTTTGATTGATTGACTAGAAAAATTGTGAATAATTTATCACGTGGACAACTTCGAGGGCGGAAAATTTTCCAAGACAAATTTTGGCAATATTATTTATACCAAAGAGCAGTATTATTCAAACACGATGCGAAGAAAAATTAACGTGAAAGTCGACTATCAAAGAGTCTTTAAAAATGGAAATTTGCTAACAAGTATCGGCCGGATGTCAGTCGAAATGATTCTCATGCCATTCCAAAATTCTGAATACAATAGCTGACATTTTAGGTTTGCACATTTCAGACGAAAAAAAAGGAAACTTACGAAACAAGTATAATCAATGTTCGAAAGTACGAATATTGCGTAATAATGCCCGTGAGAATTAATTATTTATTTTGATAATTGTTGTTGTGTTTTACATAACTCAATAGAAAATTAATAACGCATTATTTACAACACGCTCTTCTTTTGTTTCCTTCAAACCAAAGTTACCTAACTCACCGTCATCATGAATTCAAAAGAGAAGATGATAATAGACAAAAGCAATGAATACCTGCATTGTTGCATCTGTAAGCTTACACATCAAAGATAAATTATTTTAAGAATTTATCCATGCAAATTTTAATAGCACGTTATACGTATATTTTTCATAAAATTAAGCAATCAAAGATAGTGTAAGTTTATTGTCGTTCACAGTTTGCTTATAATATAAACAGACATATTGATTTATGAATTGCCTGCAAAATGGTTTCCACATAGTCCTATTGTAATACTAAGATTGACGCATTCAAAATAAATACATCCATTCTTTCCAACAGCAATGTTTTATGACATCCATGTCTGAATCGGCATTAGCTTTATTATTTATTGATTTGGCATTTACTTGGTAGAACTCCATTTTAATAGTTTAAATTAGCTTTATTATTTATTTTTAATTCATTTTTAATATCTAATTTTATAAAACACGTTGATTAATGAAACCATCAATGGTTTGGAAGCGAAGGACAGACACTTATCACATCACAGTGTTTTCTCAAATAAATATGTCTACATAAGGCTCACTTGTTTCTCAGTGATCTTACAAGCGTTTTGGCGGGCATGCAGGAATTAATGATTTACAAAAGTAGACATATTTAATTAATAAAAATTACTTAAATTAATCATAGCTGACGTCTATATGTGCATTCGATGATCGAAAATCCGGGATAGATTTCGTTTTATTTGAACCGAATTTCAAGCACAAGGATCTCAGAAAGTTTATTCTGTTAGAACATTTATTTAATAAGAAATGAAAATATATTATATGTAATTTGTTTTTTGTGGTTTTACTAAAAAAATTATCATTAATACAAGCATAACGAATTAGTAAATCAATTTATTTAAATTGACTAAATTGTGACTCCGCGAATAACTTTATTTCCACAAATTTTCTTAACAAAACAGATTCATTGCTTCTTACCATTTCTTCACATTTATTACCATGCAAATACTATATATTGCATTCCGCGGTATGCCGCCTGTGTGGTCGAATGGTCAACGTCGTTCTACTTCGGTTACGGAGGTCACGAGTTCGAATCCCAGTACGGACAGTTTTATAAATTGATTTTTCAATCGATTTATGAATTTCTGTTCGTAGGCATGGATGTATGTGATGTCTTAAATTCCCCCCTCCCACCCATCCTATCCTATAAACGGGGCGTATCGAGAGCGATTAGCTAACCACTAGTCCTGTCTTAGCCCTATCCTTCTATTCCTACTCTCTTTGGAAAAAGAAAGGTTGAGCAACTGAGTAACAAGCAGTTCTCGTAGAAACACTTCTGCTGAGATAAACTCCATTAGGAGTCCATATGCTCCACATTGGGAGCGGACATGGTATTTAAAAAAAATACTAGATATAATAATTAAACTTGCAATAATAAATTTCATGAAATACAATCATTTCTATATGGTGGTACAATTTAGCGAAATGTACCACCAAGTGGTACACGAGTCCAAAAACGTTGGGAAACACTGGAATAGATGATAGGCGAGGAGTAATGGATAAAAACCAAGTATCTATGGCAATACTGTACGCAATTTCCCATTTGAGAATTTGCACCTTTGACCGCAAAACTGCACTTCTAACTAGGCCGAAATTTGGAGAACATTATCCACTCGCCAATTAAACCGGCACAAAATATTGTATTATTTGAACAAAACTGTTACTAATATTATTAAACTGTCTGTCAAATGTATGAAGCATTAAACACAGTAATTTTAATGTACTTATAAGAAGTGAGTGGGCCGTTATAATATGTACATAATAATATTATCATACATGTAATCATACACAACACGACTGAATACAGATAATCCTAACTAAGCTGATTAAAACATATTGGTTTTGGATCTCACGAATAAATACATACATCATAGCCCAAAGCTTATTATTATTGAATAAAATTCAAAAATTACAAATGTGAAGGATGATTGAAAACTGTTATGCCTACAGAATCATTTTAATGGAATGCTTGGCTGGGCACAGTGCCTCGGGTAATATCGAAACCATAATTTAAAAATATTTTTTTCTCACCGCAAACCTTTTGTGAGATACCCCGAGAAAAAAAAACGTTTAATTTATTTAATGTTGTGGTCTTGGAATGTAAGTCGTATGATTGAATGTACGATGAAAGAATTTTAGTCTATAATCTATATACATTATTATATCTGAAGAGAGTAAAAGTTTTAATAATATTCATTACATACCATTCTTACGAGTTGCCAAATTGATTGGTTATAATGCCTTTATATACAAGGAATAAATAATAACTTTACATAAGACATTTTGGTGAACAAGATATTTAAAAAATCGTATGCTTAATTGGCCTGCTCGTGTACTACTAATCGATTTCATAACATTGAACTGGCATTTACCCAGTAACTTCATTGTAAAAAACATGTCAATAAAGTTACATATTCAGTTCTACAATAAATATAAAATTTAATATAAAAATAATGATTCCTGGAGTTGTAGAATAAGTTGGCATAGTTGATGATTATTTCGGCTTATGACACCGTTAGTATTATTTATTATATTTACATAATACTAGCTTAGAACATATAGACATTTTATCATCTTGTTTAAAACAATGTTTTAAATAATTGTTGTCAAAATTTATAACGATAACTTTGTATAGAATTATTATAGGAAAACATTCTTATTACTGAATAATAAGTAATTATCTATAATTTTCGATTCGATCAGACGAGGAAGACTGTTGACATTTTGTCGGGTATTATGGCGCAGTGGTTAACGTTGTTGGCTTCAGTTCGAGTATTTTGTCGATCGATTTATCGAGTTCCTATTCCTCGGCACGATTGTTTGTGATGTATGAAAATTTCCTCACACCCTTCCGATCCATCAATAACTTGGCGTAGCGAGAGCGATTAGTTAACCACTAGTCCTGTTCTAGCTTTATGGTTCTATACGTACTTCTTTCATTGGAAAAGAGAGGTTGAGCGATTGAGTAACAAACAGTTCTCATATAAAGAGTTCTGTTGAGACACCTCCATGAGGAAGCCATATATTGAGAGCGGACATGGATTTTAAAAAAATACCAACTTTTAAAAGCATAATAAATGTTTTAATTATAATGATCAGCTATCTACAGTTACTGTATTTTATAATTCGTGTAGAAATAAATACTTTCGACATTTTTACCGTACTAAATTATTTTGATTTTATGGTAAGTAGATATTCTACCATTTTATTATTATGTGTTGAAATATGCGTACTTATTATTTTTTTCTATAAAACATCAATGTTTCGTTCATCGAAAATTATAATATTCCTACTGAATGTGGTTTAAAAAAAGTCAAAAACTATGTCACAAAATCAGTAGAATAATAAAATTATCAATTTTAATTTAAGTCTTACATAAATAATTTTTGTTATTTTTCAATTTTTAATTAAGATGAGTAAAAAAACTACTAAAATCGCCGGAAAATAAAGAATAATGTGGATCAACTTACCAATATTTTGTGATAGACACCTAATTACTTACACAAAACATAATAAACACAAAAAAGTACACCGTAATATTAGAAAATTATCAACAACAAAAAAGTGTGTTTTGTTTACGATGGGTACACTTTTGTTTTTCAATTTAAACAAAAATAGAGCGTTATGTATAGTTTTATTAGTACCTCGATCGGCCACAACGGCATCGTATGGCGGTAGCGCGGCGCTGACTGGCGTATCAAAGCTGCGTGCGCATCGAACCCCTATTCCATTTTCAAAAAAAAAAGTCTCTCTCGTTTCCTCCGCTAGGCGATGCTGCTTAGAACGGTCAAGCGGATAGTTTGACAGGTTGCTTTGCAATAATGTCGGAGTGGAAAAACATGTTATCGAGTGAACGCCCTCCGCGGAAGAAAACGAAGAAGAGTTGGCGGTATTTGCGGCCGGAATTATTCTCTCCGACGCAGGTGGCGGTGATATAACAATGCAGGGGGCAGTTAGTGACGGCTTGGGATACTCTTCGCAGGGGGCTTTGTTCTTTTTTCTACTTTGTTTCACTTTTCGCACGGTCCTGCTAGCCATTACATCATTGGCCTAACCGTTGAGGAAATGGCACACACTTGTCAAATTTCACAACACAACACTTCACAAACTATTTAAAGCATAAATAAAAACTTTATCAATGATGTTTTCATTTTAAAAACCGATAACCTGCGAGATTTGTTTATACCTGACGAACCAAACAACAGCAGATATATTTATGCGTCTAATTGATTTGACGTTAATCATTTAACGACTCGAAATTATGCATTTACTTTCAATGTTTTGTCAAATAACAATGAACAATCGATGTAAATCCAATAACAATACAGGGTTTTCACAGAATAAAAAATATTCACTAGAAACAAAGCAAGCGCGTTAGTTGTATTAAGCAATAAAGAAAAAAGCAGAATTTAAATTTAAGGAAAAGCACGGATAAAATAACTGTAAAAAAATAACATAATGTTGTACCCTACAACTGTTTCAGCTGATGTATAAAAAAATGTACTATTTTTTTTACAAAGTCAACCGGACAACTTTAAAAGAAACAATATTATTAACTAACATACCCAAGATATCAAAAATAATATAGAAAAATCAGCATTTGATATTGACTATTGACAAAGATTGATTTCGCATTCTTCTATTAATTACTAAGTGGAGCTTTTAGAAATAGCTGATGACTAGTTTTAACACGTCATAATATTCTACACATATTGTATGCTTAATAATTATACCATTTTAAGTGTCTATATGAAAATGTAAGTCATGGGCAGTTTTTTGTCCAAAGATTTTAAGTCTTCTGATTTATACATGTGTATGTAAAATCATGTGTACCGCTTACCAAACGTAGTTTAAGAAATATGTATCATGTAATTTCAACAGTAGAGATTTAAAAAATATTATTACTACTAAGTTCAATTAATTTTTGAATTATTCGAATCCTGTACGCTGATTATTAATGAATCACTAAATGAATAGTAAATTTCGTTGGTTTATTGAATTAGCTAGCTAGGGCTTAAAAACGACTACTTTTTTTGAATTAGAATAACTATAGTATACAGTTGTCATTTCATCAATATGATGAATGAACTAATATTTAAAAAAAAAACAAACAAACGAACACGTAAACACGAATTGCCAGGATTTCAATAGAATAGTGAAGTTATAGAGCAATGGCGAAAAAATATTTTTTTGCGATTTTCTTTTACAAGATAAAAATCGAATGTTTATTTTAAATTGTTGAACTGTTTTCAGAATTAAAAACTGCCTAGCACGTTAGTTAAATATTTTTTGACACGCGCTCATAAAAAGATTTGTCACCATTGGAATTAAAATTGCAATATATGTTCCATAATATAATATAATTGAATGATAATACGGTTTTACGATGATAAAAGATTTTTATTTGGTTATAGACACTTTCAGCAAACAATAATTACTTTCACGTATAATATATTTAAAAGTCAAGCATTTGTCAACCAGAATACACAAATTAAAATCGATTGTTTGAAAAAATCACTTTGTGAAAAACCGGTCGAAACGATAAGATATAATTTTGTTCATAACAGTACAAATAAACACAATTGATCATAGTTTACTAGCACAGTCTTTGAAATTACTACCTCTCTATACATCACATCCAAACCGACTGGATAAAACGTTATTTCTACCATGAAAAACAGATTATTTTGTTTACAAGTCAAACATATTACTGTCTGGCGACATATTGAGTTGAGAATGTTTCTTGTTTGTAATACGCTGGGAATCTGGGAAGCATTTTCTATAGTGCGTTGTCAAGTTGTATTTCATTGTTGTGAAAATTTTCACATCTTTGTCCGCACGTTTCCGATTGGTCACATGTCGTTTAATATTAATGATAGTCTTAGCATCTTTGTATGCTCTATAAGAACATGTTATATTAGCAAAAAGGCAATTATATAGCGGACACTATTGAGCATTTCAACAGCACTGTGACCTCACATAGTCTAGACACTAGACCAGCGGTTCTCATGTGCGGCCACCAACAGCTTCATAATAAATATTCGTATTTAAAATGGTGTCTTTTATTGAATATAAACTTAAAGTTTATTATTTATTTTTTTGTAAATGCAACTACAAAAAATATAAAACAATATAAAACAAAAAGCAATCACTATAAAAATTTGTCACCGTTAAGCAAAATATCTACCCGTCATTCATAACTTAGATATAAGTATTGAAAAGCAAAAATAAAACTATAATACTGAAACATTTTACTAGCAGTAAACTGTTTGACTAATTTGATGAAGCATATTTATTTAACGTCCCACAGTACTTACGAGTTCTTAACAAAAAGATAGTTAATGCAAGTTTAATTGCAATTTGAGAGTTTATTGCGCAGTTACGTAAAGAAATAAATAAAAGAATACATTGTGAAGTTGTCGTTGGTTTTTGTGTATCTGCTTTTGAAACAGATGGTATGCAATGCAATAAGTTACAATTTAAGTAGAAGTAAAAAGTATTGGCCATTTTAAATTTATTATAAAAGAAATGTTTACTTTATTATAAATCGATTTATTGATTGCTCTATTAATTATAAATAAACATTACTTAAAAAATAAATACATTCTGTTCTATAAAACTCTAGTTTGAATACACTTGAGAAAAATATTTTTAATTACATATCGACTTTGGAATGAAAAAAAGACGTTACTCACATATGAAAAAAAAGGCACAAAAAACGTGTTTAAATGATTTTCGGTCATAAGCAAATTATAAAATAAACACAACCTTTAAGTGCACGGAGACTTCTAAATTGGCATTTAATTGACATTTTTTTTTAAATCCATGTCAGCTTCCAATGTGGAGCATATGGCCTCCTAATAGAGGTATCTCAACCGAAGTTTTTCTATGAGAACTGTTTGTTACTCAGTCGCTCAACCTCACTTTTTTCAAAGTGAGTAATAGGGACAGAAGGATAAGGCTAGAACATGACTAGTGGTTGGCTAATCGCTATTGCTATTAAAGTTATTAAAGAATCAGAAGGATGGGAGGAGAGGAAATGATGTGAATTGACATCACAAACACCCACAGTCTTCGATCACAACTTTGAATTGAATAATTCTCAAATTCATTGTGATCTGACCGGGAATCGAACCCAGACCGGCGTGATCGGTAGAGCAAGCTCTAACCAACTGGGCCACAGCAGGCGACACTAATTGCTAATTGACATCATCTAATATTAATTGAAAAAATTGACTGGGGAAAAAAAATTCAGTCTTTTTTCTTGGTTTAAAGTTTCACTAGCCTTTCTTTTTTCAAACTTAAAAGCTAAATTTAGATACTGATTCGGCATTTGCAGCTTACATCATTTCGTTCCATAGAACGTGTATCAAGTTGGGTACATTGTGATTATCTAAAAAAGCTGTCTGTTACGTCCTCTTTCCTTTCCACAGTCGATATTCATATAATAATTATAGCAATTTGCAGAAGCGACGGTTACAATACGAGACTATAATGAATACGATAATAAAGCGTTTCAAAATTTTATAAATATAAATACAAAACTCAACTAAATTTGTATTAATTCCAGCAGTTTATATCAAAATGTCCCATTTGGTTTGTCAAATGTCCAATTTCTGAGTGTAAAAACTGTATTAAAAAAATGTTTGCCTTCAGTATTTCTTTTCATAAACGTTTGATATAATTTTATTTATTGATTTGGCATTTACTTGGTAGAACTCCATTTTAACTCTCGCGGCTCGGAGACTAGAAAAATACGTCTCTGGCGATGGGGGTCATTTTTGACCCCAGTGGTTTCCTCATTATTGGCCTTATTCTTATGAATTTCAAAAAAATAAATAGTCTACGGGCTTTAAAATATCTCTCTGCATCATTCCGCATACATTTTTTTATAAAAATCCTTGGTTTTTTAATAAATAATCATATTTTAAGTTGCGCGTAAAATATACGTCGTTTCACTGCAAGTATCAATGTGCTACTGGCCCGCATGTGGCCTGCTTTGCTGAGCGGCGTTCAGCCTATTATCTTACAAACGATCGCTGATAAGCGGGCGCTTATCTCTTATCTTATCGTATTTATATAAACTACAAAAGGTCCAAAAAACTATGATATAAGAATACCTTAATTATAAACATTGTATCACCCATATTAAAATAGATATTTAAGAAAATGTGGGTATTGGGGTCGCATTTCTTGAGCTTAGAACCGGAAAAGTTAATAGGGTAAAATATCAAGGTATTTCAGTTCTACAGTTTTTAAAAAAGTTAAAGGTTGATAGCTATTTCGGCTTACGCCATCCCAGACATAAACAAAACATCTTAAATGAGCAAACCATTATTAATCCATCGCCGTTGTTAAAACCCTTAATGTAATTAATAATAAATATCAATATATTTTTTCCTAATTTACCTGTGGAAAATCCCACATTGCTTATTGTTTTTCAAAACACTAAAGCTATAGTTAATAAATTTAATGTAGCATAATTAATAATAAATATCAGTTTAAATTATTCTAATTAATGTTTTTAAAAACCCAGACTGCTTATCTTTCTTTGTAACACTAAAATCACATTTAATAAGTGCAATATTGTAATTAGAATTCGAATTAGTATGTTAGAGTGAATAATATGATGCATTGTGTATCTCTTCTTAGACAGTATATATATACCTGAGTAAATGTACGTTTAAAGCATAGTTCTGACGATGGCGTAAGCTGAAATAGCTATCAACCTTTAACTTTTTTAAAAACTGTAGAACTGAAATACCTTGATGTTTGATATAATTTTTAGCATTAATATATTATGCCGTTTTTCAATTTCTTTATTAAACAATTATAAAAGGTCACCGTGTTACGACGCCTCTATCGTATGACCTATCGTATAAGGAGGATGATTGCTTGAATAACAGTAAAAAAAACCTTCATTAACAAAGCCTTTTTCTCATCGACAAGACATGTTATGTTGATGGCATAAAATCTTTGTCTTTATTTCTTATTTTTACGAGAATAGCATTGTAAAATTCCGAATGATATAAAATAATCTTTGGCAAGAATATTCGATATCCGTATGAGATAATCGTGATTTTATTGATTGTATAAGTGGGTGGTACCGATGTGAGTCTATTGATTCTATAATAACATCGAGCTATTTTGGTATACATTGTACTAGAGGTCTGCACGGGCCGAAATTTTACAAAATTACCCGGTCCGAGCCCGAAAGACTCAAGCCCAACCCGGCCCGGGTCCGAGTCTAATACCACACTTGTTACCCTTCCTGAAGCTCAGATTTATACTTCTCAGCTCGAAAAAACCCGTTTTCACAAATTAACGATTCTCTATAGTACTGGTAATAATTAAAATCGTCATGGCTAACTTATGACACGAACATAGTCTGAAATATTTTTCTGAAGAAATAAATTACTGAATTTAAATTGCGCTTACTCGCCCGAACCCGGCCCTCGGGCCGGGCCGGGTAGGAACCCGAAGGCCAGGCCCGGGCCCGTGCAGACCTCTAGCGTGTACCGTTATGTTAAGAATATTTTTTTTTTTGTATTTTATTAAATTATTTTTCAAAAATGAAATACTCTTCCTACGCGTCTTTTTAAAACTAATTGCATTACTGAAATATCCCACGGCAATTTTTAGTTTACCAGTTTGCTTAATTCATTTACCTTTCCGGAATATTCAAAAAAAGTCGTATTATTAGTTAATTATTCATCGTAAAACTATATATAGCAGCACGCTGATTGCTAAGCCAACATCAAAGAATGATTGAATCGCATCTTATATACATAAATCATTCAAAACCAGACGACAATATTGCAGACGAAAGAAAAACAACATCCAACGTCAAGTTATCGGAATAAGTAAAATATAATTTTCTTTTTGTTATGTACTTTAATAATTGATTCAAATTTAAGTAATTAGCTATTTATGCGAAGCAGGATTTTGTTTATGCTGCAACGAAGTCAAAGTGCAGAAGCAGATTCGACGCCACACAATTTAAAAACAATTGGGGTTTTATTGAAATATTTTGTTTGCTTTAATACTATGATGAATTGCCCGACCGGACTTTTCCGTTAAAATTTCCGGATTTGCAAAGTGATTCATTGCAGAAAAAGTTTGGGAATCCCTGTTTAAAACAACGACTCAAAACATAAAGAAATATCAACGCTAATTCCATTGGTGATTTCGATCGATAAAATTTGATGACTTCAAAATAACCGTACATTACAAAAATCACATTTTGACACCCACATAAATGACAGAATGAAAATTGGTTTTTAGAATATCGTTTCATGTAATTTATTGCAAATCCGCTTCAAACTGATAGAGGTCATTATTTTTAAATATAATCAACATTTAATATGCGATATTTTCTGCCAGTACGGCTTAATTGTTGTCCTCAGATAAAGCCCACGCTTTTATGCATGCCGTTTATGACTTAAAAAAGGCAACATATAACACTAATAATGTTACTTTATAGATCAATAAACGAATAATTTATTACAATGTATCAAACTGAATATAAAAAAAAATTAACTATTCGAACACAAGGGTTTGATAATTAAAAACCATCTCCAGTGGCTAACAGCAATTCTCAAAAATATCTTCAAAATGTATATAAACAGCTCTAAAGAGAGCGTAAATTATTTTTTTTACGTTTCTACAAGAAATACTACATATTAAATTAATGTTAATTTACGTTCATCTATAATATTATACTAACATGGATATTAGATGTATGTGTAATAATACTAATTTGCGTAATCGATTAATTATTTTACAACTTTGGTTTAGTGATATTTTTGTGTATGTTAGGTTTATGATGATAAAATGGTATTGTGTACAGAGAATGTAGTATGTATATATATTAATTAGGGCATCCAATTCCCGGGATTGAGTCAGTACTAATCCCTTAGGATAAGAAGTCCAAAATTCTCGATAATTAGAAATTAATAATTTTTTATTATTTAAGTATTTTTTTTTAAATTTTGGGAATTCGGTAAATTTATGGGTTTTTTTAAATCGGTCAGTGAAAAAATGTTTTGATCCGTAAATTCCCATTTGAAAACCGACGACCAAAGATTTAGGAAATCCCGAATATGTCCACGATTTAATGGTGAATTTTCAATGAAAAAATGTGAATCCCGAAACCCCTGCATTATTAAAAGGTTCCGGGATTGGATACCTAATAAGAATATCTTACATGTATGAAAAATAATTAATTGAATATTGATTGATACTGATATTGAACTGTTTTAGTTGATACAGCGATGAACTATTTTGTATTTAAAAACATCGTTTAAGCCAAGCATGACTCAAAGGCTTGAAAATAAACAGCTTTCATACTTTCAGCACATTTAAATACATAATCAATTATTCATGAGGGAGTTGAAAAGACTATATACTTCCAGTATAGAAGCGTCTTGTAAACAAAATTGAGTATCTTAGATATTCAATGAAACGTAATCGTCATAAAAATATATTCTCTTGATGGAATCGAAATGAAACGTTTGATTAATAAGATCATTTGTATTGGTAAGCTATAAAAGCTGGCATGTCACGAGAATCTTTGAGCATTAGCTCTTAGACTAAAATTACATTTAAACCACCTTTTAAGATAACATTTCAAAGTAATATTAATCAACTGAGGCTTGAATGCAGATTATAAATAGGTACCTGTTTGGATAATGGATACGCCACATTGTGATTTCATTTCATTTTTGGATGTTATGTAAGTGAAATTATCATTTTTTATATATTAAATAACTGTGAAGATTTCAGCACACCTTATTGCATACCAATCAAATGATAGATAACTGCTCCTACGACATTGCTAGAAATCATTTTAAGCTGGAACTCTTGAGATCCGTCACGGAGACCAACGACGTTGACCACTGCACCACAGACCCAACAATGGCGGTGGCAGTTACAACGTTCATTACTCTAGGAAGATTTAACAGTTTTAATTTTGAGGGGGCATTCAAAGACATTTCTGCCGGTATTAAAATTAGCGTGAATGAATAAAAAATAATTCAAATGGATAGAACTGCCAAGTTTGTATGTAAATGATTCATTGATTCGTAAACGACGATTCTAAAGATTCTGTCATTATTATTGTATATTTAAAATATTCCAACTCCTTGAATGCCGCCCACGAAGCTAAGCCGCTTTCTTGCGATAATTGTCGATGCAATGATGCAAATCTCTCTTTATGGTGCTGGCTTTAATTTATGGTTACAGCCAAAATGATGTTGAGACGAAAAAAGTCGCACAAGGTCGTCAAGTAATATATATTTAAAGTTACAAATTGTTTTACTACAGTATTTGTGTTGTTTTATGAGCTGTAAGAAAAATGAACTATTATCATATTGTCGATTTACGTAGAAGAATGCATAATTTGAATGATTAGTTGTCAAGTAAAGAAGTTTTGCCATTAAATATTAAATATTATTCTCGCTAATTTATAACCAGGACTGTTTCGGGTGTTTTTGATGGAGTTATAAGTCGGAATTCCTCGAATGATGTGTAATAAAAAGCAATATAAATATTTACAATAAAACATTTTCATCTTTTGCAATATGTATGTAACTTAAAAAATAATTATGCATATGTTTTGAGTTACCGAAAATATTCATGAATATTTTTTTTTCCATAAAAAATACCACAGTACGAAGGTCTCGGGAAGCGAGAATTTCTCGTGATATGACAATGTTATGTCTCGTGTCCTAAGCAGCGATGGCCTGCCAAAGCGTTAACAAGGCACTCGCTTTGTATCAAAGCAATTCTCGGTGTTCTGGGGAAGCAGTAAGTTTTTTTATCACTACGATGGAATTATATGCAATACTTAAATGAGCAATCGATTGTTACTAAATACACTTATGATATGTAACAATATGCAGCTTAACGTTAATTTGTCAATGGAATTGGCCAAAAATTTACTACTGTGTATACTGAAGCTGTTTTAGATAATATATAAATCAGAAATATGCAGTTATATACTCATTTGATCTGAAAATATTGTTTTCTCTTTAATAAGCTAGGGGCTTTTCGGTCTTATTAAAATTTAGCAGGGGGCTCGAGCAAGCCCCTTCGAGTCTCCTCCAGCCCACCCCTGGTCCTAGATATGCAAAAAGTCCAAACCTTAGAATAATAGTGCATACGCATCTCGGGTGGTTTAAGTTCATATAATTTCTAAGCACACATCACAATCAGACCAAAGACTGACTTGAGGTACCGGTAGTCCCATAAAATAAAATTTATATGGCAAGACGAATGGATGCCCAGTTGTTTTGTACATAAATAATTTACATAGATACATTATCTGAACAGACTTGTTCGTCCATTTGTAATGGTATTGTTCTGTACGCTTCCATATTGAGACAATTAATGCAAATTATTTTTTAAGACGATTGTTTATCTTCCTATGCAAATTGCATCGCTCGACTTCTTTCTGTAACAATACGTCTTGCTGGAGATTCGTTGTGTATGTATGAGCCAGTGCAGCGCCACGCAGTCGGGTAAAAAGGGTCGAACAGTATCAATATCGACTGTGGAAAGGAAAAAGGACAGTATTTTCAAAACAGCTTTTATTCGATAATCACAATATATCAAACTTGATACAAGTTTTATCAAAAGTAATGTAAGCTGCAAGTGCCGAATTAGTATCTAAATTTAGTTTTAAAGTTTGAAAAAAATGAGCTTGTGAAAATTTAAGCCAAGAAAAAAGATTGAAAAGAAGGTTTTTACTAGACAATTTCTTTAATGAGTATTAGATTATATCAATTAAAAACCAGCTTAGAAGTCTCCGTGTACTTCTAGGTTGTGTATATTTTATGATTTGCATATGGTCCAAAATCATCAAAACACGTTTTTTGTGCCTCTAATGGTGAAATGGTGAGCACCACTGCTAACGTGAATAAATTAACATTTTAACAAGATTTTTGCAAGCGATTGTTTTGTGCCATACGGTATAACGAAGTAGAATATAATTTATTATTTCAATGAATCAATGCAATTTATGACCGATTCTACAACTTCATTGTATAAATTTTATAAACATTAGAATTGTTTTAAGTCAGTTTGCAGAATGACGATAACATGAACGGGAATGCGTCCTGACTCTTTATCCAATAATGAATACGAGGTACAAGAAAACTGGACAACAGCTTACTACCAGTGATTTATTTTTTAACAGAACTCTATTATATCAAGGAAAGGTTTGGGTCGTGGCAAAGCGGTTAATGTCGTTGCCTTTCGTTACTAATCTCACCGATTTGAATTCCAGTACGAATAGAGTTTTTTCAATCTATTTATCGATTTCTGTTCGAAGTCATGGGTGTTTTGTGATGTCTAAAAACACCCTACCTGATTCCAATCCTAAAATTAACGGGGCGCAAGGAGAGCGATCAGTTAACCACTAGTGTTGTTTTAGTACTATCCATATATCTACATGAAAAAAGAGAGGTTAAGCAACTGAATAAAAAACAGTTCTCGTACAAAAAAAACTTCTTTTGAAATACCTCCATTAGGAAGTCATATGTTCTACATTGGGAGCGTTTATGGTTTTCCGGTTTTTGTGATGATTTTTCAATACAGAAATATTGGTTTTGAAAATGCTAAAATACTGGCATTTTGATATAGAATATTGACCAAAACAAAATTTTGAACGAACAGAAATTAACACATATTTTCATAAAATTGTTTGCAATGAGTTAAAATATTTTAAATCAACTAAGAGTTATTTAATGGGGTATTATTTTTTTAACCCGTAACATGCCATCCTAAAAAATCACGTTCCCTGCCATGATGGCATCTCAGTTTCACTGTTTATTGACAGTATTTAAACCTATGTTAGAAGCTAAAAAATAATTTCAAAAATGTATATATGCTAGAATACCTAAAATGATAAATACTTATTGACAATATTCAGAGAAATATTGAATGATTTCATGGCTCAACTATTTACGATTGCATCATGGGCATGGAGGAGTTAAGGAACCATACAAAATTACCGGTATTGATATATTTGTCCCGTATTACAATCTCTACTTTTAACGCAACAAGTCTGCGGAGCCAATAGGTCCCACAATCGTTCAGACTGTGAGTAACTGAGTGAATAAATTCCTGTTGTATCTATAATTGACTAGTAGGAGATAAAATACGAAACTAATAGTTTAAGGTTCGTCAGACAGATAAATTCTTGGTGTTATTAAACACTTAACGGAATGTGCTTTTTAGCCAAAGCTGTGAAGTCGGAGTCGGAGTAGAAGCCATAGAAAATCGGAGACTCCGACTCCTTTAAAAAAAAAGGAACTAAAAAAAGTTATCAACAATATACAAAGATTTAAGGAAAAAGATATCATAATATTTATCATCTTTTTAAAATCGGAGTTTTTTTACGACTCCACAGTATTGCTTCAAACGGTTTTGAAGTTGTATTTTTTTTGTTTTCATATCTGAGAGGCTGAAAAGACACATAACCAAAACCCAAAATTAGAGTAAATTTAATTTTAAGTAAGCATGTTTTATTAACCTGACCTTTTCGGGTTAGAAAAACATGGTTCTTTGTCGGGTCCTATGGCACAGCGGTTAGCGTTGTGGGCTTCCGTGCCAGTCCTCACGGGTTCGAGTTCCAGTACGAACAGTATTTTTTCGATTGATTTATCGATTTTTGTTCGAGTTTGTGATGTCTCTCCCACCATTTCCGATCCTTTAATAATTGGACGTAACGTTAACCACTAGTTTTGTCCTTTTATCCCTATTACTCTCTTTAAACAAAAGAGAGAGGTTGGGCGACTGAGTAACAAACAGTTCTCGTATGAAAACTTTTCTTGAGATACCTCCATTAGGAGACAATACGTTGGGAGCGTACATGGAAAAAAATATTTTACTAACTTCAATCGAACATATTTTTTCTACACACAAAAAGCTATATAAATTGAAGATAGTTTTTACAATTTCAAAATGGAAGGTTTTAAAAGATCTGCCAAGCTTGTCAGCTATGTTTGATATATGATCAAATTCACGAAAGTCATTTAATAAACATCAACAAAAACGGCCCAACGGCACATGGGCTTGTCTTTTATAACTCGAGATGTAAGTGGAAAGTTGACTTAGGTTATTTTTCCACTTATAAAATGGTTATCGGAGAGCTCAAAAAAAAGAAAAATGTGGGTTGGTCCAGTTGTCCTTTGAGTCCCTCATTTATTCCATCATATAATTCTCAATACACTTCAGATTTGGTTATTAACAATAAACACGTTTCATATATACTTATACATCTTTTAGCATCTTGTTTATGACTATGATATGGTTGTATATACACTTTCTAATGACCATAATTGCGCGTTATGGTTATATATTTATTTAAACCACAGTATAACGTTATTTATTTAGGCCGGCTAGATAAAGACAAATATATATTATATTATAAAAACACGTTCAAAATGATTTTACCGCCAATTAAATTGAAGATAACTATTTTAATAAAAATCTCTTCATCTAAATTTTTGTTCGAGTTAATATATAAACAAGTATTCAAATAAACGATAACATTTTCCAAAACCAATTATTACGTTTAACCTTTGGATTGTTCTTATATTATAATAAATGTGTGTTCGAATTTCAAAACATAAACAATCAAAATCTAATCGTGATTCGTAATAACATACTGTAAAAAATATTCCCTCTTCTGGATATTTATTATTGGCAATACTTAACTATGTTTAGTCCAGAAAAATGAGCAAGTGCATATTTTGATTACAGATTATTTGAAATTGGAACAAAGCAACTGTCATTTGTAGTAAAAAAGTAAAATAATATTTGATTTCAAAATGGTAATACTTTGCATGTAATGGTATGTTCTTTCACAGAAGTAAAACTATTTTTTACTACATTTTTTCTTTTTTATATGTTTACTACCATCTCGATAATTTCATGCGTTAAATTTGGTGTATGTAGTAGATACGTGATCACTGCTTCTATGTAGTAGAAAAAAACTGAGATATGTATATGTAACTCAGACTGCCTCAAATATACAGTAGATTTCCGTCGTATTGTTTTTGTATTCTACATATAAATAAAATATGGCAAGGAAAATTAAAATAGTCAATTACTTACCTACCCATCTTAAATATGTATATATTAAATTTTTCGGTATATGCTGTGTCATATGATTTTGTAGAAGCGTCCTTTAACTTATCGCATGAGGATTAAATATTTTTTAGCTCTTAGAATGTTACATTATTGACGTTTATTTGAGAAAAATGGTGAGAGAGAATTTATGTAGTAAACGCATTCAGTTGATTTAAAATAAAGTTTGGTAAAACGACAAAATTACACAAGGTCAATGCGAGAAAGCAATAGATCGAGAAATGATCGTTGCAATTATTTTTTTCTTTGTATACTTATGTGTGTACATTTATTATTCATCTGTGTCATTGGCAGACTAAGATGATGGATAATATCTTTTAAGGATGCAAAAATTAGGAGTGTTATTACAATGGTTGTATTTTAGAAATTTGAGAAATATTAAACAAAACATGATATAGGATTCTAAAAATTGCTCTACTGGCATTTATGATAATTCGAGATTTCTGCCTACCTTGAAATCGTTTTAATACGAATAAGACTAAATATTATAAAAAATGAAAATTATTTATTTAAATTTTGAGCAATAAATTATTCTTCATTTAAGGAACACACATGGTTACTCAGTAATCTTTCACACAAAAGAAAGGCTTACGAAAACCAACTGTTGTCTAGAATAATAATTTGAGATTTTTTTGGCTGGTTTCAAAATTACAACGTCACGAGCTTGAATGCTGATTTGACAATTCCTGAAATATTCTGGAGAATTCGATGATTCCCGACGGCATACTAATTGCAAGGTCAATGAGCTTTCGAACTCAAGGAAAAACATTAGAATATCATAATGTTGCTGTCCTGCGAGCATTTTATCTCCCAACAAAGGCATCATGTATATTGAAAAAGAAATGTCAGAAAGGTGTGTATGTAGATAAAATATGATTAACAAATTATTCTTAATTTAAATTTTAATGATTCAAATTAAAGTGGGCTTATTTTATTTTACGTATCATTCTATAATTTGTTTCCGGGCATGAAGCCCATTGGTGAAGCCGTTACTTTCAGTTGCAGTTTACATGGGGTCAAGAATGTGTATTACAAAAATTTATTTCGATTTCTGCATAAAAAAAGCTTATGGACTATTGTGATTTTTTAATTTTATTCATACATAGTAAATACGTCAAAAAATATTCATCTGTATTTCCAATTATTATTATTCGTGTGACACTCTCAGCCTATAGGCGATTATTTTATTATACTTATTATGTCATATAAATATTATCATATTATTATTGCTAAAATAGAATCGTTTTGAATGGATACTTTTTATCGCCCAATTATAATTAACCTTCCACATAGTATTTCTTCCGTTTGTATGTTTACCAGAACTGATAAGAATTCATCATTAGACACCAAGTGCGGAGAAAGTATTTGCAAAGGTAAGGTGATCAGTGATCAGTGGTCAGAAAATCATATTACAATCAGTTTTTCTAGTTAAAATGACCGCGGAAACCTGTTGTATTTTTTTTAAGTACAAGCTTTAATATCACCATAGTAAAGACATAAATTTTGCACCAAACTAAAGCTTTGTTTTTAATTATTCATGGTGTCTCTTTTTGTGGAAAATGATTTGGCAATCACTGTCCTAGAAATAGGTTTTCATAACGAGTGGGGAATTTCAATTCCAAAAAGTATGTGGAACCACATAACAGCAAAAAAGTATTATAAAATTGTCAGATCTCATCGTATTCAGTAGATACAAAAAAAAATATCGGTTTTAAAACAGAAGAAAACAATACCAAATTCTTTTTTTGAAATATGTTTTGCTCCATTTATGAACAGCATACTTCTTATTGTATGTAAAGTGACGTTGAGAAAATATTTATATAACAAAACTGAATTACATTGAAAACCACATGATATTCTCATGGATAATTTTTTCTCACACTGAATTAATAATTGAAACATTTTTTTAAACAACGAATTATATTATAATTATACGTGCACTGCATTTTTGGATTATGATACACGCACGTAAAGCTGCACTCACAATGACTCGTTTAATCACTCAAAAACGCACCGCACCGTGTTCGAAATTGTCGCGCGGTAAAAAATAACAATATGACGGAATCGAAACAATGCCGTCCAGCGAACTCGAGCGACGTTCGCGTAGCAAAAATGAATTGTCAAGACTAAAAAGTTGAGCGTTGAAATTTTCGCTTTTCGTCATTCTTACGTGCAATGTTACATTACGTGAATAAGTTACGTGGTCTGCTACTTCTATCAGTGGTGTAATTGCGTGCATAGAACGTAGCCCTACACACTTGGTGAACACGCTCCACGAAGACACGGTTCGCTGTCATAATGGATCGCCTTCACTTGTTTCCTCATTATCTTAACGCCATGTCTTAATTGGACAACATCAAACAAGAGCGCGGTGTAATATTCTGTGGAATCCGATAAAAATGGCCGCAGCTTTACGTAAGATGTTATGAATTACAAAAAATAGATATTTTTAAATTCATTATTCAAATATCACGGCCCCAGTGTCCGATTCGAATCGAAAAATTAGCATGTAAGGATTCGACTACACACAATGACCGAGTATTTTTTTTAAATTATCAATAACTCAAAGTTCTTAGTGGTTTAGATGATATTTAATAAATTTAGTCCTAAAGACTAGGGCATCCAATCCCGAACCCTTTATGTGATCTCGGGATTGACAATTTTTCCAATCTTGGGGTCCTATCCCGTATTTAAACACGAATTAGGTTGAATTGAACATTCAGCGTAATACGTGTATAAATTCGAGATTAAATATTTGCTCAGCGATTTTGAAGTCCAGAGATTTTCCACAAAGCCCTCGCGCAACTTATTCCGAGATTATAACTATCAGAATCCCGAGATTTCGGGATCACAAAATTGGACGGGATCCTGGGATTTCGTGATCCGGGATTCCGGGATTGGAGGCCCTAGTTAGGTGTCATATCTAAAGTGAGTACGATGTTTACTAATGTCAGCATTATATTGAATCATTTCTCCAGCACACTTACTTGCAAAGAAAGCATAAAAAATTCAGTAATCAACGTTACTCTTTAGACAATCCTATTGATTAAGGTAAGGGCACCATCTACCGCCACATTAGTAGCTTGATTTAAGAAATTTGTGTGTATTTCTTATATTTCTTAACGAAAACATAAACTTCTTGTTTAATTCTATACTGTTATATATCGCCTATTTAAGTATAAAGCAATAGTGAGGATGAGCTTTATATTTAATTAATTAACTAAAGTTTTTTCATTGAAGAATTGTTCCCTATTACCGCCACCCAATTATTTTTTTTATCCAATTACCGCCAAAGCAGGAACCAACTACCGCCATATGAATTTAAAGCCATTTTAAACACGTTTAAAGATAATGTTTGTTCGAATTAAATTCATTTTATTTATGTACCTATGTTTAAATGTTTCCTATTATACCTAGGTATGTACTTAAATTATTTATATAAAAAAACACATTCCTAATACAAAAAAAAAATCAAAATCACATTCTTGTAAATAAAAAATTGCACCTTCATTGGCATTCACATAAATAATAGGTACTTACTTATATAAGTACATACTATGATGAAATTAGGCAAGTAGGTTAAGTATTACTTCTTTTTTAAAGATACCACTTCTGGGACGGAATAAAATCCCCTAATATTAGTCAACGTTGGCGTAGAAATTTTTACAATATCTGCAACAGGGTAATTTAAAATATCGTCGATCGCAGGCCACTTCCAGTTTGACCCTGCCATTGTCATGGTCTTAACTTGCACTTCATTATCGGTTGTATTGCTACCTAGAACAAGACCAGGAAACAATTCGCCTTCATAGGTCACAACAACGTAATCGCCAGTATCAAATGATGCCATAATTTCTTTGTGTACTTTAGCCACTTTTGCAGAATTCTGTTGTTTTGCTGCCTTTTCATCGAATCTTAATTTTCTTTTCAGCCGTCTCTCAGCTATATCATTTTCTTTCATGTCTTTGTCCAATTTTTGATTTCGAAGATGTGCAAGAAATTCTATTGAAGTTGCTACAACAGGAGTGACCTTCTTCAAATTTATTAACTTTTTAGACTGTGGCGCAGCTTCTGGCTAATACAGTGCATTCTTAAACGGCGTTGGGTACATTGTATCATTTGAATTTTCCTGGTGAGGTACTGGATTAGGTGTAAGCTGCTTCTGTGGGGTTGCCAGTTTTTTCGTTATTTTGTCATCAGTTATTAAGACTGTACCGAAAACTTTCGTCCAGATTGGTTGGTCATACGAGAAAGCGGATCCTTATTGATGCTTATTTTGTGCCACAATTCAAATAAACTTTTGTGCTAGAGATCACCGTCCCAATCCGAAGAAGAACTTTGAAATTCTGTTAATAAGGAAGGCGCTATTTTGCTTTCTAAAATATCGAAGAATGTCTCGTCTAAAATAAAAATTAAATATTTAAGTATTTATTATAAGTAATCAAATATCAAACTACTTAATGTAAGTCGTGGGTGCTTATATACCGGCAGTAGGTCCTAATTTTTTGAAACCAATTCTTGATGTTTCTCTCTGTTAATTTTGATCGGGCCGAAGTAAGGTTCTGTGAAACTCTTTGCACCAATTCCGGATGTCTTTTTAAAAAAACAGCTAAACCATTTCTTTCCAGGTCTTCCACCAGTAAATGGATTTTCTCTGCTTAGAGTTTTGGTGAGTTCTGCGACAGAGTCCTGTAACTGAGGCTTCATTATTGGAAATCCTGGCTTAGCTCATTCCCTATACTTACCACTAATCTTATCACGCAATGTGGTACGTGGTATACTATATTTTTTACTTATTGCCAGTACGGAACTCCCACGGAGTATAAACATTTTTTTGTGCCAACCATATTTCATAAATTTTTAATATCTGAAAATTAAGGTAAAATAATGACCCAATTACCGATTATGGTTCCTTTTACCGCCAATTAAATTAAAGCTGTATTTTATCAATTACATTATTACGGCATTGGTATTTTTGAAACAAATTATGCTTATTTAATCATTTTCTTTATAAATTATATGAAAAATATTGCAATATTTAAGTTTATCAAGCTTAAATTTGCATTTTTGTATATGCTTATGTGGAGCCTATCACCGCCATGGCCAATGCCCTATTACCGCCACTATATTTTTGCTGATGCTTTTACGGGATAAGCAATGTACAGTAAAAGTGGCGGTGATTGGACCAACACAAATATAACTTGTGTTGTTCACTTTAATATTTGAAAAATGTATTAAATACTTATAATTTACATTCAAAAATTCAATGTTTTCAAACTCTATTACCGCCAGGGGTGGCGGTATTTGGTTCCCATATAATAATTTATGGGTCCAATCACCGCCACGCAATATTTTCTATTTTTATCACTTAAAAAATATTAATTAAAGATTTAAACTTACTTTAGAGTGTTCCGAATATGTTATTTATTACAAACTAAACGTAACTTTCATACATATTCAATTAATTTTGTTTTTAATCGAAAAATAAAATTTAACCATTTCTTAACAAAGTGCTTAACGAAATGCCAAATCACAACTTTACCGCCGAGCCCTTGCAGAAGACTGAGATTTCCGTTAGAATAAATACAGTTAGCTACAAAACAACAAATGACACGTGATCACTATGCATTCATATTAACCGTTCAATATATTTTTTTGAGAAAATTTTAACAGTTTTCTTGTTATTTCGAGAACATTCTTACGGTGGCGGTAGTTGGTGTAGTGGCGGCGATGGGTGCTCTTACCTTACTTGAGAACAACTAAATGATTCAAATTAATGGAGATTGGGATGTAGTGTTGTTGGTCGATACGTGGTTAAGTGATCCGATAAAAAAAACGACGTTTTAGTTATAATAATAGTCTTCCTTTAGTTATAATAAGAGAGAATGATTAAAGTGAGTACAATTATGTAAACTTCATATTTAAAACATCTCGGGATGGAAATTTTTTAAAAAAAAGTAATCAGTCAAGTCAATCTGATCCTCTGTTACACTAACATGCATCCATGAAGGCAAATTAGTAAGTAAATCTTGACTCATATAAGTTTTCCATTACACTTTTCGCATCGCACTTTTTACAATAAAATTCTTGTTAACAGCAATCAAATTTTTGTTGAATACTCAAAAAGGAAGAAGTAGAGTCTTTCTATTGAAATAAGGTAAATATACAATAAATTCGATTAATCAATCAATACGTAAGATTAAGCGATTGTCCAGTACTATCTGTATAATGTCTTGCTAGTCTAAATATTAACCGCGCTGTAAACTTCTTCGTCCAACATTTCATAAGAATATGGTTTCTGTCCGGACGAGGTATTTTTTGGAAAGCACAAACCAAAACGAACAAGAAATCTATTAAAAAAGATTACGCAAAAGATATCTTTAATCGTTTTTTAACAAATGAAACTGTTTAATTGTTTAGTTACTTCGGATAACAAAGTTTTTTGTGATTCTGCGTTATATAACGGCGAATATCTGTTATGTTCAGGAGACCAAAATAAATTACGCTTTTTTTTAAATTAAATTACAGTATATCGGTATATACAGGCTCTCAATGTAATTAACGGAAAACATCTGAAATGTATTATCTGCATTTAAAATTCGTATGTTCTGACGACATTATATGTACTTTGAACATGCCCGTTCCAAATGTAAATCATATAAAAAAAAACAATAGTTAATCAGTGTAAAATTAAAATTTAATCAACATGTTATGGCACGCTTAGCCAAATAACAAAAGGGAAAATGAGTAACTAGCTAATGAATTTAATTGAAAAAATAACGAATATTACAGTGATGGCACGGATAAAAAGATGTTATTAAGGAAGGAAGTTGTAAGGGATGGACAAACTTTTTATGCTGGATGCCACATTCAAAAACGTTATTTAATGGTCAGGTTTTAGCTGTCAACAAAGAGAAAGTCCGTGAGAGAATTTTGATGTTCCGAAGAGAAATGCGATTTTTTTTAAATTTTAACCTACAGCAACTACCAACAAAAATAATGAACAATGCAAGATGCACGAAATCATCTCAATCTTATAAGACAAAACTATATAATATTTTTGCCAAATATATTTAGCAGTTTAAAAAATCTTAAAGGTGGTCGGTCCACACGATGAAAAATGATGAATTTAGTGTTCCGTGAGGTCCTAAAGTTTACCAACCGCTGATCCAGATGGCTACAGAGTCCTCATTTCGAAAAGTACACGCATCCGCCTAATTTTTATAACTATTAAATTTAACTGCTACGATTTTGTTAATTTATGATTTTCCGGAGTTATAGCCAACAAATCAAAATTGAAGGCTTCGATAACGGTGGTCACACTTCGACTCCCAATACTGACAGGTTTATGAATTGATTCGAATGTTTGGATGTCTGTGATACCCTGATTCCCTACCACCCATCCGGTACCTAAAAAGGACCGTCGCGAGAGCGAGTTAACTTGCCAATAGTCCTGTGCTTGTCCGATCTTTTATATCCTTAGCTGAGGGCCACGAAACGTCACGCTCTGAGCAATTTCGTTAAGCTTAGCAAACTTCCATACAAAACTTGTATGAAAGTTTGCAGCATCTAACGAATTAGCTTAGAGTGTGACGTTTCATAGCTCTTAAGTTACTCTCTTCCTATAAGATAGGTTGAGCGATAAAGAAACAAGCAGTTTCCGTCCAACAACTTCAGTTTGAATAACATACATACTAGGGCTTGTCGGTTTTCAAAAACCGGTTTTAAAAACCGGTTTTTCAACATCGTAACCGGTTGTGCCAAATTTTCCATTAACGAGTCTGTAAACAAAAGGACAGAAAATTTGGATCTTTTATTCGATGGCTTAAAGACCATATGCCCCACATCATTACCCAGCGAAAGGGTATTTTCGAAATCAGGAAATTTTTTTACAAAACGATCAGTGGATGCTTAAATCAAATTTTCTGAAGAGTAACACCAAATAATTTCTTGCTGTGCATTATTATGTATTATAAATAAAAAACATAAAAAAATGATTTTTTTCTCGCTATTTTAATTGAATTATCCATTTTTTGTAAAACTTCGAAAACCGGATAAAACCGGTTTTCAAACAATATTGACATTCGACAACCGGTTTTTGTATAAGCCCTAATACATACATTATAACAAGTGTCATGGTGTCAAAAACAAAATTCACATTTAAATATGTAGTAAATTGTTGTTCTATAATAATTTTAAAACAGTTTGCGTTGATTCCCTTATCCATTAGTTTCTTCTTTGATCTTAACGCGCCATGCTTGTGGTATTTATTCAATTAGCAGGTAATGAGCGCAAAAAAGCGACAATGTTATTAAAATAATGCTCTGTAACGCAATATAAATAAAAAGGCCATGCAAAAAGATCCATTACACATTTTGATCGAATTGAAATGTACGAATTGTAAAATCCAAAAAAATAACCACTAGTTAATCATGATTCAATAATTGTGAGGTTCCTATCGAAATGACAGCCCGAGAGGCTATTCCGGGCTCTATCCGTCAATCAAATAAAGCGTGTTTTTTTAATAGCTGATATTATGATTATTTTATCGTAAATATTAACTGACAAATAAATAACATATTTTAATTACTACTACATAATTTGGTGATATTTGATAAAATGATCAGGACCAGTTTTACTCATAGTGTGATCATTGTAAAAGTGTTCAACTAATGTGCTCAAGGTAAAATGAAAAACGGTATACAACTATAACTATTTATTATAATATCGAACCACAATCGGAAAAAGAACTTAAGCGACTTTAGAGCGTTATCTCATCCGCCCGAACTTTTTTAGAACCTGTGCATTTTGGCGTTTTGTTTTGCCATCGTGTGTTCCACGTGTACATCGGTTGAGAAACGCTGTTTTAGAAAGCTGAAATTAGTCATCAAATTTTATTATAATATCAGAATAGGCATTGACCATATATTACTATTTACTAACCACAGTAATTTATTTAAAAAAAACTTTCTCCTGTAAAAACTACAAATTGTCGGTTAAAATTGTCTGTCTATTAAGAGTCGATATGGTAAAAAAAGCTATATATAATGTGTTAAGTTTAATGATAATGTCAAATAGCTAATAATAATACAATTTGATTTTTAACAATACCATTTCCATTCGAGTGCGGAAAGAAAAAGACGGTAATAAACGGACATGTCTTTATTCTTTTAGGGGTTGAGGTTTGTACTCTCTACACCCTTTTCGGGATCAGACATACATAGATACGTGAGCGGGTACGAAAAAAACATCACGACTTAATAATTTCAATATATTAAATATAATAAGTAATCAATTTATAATTTGTCATATTTCATGCAGGATTTCGTAGCCTCACTATAATATGCAAATCTAAGAGCATTCATTGACTAATCGAATAGAGTACAGTCGTATATTTAAAAAAACTTAATATCTATCACCTGCTCAAGTAAAGATGTCAGAGGCGAATGAAATTCAAGCGATGCTTAGATTCAGGTGAATTATAATATAAAAGCAACCGTTTTAAAGAATGAAAAAAAAAACAAATTACAGTACAACGTTCCGAATGTTTATATTTGGATAACTTTTTACCACTGACGAGTGGCAACAGACATCAAATACAATAGTTTTTTTTTGCCTTTGTATAAAGCCAGCAATAAGATACGATTTCACGTATTATTGTATTGAAAATTACAATTTTTACGCGGCAAGTACAGGTGTTTATTTGCAATTAATTCTTCGACCGTTAAGTATTCTAAAAGAACTAAAAAGTTTTCTGAAAGGTGTTGAAAGTGCATTAACGTTTCTTAAGAATAACTGTTGCATTTAATAGTAAAAAACAACAAAAGGCCACTAATTATTTCATCGGTTACTAAATACATACGCGATCAGATAATAATTTATTTTTGTCAGTGCTATAACTATTTTACAAATATTAAATTTTAAATGCTTACCGGTTGATTTTAAATCTGATCCATGTTTTTTTTTATATTATTGTATTATACTCATTATTTATTAGATACAATAACGAAAAAACAATTTACATAATGTACTTATCGATAGAACGACAAATAAATATTTCCATAGAACGACAAAAAAATATTTGATGTTTTCAATATGATATTTACAATTTAATTCGAATACCTCTCTTCTATGGCTCCACAAATGTATGAATAGAAAAAATTACATTTTTTCTCTTAATAGGCAAGTGTTTTTATAAAAATAAAGAAATATAAACAATCTTCTCTCAGTTTCATATACAAACAACTCGGAAAATCATTTTACAGTTGCAATAAATTCAAATTTAAGTGAGATAAATGACTAAATGGTTCACTAAAACGATGAGAAAAATAATAATTATCACTTTTTTTACAACTCGGCTTAGATTTAACAAAACTTTGGTAAGCCATATCTCAAAACTACTAATTTCTAGTGGTATCACCGTGGAACTCAGACATCGATATATTATAGTTGCATTTGTTTTAATTATTAAAGTAAACAATATCAAATCTAATAATAAATGAAATTAACGGAATTAATACTTTTACTCTATATTAATTGTAATAATATGTAAGCTCAGAAACTTTCTGTTTCTCATGACTCAATTTTTAACGCGTAGGGCTAGTTGGGTTCCACGATGTTGCCCAGGGCACTCTACCATTCTTTACCAACGACAAAAATAATGTCTGGAGGAAGTATGGTTGGCTGATTTCGCCCACCTTCGTTCATTTGAAGCAGTTTGGTCACTTATTGAAGTCAGGCACTAAAAAATTATAATCTCAACCAAAACAGAGACAGACTATTGAAAAATAATAAAACAATGATCGTTTAACGATATTTCAGTTCATTTTAAACTTATTGCAGGCATTGCCCCGATTATCACAGTAAAATCAATAAGTAACCTCTTAATATAAAATAAAAATAACTTTGATTATTCCACGTATTGTGTATCAAAATGTGACACGTGTTTCGCCTCTTTCAGAGGCATCCTCAGACAACTACTTTCGCAAATGTTTGCTTAAGTACGGAAGTTATTTTTATTTTATATTAAAATGAACTTCCACAAAGTTACCGCCGAATCCATCGAAAGTATTAAGTAACCTCTTTATCATTTAAGATTTAAATTACACAATAGTTAATACAGATCAGCTTGAACACACTGACGTCAATAATTAAAAAGTGAGATCTCTTTTTGAATTACATACTGCAATAATGATTGTATGATTAAAGCACCACTCCCCAAATAAAAAAGAGAAAAATGCTCCGTTTAGAAATACTGGCTTATAGCTAAAAACTAATTTCTACTGAATTTATTTTGAGTAAACCAAGCTTTAAGTGTTGAAACGCCGTGGATTTGAATGTCTTCAATTACAAAATATGCTTTATTTTCTATGTTAAGCTCGCAAGTCTTACATTTATTAAAATTAAGAAAATTAGCACATTCTAATAACTAATAAGCAACCCATTTTAAGTGTCCGTGTAAGTGAAAAGTTTGTCGAATACTGTTTTTAAATATGTTTTTTATTTGAAGTACATATTTTTTTTAATAAAAAAAAATTCTAAGAAATATTGGCAAAAAGGAATTGATTTTGATTTAACGATATCTTCTTAAATATCCTATTTGGAAACACATTACTTTAAGAGCAAATTATACGATACTGGTCACAATTTTGAGTATGATAGCTGAGTTTTGAACACAAATTTTAAAACTATCTTTGCTCCATATTATTACACATACTTTATAATTTCACAGCTTCTATGGGATTATAGAAGTGTTGGTGATTTGACGTTTGCGACTATGTTAGAATGATAACGATCTTCTGACGGAATATATCGGTAAATTCAAAGCTATAAAGTCGGTATTGATTTTAATCAATATCTACATTATAGATTAAGATCATGCGATCCGTTTAATCACAAGATACTTCTCAAAGAGGCGGTACACCTAAGAAACCAGGTTCGACAAGTATAATAACAAATTTATCACGTTAATTTTATATCGGAAATTATTTTCTATAGAGTGACCGTTCATTGCTTATTGCATGTTATTTTCTGTCAAATAAGCACAATATGTATTGCTAACGCTTAATGTAATAAAATTTCTTATAAATTAAGCTCAGTGCAGGAGATCTCAATTAGGAAAAATGATTTTTTGACGCACACGCACTTTGTGACTATAGATATTCGAGATGAAGTAATTTTGGGATTTTTTAAAAAATAAAGTTAGATGCGTTTTAATATTTTACACGTCTTAAAGTATCGTAAAAGTGAAGTAATCTCAGTTAATACACATTACAATCTACACCAAATAAAGACGTGATTGTACTTAAAACTAAAAGAAAAAAGTTTTACCATTTTACTAGTTGGCTCACTTCGCCTTTCGAAGCCCCTTTAATTTAATTTACAAGGTATTTTTATAACCCTTTCATTTTATCGAGTGTCATTTCATAAAAAACAAACACTTCCACTGTTTTAGAAATATCATGTATATAATATATCGATACCTCAGATACCTCTGTAACAACATAAATTCATAGTTTTAAGATAATAAGGAAAAGAGATTTAAGGCAGGTTTAATCATCTACTGTAAATCTATTTTTGATTTTTTTATGAAATTCTAGAATTATTTATAAAGTATATGTTTTCCAACATGAATTATATCAAATTTGAACGATTCAAATTAAATATTGAAATCTTAAATTATGAATAATATCAGTTTTAAGAGATTTTCTTAGTTTATACAGTTATGATCTAAAGAATAATAGCAACTGCCATTCTATAAAAACCTTAAATAACTTGATATTACAACCATCTTTGCATAATTAACTGAAAAAAGCATTTTTCAAGTTGTTACATTTTAGAACTGAGGTATCGACATATTGTCGGTCTTTCAATATCAATAAACAGTTATTTTTTTTTACAAATGATTAATGCTTTCAAATTTCAAATAATTAGGTTCCATGTTTGTAATTTAATATGTAAGTACCTTAACAAAATCTATTAGATACATGATTACAAAAAGTCATTACTTAGTTACTATAGAGCTATTAAATTATACGCATGCCCGAAATAAATTGTGTACTTATTTAGTTTTATTACCGTGGTGCTGTTAAAGTAATCAATTCCTAAGTTAATGTCGAAAACGGTACTCGAAGTGGAAAGATAGGAGTATAATTGTGGCACATGGCGATTCTGTTCTGACCGCGAGTTGATGTTACTCGAGTAATCGAGGTGATTGTTTATTTTTTTCTTTTCTCCATTAATTTTCCAATCTCGTTCATTAAGTGTTATTTAATTTAACAGCAACTCTGCATTCTTTCCATCGTTTGATTAAATCTTAAAAAAACTTACAGTAGATTAATTTATTGTTTTGTTTGATAGTTGTTACAAATAAAAAAATCTGAACAGTAGCTTAAATTAGCATTAGGTAGTCCTTTTGGCTGATAGATTAAATTGATAAGAAAATATGTACATACATACATATATAAAACAAGGACCAACGCTTTAAATTACTTTAAGGGGCGGGCATTCGTTCTTAAATTGTATAAGATATATGATTAATTTACAATAAAATAAATAAGTATAAGAGTTATTTAAATGTTAGTGGTTTATATAAGTAATGAAAAAAACTTTGAAAGTAATTTTATATATTAAATGCGTTGCTAACAAAATAAGACAAAATAATTTATAATTGAGCCAAAAGTCTAAAAAAAACAATAATTTGTTTGTCTTATTAGTCTTAGTTCTCTACAGCCAAATACAATAATTAAGATTTAACATATTACAATTATGTATATGTTACATACTATATACATGTGTTATAAATCTATTTTAATTTATTCAAATTTCGAGTAGTTCTATTTTTCATTGCAAATAAGTGATATCTAGTTATTTTTACGAGTTTATTTCATTAAAGATAATTTAGTGTCATTCATCTACTTATGCATGTATGGTTTGAATCATAATACATAAATTCTTTTAATATTTTTTTACCACTAAAATTGTTTCTCACCATTTCCGTAACTTTACTTAATTTTGTATACTAGGACTGTATCACTTTATATTTCACCAGTTGATAATGCTCGCGATGAGCGAAACCGGTCATGATATTAATAAATAATTCGGAGTTAGTAGAAAAAGCGTTTTATTTTTAAAATATTTATATATAATGTCAACACAATTTGATTTGTATTTATTTTATATCTCATCACTGAAAAATACATTCTTATTATTTATAATTGGTATCGTGCAACTTTTAAAACGTTTAGATATCAATACTTATTTATATGAATTCAAGATGATTATTTTTTGTTATTCATTGGTCAGTAATATTTATAAAAAGGACATCGATACTAAGATATGGTGAAACCTATTATTTTATGTATTTACACTGTGAAATAATAAAATAACTCTTAATAGTATTGACTTGGTAACTTACCCCAATTTTGCAAGTTATTCGGTGAATCGATTTCACCAAACCCCTCCAGTTTAGTAAATTCCTTTGAACTGCACTTAAAAATATGTAAAACTTCTTGTTCTGTTATAGATGCAAAAAATACACCACTAACACAATTAATGAAAAACGAAACACTTAGAAACTTGTAAGAATGCAAATATTTCCCAAATGTATTGTTTTAAGAAAGAGGAATGTTCCAAGCAATCAATCACTCTGAGAATAATGTGATAAACAAAAATAATAAAAAACAAAACAGGTTCCTTGCTTTAAAACTTTTACTTTTAGATCGTACTGTTTTTACAAACATATGCGTCACGAACTCTTGAAATATTATATCTTCTATATCTTGGCGTTATGATGTACATATTATCAAACTTTATTTCGCGGAAATTTTGAATTAATAATTGTAAACTTAGTGAAAACTATTGTTTTAATACACATAAGTATAAATATTTCCAGAATTATTTATTACAGCTTTAATTTCTTTATTATCGTCATCTATAATTCGTTACAATTATCCGAATATTGTTTACGATGATCTATAATTTATTACTTCACACAACTTGCTTAAACAAAATAACACACAACATTTATTAAAAGTTTATTATCAATTATCAAACAATTAGTGCACTTTGTAATAGTATTGTTTGAGGCACAAATTTAATTGATTTTGGCGATTAAATTTATCGAGAATTATGAAAACACAAAGGATTTTGAGGTTATAATTCTCCAACCGTCGCTTTAGTTGGAGCGCGAAACAGGTGTGAAGATAGCGGTGAACGCCGAGCAAACTAATCAAAAAATGTTTGTCTGCGAAACAGGTAGAGAATGGTAACCTCTGCAGGTGAAGCTTTTAAAAATACAACATAACATTCGCATCATTCAAACAAAATAAGAAATTATATTCATATTCGATTTTTGAACCCTATCCATCAATGTTTTTGAGGTTATGTAGGTGTATTGTTATAGTTATAGTTTAAGCATGCAGGGAAACTTTTTCAGTACAACTTTGACGTATGTCATTTAAAATATGTAAACAAAATTATATTTGCTTTTTTAATATCGACCATCATCATTGAAAACTTGCGTGTAGTTTGAAAATCTAATGCCTGGCCCAAACTTGTTTTTTGAACTTTATGAAAATACGGTAATACAAATATATTTAGAGCGGTAATATTTTTTATCAAGAAAAATCTTTGGTCACTTTAATGGAGCGCTTATTTGAAAAGTTACAGATTATAATATAATAATATTAATATAAAAAATAGTTTTAGGGCTGTGGAGTCGTAGTGTTTTGGGTCAATTCAGAGTTCAAGTCGTACAGATACAGTCGACTCCAACCTGTCTCTTTTTGAATCACCTGGATTAAAATAAAAAATGTTTTTCGTTTTCATAGTACTAAAAAACATGAATATTAAATTCGGCATCTTTTTGAAGTTGGACTCTTAATCGGACCATTAATAAATGCCGGGGAATTCACAGCCCTGATAAGTTCAGTTAAAAACCTTTTATTTTTAAGCTAATAATGAAGAAATGAAACGTTGTTTTATTATATGATTTAATTATTTTTATATATTAAAAAAGTTATAACAAATTAATGTGAACCCTGCCTCAGTTAAAACTATTGCTGTTAATTATTTTAAATAGTCAGTTATCTTCCTAATGAGCTACTTGGCAGTTTAATCTGTGTAATCGTGAATATTAAAAAAGGTCAGACAATAATTACCCCCCCCTGCATTATGGAATTTATGTACCAAAGTGCATCCTGATAATTTAAAATTTTCAATCATCTTAAATCAAAATAGTCGTCATGCACTTTTTTTGTTTTATGAACCAGGGCTGTGGAGTCGGAGTAGTGAAAAATGAGCGGCTCGAAAATTTATTGAAAAATATATTTCATGATGTGTATTCAAACAAAATAGTCCAGAGTGTTGACATTGCATGCTTGGCTGACTAAAGATGATCTGATGGAATACATAATATGTATAAGTTAAAATTAAATTATTGAAATATTTCCTCGGAGTCGGAATTGTTGTCGTTTTTTTTATTTTAAAGCTGGAATCGAAGTTGGAGTAGGAGTCGTCTTTTTTTTAAACGACTCCACAGCCCTGATATGAACACCCATCGTATATTTTTTTCTCATTGGATACTTATTAAGGAACAATCGACAATCTTGCAGTTTACATTTTCGCTACTTATTTGATTCATGAAATACAAATTACTTAATAGTCTTAACAATCTCACCATAAAATGCAGAGTAGTCATCAGCTGGAATAGAGTTGAAAATTGGCGCGGTTCTTGGTGGCAATGGCGGCGGGTTTCCGAGAAACATCAATTGGTCAAGGTGCCCCATCTTCTGAAATTGATAATAATAATATAACATCATCGTTGCTTGCAGTCATGTGCATTGCATATGGTTTGAGTCACCGCTAAGTTATGTAATAGTGTTTCTTTGGTGTAACTGTAGATGGCAAACAGTCAAAAATTATATGCAGGAAAATAACATATTATTATATACAATAGGTACATAATTTATTTTAAAAATAGCTGACAAAGCTAAACATTTGCAGTAATTTATTTTGACCATGCAAAAGGTGCAAAATACGTGGTCATTTTTTAGATGATTACATAATTTGTCTTATTAGAGGTTACGATGTTATAAGAATTGAAGAGTTGGGTAAAATATAAAACAAAAATTAGTTGGAAAAAAATCTAATAGTAATTGTTAATAAACATACTTCCAAAAATTCTTCAAGGGACTGCAATTGGTCGATGTTGATATTTTTTGTCTGCATTTTATTGCTTCATATCCTGAAAAAAAATTAAACAAAAATATAAATTAAGTGGATTTTAATTAAACAATTCTAGTAAAATTTGATGAAACCTTCATTGAACCCCAAATACTAGGAAACGAAAAAAATCATCGCTCGAAGCTTGAAATTGATAGTTGAAAATATGGGTGACCAAAGTTTTAACATATCAAATACATATAACAAATTTAAGATTTCGACTGAAGCTGCTTGGTGGAATTTCAATATTAAATTTGAATCGTTCAAATTATGTACACTCCCACAGATTGTGTCACTAACGACCCGGGTTTCGCCTTTCGGCATCTTCAGGCGTTCAAGCGCACGGGTGAACTTCACCAGTTCAGGTTCATCCGTGCGCTTGAACGCCTGAAGATGCCGAAAGGCGAAACCCGGGTCGTTAGTGACAAAATCTGTGGGAGTGTACATAATTTGAACGGTTCACATATAACAAATATAAAAAACATAAAATAAAATTATAAAAAATGTGGTAATTATTATTAAGTGCATCACTTTTAGTAATTTATCTCAATTTAATTCAAATTTACTGAAACGTTGACAAAACTAAAAAAATATATTTCTAGTTGTATTTGTATGGAACTGAGAAAATATTGTTTGTATTTCTTTATTTACATGTGCAAACATCCGCCTACCGAGAGAAAATTAGCGATTTGTTTTAGATGTACTTTTTTGGGGCTATAGAAGACAGGTATTCAAATAGTATGGGTAATTTAACTCAAAGTATCAAATTTTTGACTTATCGTTATATGTAACTAGATCCACGATATGATAAATACCCAACTGATTAAATTGGAAAAATTAACTACTTGCACCTATACACACCTGTGCTAAGGATCGAATGAAATATTGATTTAAATATTTCTTTACAAGGACGAGGAAAAAGTGTATTTATAATTTGATAGTATTAAATATATAAATTCATATTTGGTTGTTTCTTTTATTGGATGATTTGAATGTTAAAATTAACCTATTACAAATAGGTCCATCCGAGGTGACATGAACCAATTAGTAAAACGGTAAAACTTTTTTCTTGGACTTTTAAGTACCACAATGTCTTTACTTGGTGCTTTGGTTGATAACATTTTTTATTTTACGGAGATTACACTAATGTAATGTGTTTGAAATGTAGTCACATTAACGATACTTTAAGCCAGTGTTTCTTAACTGTATTGAAAGAATCGCCCCCTTTTACAGAATTAAATTATCCAAATTTTTCTAACGCCCTCCCCCCCTCACCGAAGAATTTGGAATCTTTAATTCCCTATACCTTTTCCGCAAAATATCTCCGACGCTTTTTTTTTAGCTCACCTAGCAATCCTACAGCGCCCCCCAAATTATGGAAATTAAAAACGCCCCCGTTAAGAACCACTGCTTTAAGACGTGTGACTAGCAACGTTCCCTCTAAGCCGCGCAGCAGTTTGAAAGGCCCCGCGCATTCATTCTGTGTTGGCGCGCACTCCAAGACAATTATTCAATTAATATTTTATTGGCCCGCGCAGCCTTTGAAATTTCCACGCAGCTCACCGCTTATATTAGAAGGAACATTGGTGACAAAGCATCTAATTTTTTTTTCTAAAATACCACTTGGTTTATTTCACCTCTAATGGGCCCATAATAGGTTGTCGACAATATTCTAATATATTTAAGAAACTTGACTAAAAGAGTTGAAAACCGCTGATTTAAAATATGCTATTTATCATAAGCTATACATACTATATTATTATGGTTTATGGTGGGAGTATAGTCTGTTACGACCAGTGTATCGTGGACCTTAATAATTTATTTTCAGTATCATAATTTCAATAGACAAGAAGTGTATACATCCCTTTCATGAAATTTGTTAATGCCATCTATATTTTCGGGGCGTTAAGATAATTTATGACGGGATGATTAATTATTAAATAATATGCACTAACACTTTTTTACACAGTAGACACGTTCCACTAAGCACCGTGTAAATAAATATGTCTAGATCTTAAAAAACACAGTATGAATGCTTTCAAAATAAACTTAAAAATAAAACTACATTATAATTTATTTTAATTTGCAACCAAATACAGTTTTATTTATTACAATAAATATAGTTTTTTTTTTACTAATATTTGAAACTGGGTTGCCAAGTTGAAAAAACGACTTTTGCCAAAATTCGGGTCATTAAATGATGTTTTTGAAAGCCTTAATCCCATGCAATGCTTACGACAACCGGATATGACGAATTCATAAAAACGATATAAGACCAGCTATTTGAAAATGTATTGTCATCAAATTTCTGTTTTTTTTCAGCAGAGCTAATTCTTAAATTCTCGGGTGTGGGAAACTCCATTTTAAGTCTCCCCAGGAGACGGCTGAAACGACACATTGTTCTTAGTTTTGTTTCGTATCGTAATGATATGGCATTTCGATAAATTATAGGCCATTGAGTCTGGGCAGGTAACTGAGTTTGTTTGACGCATGAAAGTTAATGTTGAATGACAGTCGACGAATGTATTTTTGATCGAACTTTTGTAGGTATGTCAGGTGATCGCCCTCGCATCTCACGTGACGACACGCTCTGCGACATCTCGTCACGCCACCCACAAGCATGCTATCAAATTTATGATTCAGGCACTTTCAACTCTAATCGCTCGCTCTTCCCTGTTATGATATGCCCTCTGTAAAAATGATTTTTTAAATTCGAAAACCGATAAGCTTACATTTGGTGAAATTCAAACAAAAACCGAAAACATAATAAAAGTTTTTCTGGAATTCACACGCAGTAACCGTCCAATGTTTATTTTAATTTCGCTTAAAGATATAAATTGTAATATTCTTGATGAAAAAAATTATAATTAAACACTAAAGCGTTTTGCAGATAGAGTCGAAATTGTTTATTACGATCTCGAAGTGAGATCTCGTATGTAATGAATAAACATTCGTTGATATTTTTAATTTATGGTTTACACCTTACATTTATTCATTTTTATAACGGGTTACTTCTTGGGCATACCGAGCAAAAATATCGTCAAAAAAATTAGTAAGAGAGTGAAAACAATGAAACAAGTATCAATTTTAAACTTTATAAGAAAAGTGAATTAACAGAAAAATAAAATATGTGTATAACGGGTATTCAAATAAATTCTTATTGTGTATTTTTGTTTGAATTGGTACTTTTTGTGTTATGAGACCGCTCCAGACAGGGACGGCCCTAAAGCATAGGCGAGTAGGCAGTTGCCTAGGGGCGGCAAGTCTTAGGGAGCGGCAAATGATCACAGATTTTTAAATGACTAAATATTTTTGACACGAATTTGATTTATAATAAATATGATGCCTCAATGTCTTTGATTAACAAAATACCAAATCAAGATTCGATACTTCTATTATTTGAGTGCATTTAAAATTTACATTATTTTGTATGATGTGTAATGAAGGTTATAGTTATTTTTTTCATAATTATTGAACAATAATGTGAGCTTTTGGATCATATTTATTTGTGAGGATCTTTGTCAATAAGGTTCATACTATGAATCACCTGAAAGCAAAACGGAATAAGTGACAAAAGATTTGTTTGAGTATGTGTAAGTAAGTAGAGGATTCGAACTTCTGTATGTGTAATTTATTCCTAGAATAGTGGGAAGGAATGAAAGAAAATGGGCGGTATTTTAGGGGTCTGCCTAGGAGCGGCACATATTCTAGGAACGTCACTGGCTCTAGATATTTCATATCTTCATGTGATGGGTATGTTTGTTAGCATTTAAAAATACTTATTATCTGGCATAACGAGTAATGCTTATAACGAGAAAATTCAGTCGGTCGCATCTTCCTCGTAATAAACAAGTTCGATTGTATATCGGTTTTTGCTATTAGTCTCGCCATATCAAATCACATAAAATAACTAAATTTCAAATTATTAAATACTAACGATTCCTATCTCTGATTCGTTCATTTGAGTCGTATCACTGCAGTATGAATTCTGCATTGATGTGCCTTTATTACATAGTGCGCTTATATAAATGTAGATATATACCAATTGTAATCATAAAAAGTAATAAACATAGGTGATTTTTAATATTATATTTAAAAATGTTAACGTGAAAGTTAAAAATGATCTTAATCCTTAGTTTGTTGTTCATGGATCCAACGCATATCATATTTGTTGAATATCATAATTTAATAAAATACATTAGAAAAAATACTACTTTTAAACGTTAAATACATTTTAGTAAGAATCGACAAAAAAAAAATCTTATTCGATTTTGTGTAAAATGCAAATTTTGCTCTGCGTATAAATATAAGATATGATAGGAGTTCGTTATTTTTTCTTTTGAAAAACATTCTTTAAAGAAAACCATGTCATAAAATATGCGATGTTTTCTATGTGAAAAACTAAATTGGTAAAATTTCCAACGACCGGGATATAAAATACTTGATGAGCCCTGCGCTCGGAGTATTACGTTATTGATGAAAATATTATTCATCGTAACTTGAAAGGGCAGATTTTATGTAACATCTCATTTCGAGAGCTTTCAAAGTTTTGCTACCCTTCAGTAATAAATTTTAGTTATACATAATACTTATATCATCTTCAACCGATGTGATATATAAATAATCAAAAAATATATTTTAATCTATATTTAGATTATTTTTTCAGTTACATTATTAAAAAAATATTTATTTTAATGTATTATACCTTGTTTAATATGGCTGTAGAAATAAAGATATTGTAAATTAATCAATTCTTCAATTCATGTCGTACTATATTTTTTTGTTATAATAAAATGCAACACATGAAAAATTGCCACAAGAGTACTACAGCCTTAGAGTGTATAAATAAGCTTCAGTTTTGTGACCATTTAAAAAAAATATATTTCGGCTTTTAAAAATATTTTTTCGTTTAAATGTTGAATTGATCTTCAAAATAAAATAAGGCGTTTTGGATGAAGAAATTTATTGGAAAAGTTATCAGGTCAACTATCTTTAATCATTATAATTGATTTCAAAACAAGACTATTCTAATCAATAAGAACCACTTTTTTGTAAAAAAAAAAACCTTTATTATATTTTGTCATGAAAAGATAAAAAATTCAAAAACCTGCAAGAAAAGAATACCAAACTAATGATAAATTACCTGTACTAAGATTGAAATAGATTATTTCAAATGAGTGTACCTAATATAAGTAAAATTTTACATTTTATCCGCTGAATGAAGTAAACCAGCTGATTCGAAGCTAAACAAATGAGTGCTATGTAAATACAAACTAAAATAGTGTTATCTCTCTAAAATAAAAATATTCCATCCACCAAAACAGCAAATAAAGATTTATTTAAAAGTACAATATATAAGTTTTACTACTTTACTACTTGACTCACTTCAATTCGTGAGGGCTCTTTTCATTATATTGTAATTAAAATCAAGAATACTTTGACATTCCAGTTACTGTAAACTTTGCTGTACGCCACTGCTGGTTTTCTGTTTACTCCTAGCGAGTTTGTCACGCGATCGTAATCGATAGGATGTTCAGCTTCTTGATGCCAGCAGATTGCAGGAGTTTCAAATGAAATTGCTACTGTTGGCAATCAATAACTTTAAGTTCGGACCCTTTTTATGTTGTTAAGCAAAGTTTGAATGCAAAATAAAAGAACAGATTGCTTAGACTAAACGAATTCGTGAAAAAATATTATTTTGAAAATTAAATAAAAAGTATTTGTGAATTTTTAAACACTTGACTCATTTTTACACGGCAGATATGTTCTACAAAAAACCGTGGAAAAAAAAACACTGTTGTATAGATTAGTGATTCCCAGATTGGGGGCCGCGGAATTTCTCCGGGGACCGTCGCAGAACATGTTTTGTATTGAGGAGGATCGCGGATTATTTTTTTTTCAGATTGAGGGGGCCGTGGAATGAAAATGTTTAGGAAGCACTGGTATAGATGGCATAGAAAATAATGTATAAAAAGGTTATAATGAAGACCCAATAAGCAAATTACATAAAATATTATTCATATTATTTATTTTAATTACGAAAAAAATATATTACGATAATATATGAGAACTTTTATGAGGGACTAGACATAAATTGTTTTCATCAAAAATGCTGCTTTTGTGACAAACTCATTTTTTTTTTAAATAATTTACTCCAAATATGGAATTGCTAGCTCTATATGATGACATAATAGCTTATTTTTGACAAAGCATAGAGACTGCCGTTTTTGTTTTCAAAGCCCTTATTTTCGTTCATTCATCTCATTTAATGTTAAAACTTCTTCACACTCGCCATGCAAAGATAGAGAGCCCGTTATTGATTTTTTTCAATGGGTTTTAGCACCCATGCTTTCTAAAATTAGTTCTGAATCGACCTTGAGATTTACTAAAAATAATGATGGCGAGCTATGAATTAAATTACTATTAAGCCAGCGGCCTACGTAAATAAACAGTGACAAAGTCGAGAGAGCTTTCTCTGTTAAAAAGCCACGCAATGTTCGTCTCTCCGGATATCCGCTGTCGAGCTTCGGCTACTCTTGTATTCTTGTAATCGATTGAGCTTTTGAAGCAAGTAAAGGTAACACTGTCTTAAGAGTCTTTATGAGCCAAAACTTAGTTTGGTTTTGAAACTTGTTCATCATGTTTTCGTAAGTCCTGTGGGTTAGTTGAGAAACTCTAAGTAGAATTTGTTGGAGTTGGGAATATTTTATGGTATTAATTGAACAATTTATAGATAAATATATATTATATTACAACTATCTCCGGTTTTATTGGAGCACATATTGTGAAGTATCTGAAAAGAAATGTATTTGGTGAGGAATGGTAACAGTTCAGTAATAATTTAAGAAACAGTATGGATGGAATTGATGACCTAGATCATAGATCTCCACTCTCCACTTCTGTGCCCTATATAAATATAGTCATAAAACCTTTTTCGACAAAAAAATAAATACAATTCTTAAAACCATTTACTACTCAAATCTTTGGGCATTCCCATGAGCTTATTCTTTTCGCCAGCAATGGCTTTAAACTCAATGATACATTTATTTATTATATAAACACGAAACATTCATTTACTAAGCGTCAGTTCAAGTTCATCCGTGCACTTGAACGCCTGAAGATGCCGAAAGGCAAAACCCGGGTCGTTAGTGACAAAATCTGTGTCAATGTACATAATTTGAACGATTTGAAATTAAATATTGAAATTCCAGCAAGCGCCTTCAGTCGAAATCTTAAATTATAACATATTTTTCTATTTCATTTATTTTTGGCATAAATAACTCTGTAACATTGTAGTTTCTAATCAGTTGATAATGCTCGTCATGAGCGAAACCGGTCATGATTTTTTAAAAATAAATGCGGAAGTATTGTGTTTTTTTTGAATTGTAGATATAATTTATGACTAAGAGTAATGGAATTATGTAACGACTTTTGGCATTATTTGAATAAAACTTAAGGTAAATAAGAAAAGTATCATGTTTTCGAGGAATCAATAAATATAAATGTGTCAGTAAATATTTTCATGTTTGGCAATAATTTTATACGGTTCAAAAAACCGGTAAATGTTAGAATAAAATCACAATAAAATCGCTAAACATAAATACTGTAAGAGCACTTAGCCAAAGAAAAGTTGGAATTGAACAATGTTACCGATTCCCAGAGGCCCATCAAACAATCACCAAAGTCATTTATCGATATCAGTCTGCAAAATCGTTCTTGGAATAGCAGCTTTATATAGACTTGAACTTTTCCTGAGGCAGTTCATCTGATGGAGTTAGGAGTGAGAGCTTCGGAAACTTTTTCAGCAGTTATATTCGCTTTGGAGAAAATTTTTTGTGTCGCCAGAAAAAAGTATGCGTGCTGGGGTTATTGATTGGCGGCATATGTGATTGGATAACCGAATAAAACTCCTGTAAGTACGCAATTGTGAGAACTTAATTTAAAAGCTTTGATAACTTTTTGCATCACATTAAAAGTTAATCTATACATAATTATATTTTCACAAGAGTTTCAAATACTACTGTTGTCGAAAACGAGTGCCTATTTTGCTTTGACATAGTTTTAAACTGTGATAACTGCTAAGGTAAAAAAAGATCGACCCTCAATTCTTTGAAAAGTAGTTTTATTTCAAAATCACAAAGCTTAACACTACTCACACCATCTAACCAAGGCACGGGTAAACTGTGGCCCACGAGCAAAATTATATTTTTGAAAAAAAAATATCTTTTATCTTTTAACGCCTTTTTAAAAAAATATTGAAATAAATATAATAATCGATATTTTTGGATCAACCTATATATGTGAACAAACAATTTCAATCATGAACCTCAATAAAAACTCTTTACGATCAAACATTTACAAGCAGTTTTAAGAATCATAACTACTAAATTAAGACCGGAATTTAAAAAAAATCTCAAAAACGTAAAGCAGTTCCATTTCTCGCATAAAATTGTTTTTTTTCATGATAATAAATAATGTACACATGAAAGTGGTATTTTACTTGCGGCCCGCCGCTCATTTTGAATTCCTGAATTCGGCCCTTCATCCGAAAAATTTACCTCACCATGATCTAATCCGTCAAAAAGACCTAAGCCGCAAATGCCGAAATAGTATCTAAATTGAGGAGCAACCATTGAAAAAGTGATTTGTCACAAAAATACCGAGCTTAGGAAATGATGATTTATGTGTCAGAGAAATCACAGTTTGCTTGAATTCATCAACTTCATGATTTATTTTTTATACAAAAAAACCTTTTTTGAACACTAATTGTGATTTTCATTCATAGATTTATTATGGACTATCAGAACTGGTATTAAACGGCATTTTTTAAATTTTTTGACGAATTTAGCTTTTAAGTTTGAAAAGAGAAGGGCCTCTGAAAATTGCAACCAGGAAAAAAGATCTTTATAAAGGATCTTCTTATAAAAAATAATAATCCGTGTCCGTTCCTAATGTGAAGCACATGGCTATTATAGAGGTATGTCAACTAAAGTTTTACGAGAACTGCTCGTTACTCAGTTGGTCAACCTCTATTTTTTTCCGAAGAGAGTAATGATGGAAGGATAGGGTTAAGACAAGACTAGTGGTAAGCTTATTCTGTTTCGCACTGTGATTCAAACCTGTGAGATTTTCCACTAAAGCCAACAACACCCAACCACTGCGCTATGGTCCCGACTGTTGGGAAAAAAGTGTTTCAAATAAGAGACTTTTGCAAAAAAAAAAACATGAAGTATTATACCCCTGGTTCTGGTCGAAGAGTAAGTCTATGGACCTGGTATTGTTTTAAACATCACATTTAAAAGGGACTAAAGATAACAACATTTTTTTTATCCATGTCCGCTCCTAATGTGGAGCATATGGACTCATAATCAAGGTATCCCAACAAAAAAAAACTACGAGAACTTTTTGTCACTCTGTCGCTCTACCTTTTTTTTCAAAGAGATTATAGGTATAGAAAGATAAGGCTACGACAGGACGAGTGGTTAACTACCGCTTTCGCTACGCCCAGTTATCAATGGATCGGAAAAGATGAGAGGGAATTTTCAGACATCACAAACACCCATGCCTTCGAACAGAAATCGATAAAATGCTGTTCGTACTGGGACTCAAACCCGTGAGATCCGACACGGAAGCCCTTAACGCTAGCCGCTGTGCCATAGGATCCGAATAACAAATAGTCAATGAAAAAATTACCAATATCGATGGAGCATTTAAAATTGTGAATAAAAAGGTGCCGGAACGCCGTTACACCGTGGTACATGGGAATAAAAAGTGCTTAGTATAATTAATAAAAAAGTTCTTTAGACAACACGCTAAGACTGTTTTTTATTACCAAAGAAATGCCAAAGAAAATACGCTACCATGTTCAGTGTACGTTTCTTTATCAGTTGTAAAAAGGTTTTTTTTGTTTAGGGACACTGTTAATGGCCAGTATAAAAGATTGTGACACATACAATATTTCAAATACAAATATTATGTTTGCTTTTGAAATAAAAAAACGGATTTTTCTGAAATTTAATAACTAAACAATTAGTGTTGGTCGGTATAATAATTAAATTATTAATATTGACCGTGCATTCTGAAAAGATTGCGTTCTGACACGAACGGAGTAGAATCATACTGGCAAGTCAAGGCAGGTGAATTAAAATGGTATTCAGAGAAGCCTGGGAACAGTGAAACCCTTAATTGAACAGGTAACCTTTCGTGTGGCAGGTATTTGCATAATAGTTTTATGATCCAATGGGTTACGAGCTTCTTGGGGATGGTATAATCAGCGAAAACCAATCTTTTATTATTATTTGATTATGTATTGTATACGCAACGAGACAAGCTGATGTCAATAAATAAGTAATAATTTAAATAAAATACTCGACTATTTTACTTATAACATAAATGAAAATAAATGGTAATTTATATTTGTAATCATGACATAATATTATGCGTGGATTTTGGCTTTAAAAATGAAATTTACAAGATAATTGCAGAAAACATAAAATCAGTTTTTTTTTTTTTTTTTAATAATCTACTATTTATTACTAAAAATATAATCACATTACAAGTTTTTTGAAAGAAAGAGGAAAAATTATTTGACTTAGGAGGGAAGGAAATTATCTGTCATTTTGAAGAAGGTTTCAAAATGTCAAATAATTTTAACATGTAGTAAAAGATAATTGTGAAATAATTTCCGTTATTATGGATCATCATTTTATAAAAACCCTTTAGACCAGGAGTCATAAAAACTTTTTACCTATCGCCCACTTTTGTATTTTTGTATGGAAAATTTTCCTTAACCTCCATACAAATCGTAATAATTTAATCCTGTCTAAAAGTAACCTAAATTTTGACAACATCTTAAGTAAATCTACCAATCTTGGTTCTAAAACCGTTGGAGAAATCTTCAAAAATCTGTCAACACGGTGACAATATATTCCGGAAAGAGTGGTCATGTGGGAATTTTAAGCGATTTATCTGCTTGGACATGGTGTACAAATAGTTAAGATAAAATGTATATTTTCTAGTGGGTGGTGCGAATCAAGTTGACATCCCTTGCTTTAGACGAATGGATAAAAAACATTTTTAGTAAAGAGGTAATTTGTATATTTATTTTTTTACCATATCCGCTCCCAATATGGAGCATATGGACTCCTAATGGAGTTTATCTCAACAGAAATGTTTCTGCGAGAACTGCTTGTTACTCAATTGCTCAACCTCTCTTTATCCAAAGAGAGTAGGGATAGAAGGAAAGGGCTAGGACAGGACTACTGGTTAGCTAATCGCTCTCGATACGCCCCGTTCATAGGATAGGATGGGTGGGAGGGGGGAATTCACATACATCCATGCCTTTGAACAGAAATTCATAAATCGATTGAAAAATCAATTTATAAAACTGTCCGTACTGGGATTCGAACCCGTGCCCTCCGTAGTGGTAGCCAATGATGTTGACCACTCGACCACACAGGCGGTATATATTTAATTCAATTCCCTAAAAATAAGAATTGTTGCGCAATAAGAATTTCAAATTCACCAAGCACATGTTGAAAACTCAGTCACTGAAAATTGTCATAATCCAGCATGTCCGATCAGCATTGAGCTTTAAAGGTATTATTTCAAATCATATACAAACAGGGGGGGCTGGAGGGGGCTTGAAGGGGCTCGCGCGAGCCCCTTGTTAAATTGTAAAGTGCATATTGTTACATGTTATAAGTGTATTAAGTAACAATCGATTGCTTATTTAAGTATTGCATATAGTTGCATAGGAGTGATACAAATATTCACTTCTTCCCCAGAACATCGATAATTGCTTTGAGATTGAGAGTGCCCCGCGGTAACGTATTGACAGCCCACCGCTGTATACATATTCTTAATTCAGCTAATTGACATTGCTCCAAATATTTAAAATTAGAAAAACATACGAGATAAGGCGGATGAGATTTTCTTACTGATCACTAATGCAAAGCTCTTACCAATATACCACAAAAACCAATGTTTCAGTCAGAACTGTGATTTTAGAATGGTTTACGAAGAAGATATATATTGATATTAAACCACTAATTGTACAGGTAATATAATAAAGCTACCCGTAATTCAACTTTAACTATCAAGATAGCATTTTCTGGGGAGCTTTTGGAAGTTGTTAATTTACAGATAATTAAAACAAAATACCTTAGTCTATTCATCTCTCAGTCACATATGGTTAAGCACTGCTTTGAATAAATCTTTGTTCCACCTTTTACCTGAATCCTTTTCATGTGTTTCAAACGTTTTGATGAGCTATAATATTGTACATATTTAATTCCCCGTACATAACGAACTACCCCTATTACAAAGATGACTTGTGTATATCTGCATGGGCTAGCTTTTTACAAGTAATTTTCATATTATCAAATATAAAATAAAATTTGTTATATTAGTTATTTAATAGGATATGAAATTGCATCGCATGTCTTAATTTAATATCTGTTAAATGTTTTACTAGACTAAATGACCAAGTTAATGTCATTCCCAACATATTTGAATTAATTAATATGTCCACACTGATAAAATCTGCGCCATGAATAGACAAATATATTTTTATCACTCCCGTTATAACGTAATCTGATCAGTCTACACCCATTTGCAAAAGAAAAATACAGCGAAATCTGCAATATCCTTAATATATTAAATTTGTGTCTATTTGTGAACTAATAAAAAATGCAATATTTTTGTTTTTAAGAACAATACAGTATATAACATTGATTAATATCACTTTTAAGGTGTTACTGTCAATACTTGGTGGAATGGCATTATTATAAAAATAATAAAAGATTTTTAGTACTTTTTCTACTTAAAATTTATTTGATCAGGACCGGTTTTGCTCCTCACGAGCATTATCAACTGAAAATCTTTTATTATTTTTATTAATTAATATATTAACTTGTTAAATTGTTCTACGCCGGATATCACGAGTTCGAATTTTTTCAATCAATTTTTAGATTTATATTTGAAGGAATGGATATTTGCGATGTCTTAAAAACCCCGCCACCTTTCCAATCCTGAAATAACAGGTTGTAGCGAGAGTGATTAGACAACCAAAATTACTGTCCTGAAGTATCCTTTCTATCCCTACTACTTTCTTCGAAAAAGCGAGGTTGGGCTAATGAGTAACAAGCAATTCTCGTAGGAAATTCCCTGTTGAAATACTTCCATTAGGAGGACGTACGATCCACATTGGGAGCGGACATGGATTAAAAAAAACGTTCTGAAAAGGATTTCTTAATCACCGGAGGTGCAGTATGTATTTAACGTCATAATTATTTACTATACTAAGTAATCGATTATCAGTGTGAGGCTTAACTTAATAAAGATTATAAATTCGTATTTTATTGTAATGAAATTAAATTTAAATAAAATTTGCTTAATTCAAATAAGCGGTTTATGCCGAAAATGATTACTATGTTAATCGTAAAAAAAATCAATACACACCTGCTGATTATAATCTAAATGAATTTACTATATGCAAAATATTGTAGCAAATTTATTCTTGAATATATTCCGGTAAGAAAGTCGACAAATCAATTAATTTAAATATTTGCTTTAATTTCAAATCTGATATTTATTACAGCTATAATATGCTAAAAAGTAACATCAAGTAAATTTTACATATAAATAATGGTTAAAAAATCTTTAATAATATTTTTTATCTCAATAGGTTAGCCTAAGGATGGGGAACCTTTCTCTCTCTATAGGCTACATTCATTTATCTGATTCAACATAAGGCCGCAGTAAACATTGACAGGGAATCGACTACGGAATCTTTGGTCAGAAACAATTTCATGCCAATTTGTAAAGACCAGAAATTTGCGGATTTTCCAAAATTACCAGCGTGGGACCTTTTTCTAGGTCTTCCAAGGATTTTGACATCCAAAATCTCAAGAATTCATGAATTTACAAAAATTTGCAGAATTCTCAAAACAGTCAAAAGGCCTTGGGTTTGCCTGTAAACTGAGACAGTATATTAACTACATTATTTGTATTTTAAAATATAATATATTATGAGCAGATTGGAATTTTCGTAAGGGTAAATGAAATGAGATAAAACGGGTTGTTAGTGCATTTACTTTTGGTGATTTTGTCGATAAAGAATCTTGGTTATTTCAATTTACTAATTTTCTTTTAATAACTGTTTTTATGTGTTAAAATATTGCATCTGCCAACCTACTGTTCGAAAGATTATATGAATATTAAAGTATAGTATTGTAAATTTTCCAGACAATATTTTAAAGAGCACAGATATTTTATTTCCCTTACAATATAATATATTCTTTCTACTAAATGAAAATTTTTATTCTAGTTCACTTATTTTAGACTATAAAAAGTAAAAAAAAATTTTTTTCATTAATTATGAAAGTGTGAAATCAATTATAATATGACCATAAAAACTTATTTTTATATCACAAAATATTACTTTCAAACGCATTTTTCTATATATAACGATGGAGGTACAATATTTAAGCTCTAATCCAGGGTTTCTCAACGGGGGGGGCTGTGGCCCCCATGGGGTCCACAGCGTGTTCCAAGGGTTTTTTTGTTTTAGGGGAGCCACAGTACAGCTTAGGAGGGCTACAAGAAAATTTTCCGAAATTCGTAAATTGTTGTGTTTTAGAATGTGGAATGTCTGAGAAGAGCTAAAAAAACGTCTCACGGTGTTCATTTTGAAAAATCAGCAAAGTTCTTGGATTTTTGAAATTAGAATTTATATTTGAAGACAAAACAGGTATGGGCCACATAAAAATAAGGCACTCAAAAAGAGCCACGGGCCCAAAAAGGTTAAGAAACACTGGTCTAAGTAACCGCTATAGGCATTTCAATGCATTAATTAATTTAATTTAATGCGTTAATTACATTTTGTGAAGTTGACAGTTGTAGATGATTTTTTGTTTGTTTTTTGCTAGGCGAAGAGAAGAGGAATACATATCGACTGTGGAAAGGAAAAAGGACGTAACCCACACATATCAAATTTTACAGGAAGCGCTATAAACGTGTTTTGATGATTTTGTGACATATGCAAATTATGAATTATACACAACCTTGAAGTGCACGAATACTTCTAAACTGGTGTTTAATTGACATAACCTAATATTAATTAAAGAAATTGTCTCGGAAAAACCTTTATTTCAGTGTTTTTTCTTAATTTTAATTTTTTACAAGGTCATCTTTTTCAAACTTAAAAGCTAAATTTAGATACTCATTCGGCATTTTCAGCTTCCATCCTTTTGATAGAATGTTGTATACATTGTGAATTGTGATTATCGAAAAAAGCTGTTTTGGAAAATTGAGGGTTACGTCTATTTTCCTTTCCACAGTCGATATAAACATTTAAAAAAAACAATAAAAACTTCTTGTGTGTAGGTGTGAATAAATATTGTTATATCTCATTCTTTTAGTAAAAACGGAGTAGTGAGTTGTGACAAATTGATGAAAAGAGATTTTAAGCGATATAATAACAGCCAAATATTTTAATACAAGTTCTGATGAGATGCTTTATATTTGTAGTAAGCATATGTAGCTAAAAAATGACGGTTAAATAATGAATATATTTCAATTCAGATGTAAGATTTAAAGATAAGATGTTTCTTTTTATTTCTCTTCTTTAATTTGCCTTTCCATATATTTGCATTATTAAAAAAATAGGAGATTTGTAAACTTTTTTTCAATGATCGTAGTTTTTTTTCCAGACGACATAGCTTAAATAAATTAATATTTTAATGTAAAGAATCCTATTCCAATTTTGTATTTGTAAATACATATAACGCTGTCATTACACTGTCAATTTCAAGATAAAAATCCTATAAAGCTAGATTCCATCGATTGTACGAATGTTTGTAAATAAATCACTTATAATTTAAATCAATTATAGGTGTCGCTGTAGACCGCTACACTCACCTGGCCAAGCTCATAGAAAGAGCCAGCAGTGAACACTTTAACTAGTCGATGTGTACATTCACTACACAGGTATAGTTCAATTGTTCACAAGCTTTAAAATAAAAAAAACGCGTGCACTTGTTCGCGTATTGCCATCCCCTCTCCACGGCTGTGGAGTGCCATCACGTAGTTTTGGTGTTTTACCGTTAATCTAAATTTAACATAACCTCAATAATTTCAACGTCATGCTTGCCCTCTTTCTATTTTAACAAATTTAGCCTTTAACAAATTATATGTACATTCACTAGTTAATTCATACATTGACTAGTCAAAGTAAATGCAAATCTTAGTGATGAATACCAGTGCTTCCCAAACTTTTAAATACCACGGCCTCATTAATCTGAAAAAAATAGTCCGGGGCCACCCTGAATACAAAACATATTCTGCAGCATCACCCAGTTTGGGAACCACTGATGTATACAATTAAAACTGCGAGTTAAATGAGAAATGTGATTTGGGAGAGGTGTACATATTTTTAATCAAGCGGAAGAAACATGGCCGATGATGATGACGAATGAATAATAATTAACACGTTGACTGAGACATACATATATTTCATGTTGATTTATTTAATGCTTTATAAATTTGTAAATAAAATGACAACGGTTTACACCTACAAAGAAATGTCATCATTAAAAAGAGATATGTGTTTTGGGAGAGTTGAATATAATTTTAATCAAGCGGGAGATACATGGCAGATGATGATGATGAATAAATAATAAATCTGCTAAAATGAATCCAGAGGCGGAGCAGGTACATTTTATTGCCCCAATAAATCACGAGCCGGCTGATGGACGCCCCGGGAATTGGATGTATAAATTGCCCTGTGAAAATATTTTCAGTTAGATATTTTATGCAAGTGTACCTGACATTTTGATTATTTAAATCTGACACCCCCTGAAGGGGATGTAATGTAATTTTCTTTTGCGTTCTTTGAATATTAAAACCGTGTACGTACCACATCAGAAATCAAATTCGTAAATTTAATATTTGAATTACTTTTTTATTTACGTCAAATATATTATGAAATGATATGTTCTAAGCATTGGCGTAATTCTCGAATAAGATTATACTGCAAAAAAACATATTATACTCTTCTGGTATCATGAAAAATTATAAAAAGTATTGACTTATAGTTTTTAATATTATACAAAATGTTTTCAATATTATTTAGTGTACCTAACGTTTTACCTACAACCGCCCTATATCGCATTTCACCCATTCTTGTTTTTAAAATTCTATAAAACCTTTCTGAAGGCTTTGTTTTATGCCGTGGTTTTAGTGTTCAGAAAATAAAAAAACGATACATAAGAGATTTATTGAGTTATCGTTTTCCATAGATCCACTAGAAATTCATTGAATGCCTTGTAATTTACCGGAGTTGCAAACTAGTACGGTAAGTCAACGTGACTAGGGCTTGTCGGTTTTCAAAAACAGAAAATAAAAATCTGGTTTTTGACTAAATTTGTGATATTCAAAAACCGGTTTTTCAGCTTCGTAACCGGTTGTGCCGAATTTTCTATAAACGAGTCTATAAAAAAAAGGACAGAAAATTTGGATCTTTTATTTGATGGCTTAAAGACCATATGCCCCACATCATAACCCAGCGAAAGGGTATTTTCGATATCAGGAAATTTTGTTACAAAACGATCAGTAGACGCTTTGTGTTTTCTTAAATCATATTTTCTTGAGAGTAACATCATATAATAATTAAATTATCCATTTATTGTAAAACTTCGAAAACCGGTTTTTGAACACTATTGACATTCGAAAACAGGTTTTTTCAAAATTCATATTAAAGCCCTAGGCATGACCAACGTCATGTTCGTTACAAAAATTACAATATTAATTTCTAATTGTTAATTATTCTCATCTATAGATGTCACTGTCGAAAGAGTTCAGCGCTGGCAGCAATTCCCTTAAAGGAAAAATAATTCAAGAAGCAGGTGTCATTTTTATAGACACAATATACTTTTTTCATACAATGAACCTCACCCACCAAACGTAAAAGATCTTTGTGTAGTGATGCCTCAGTAATTCTAGAACATACTTGAAATATAATACAATATATTATTGAGAATCTTTTGTTATATTTTATCACGACAAGCCATACGCGTGTCTAACAAATTTGTACAAAAAAAGTATTACTAATTCTTTAAGATTTGTATTCTGTCATATAGATTTCTTCCATCAATAAATTATGTACAGGCCTTGAATTGGAGTGCACTTGAGCGGCGCGCCGGTTTGTGAAGCCCGCTAAAATACATATTTGCTACCATAAAGTAACAGTGAGATAAAGTGAAAAAGCCGATTGTAGGATAAGCATCCCAATCGATTGCTAAAAAGTAAACCTTTATAATGAAACGATGACATATTTTAGTCTAAAACTAAAATGAGCCATTCAAATGGAAAATCTTACATTTGTAATTATTGACATTGCCCTGTAACATCAAAGCATCATTGATATTAGTAAAATAACTAAATAGAAAAAATACCATACAAAAAAACCTTCTCTTATTTTAATAGGGTAAAAATATCAACGTATTTCAGTTCTACAGTATTTTTATATTTTATGCGTTCTATGCTTAAACGTAAATTTTTCTCATATATATATACTGGCTACGAAGAGACACACAATGCATCATATTATTCACCCTTACATACTAATTCAGATTATAATTACAATATTGCACTTATTAAATGTGATTTTAGTGTTTCAAAGAACGATAAGCAGTCTGGGGTTTTTAAAACATTAATTTGGATAATTTAAACTGATATTTATTATTAATTATGCTACATTCAATTTATTAACTATGGCTTTAGTGTTTCGAAAAACAATAAGCAATATGGGATTTTTCAAGGTAAATTAGGAAAAAATATATTGATATTTATTATTAATTACATTAGGAGTTTTGACAACGGTGATGGATTGATAATGGTTCTCTTATTTTATTATTAACCGCAAAAGAAACTAAATAAAACCATACATCACTATTAAAAAAGTATAGAACAAACATTAACGTTCAATTATCTCGAAACTAGTATTTTAGATTTATCCTACTATTGCTTTATGACAATTTTCATTAATGTTTGAAATGATAAAAAAAAACTAGACCTCAGTCCTCACTCCTCACTCTTTGTATGGATTAACAGTCCGTTAAAACCCTGTGGTAGCCTGCTGTGGCTCAGTTGCTTAGAGCTTGCTCTACCTATCACGCAGGTCTAGGTTGATTTCCGGTAAGATCACAGTGAATTTGAGAATTATTCAATTCAAAGTTGTGATCGAAGACTGGGTGTTTTTGATTTAAATTCACATCATTTCCTCTCCTCCCATTCTTATGAACCTTTAATAACTGGGTATCGCAATAGTGATTAGTCAACTACTACTCCTGCTTTAGCCTTATCCTTCTTTCCCTACGCACTTTGAAAAAAGTGATGTTGAGCGACTGAGTAACAAACAGTTCTCGTAGAAAAACTTCTGTTAAGATACGTCCATTAATGCTCTACATTGGGTGCAGACATGAATAAAAAAACCCCCGTGGTGAACTCCGTAAACATCAGCATTTTAAAATGCATATCGATCGCACCTGGAGTGTCTCAGGACCATTTATGTAAGAGATGTGCATATACAATTTCGTCATGGTAACTTATGTCAATTTAATGTTTTATTATTGTTTTCATTATAAATATTAAATTAAAAACACACTTTTGTAAAACTTGCTTACCAAATATTTTGCTGTGAGTACTATCCTGTTATTCATAACAACCAGATGCACTTTGTCTTGCGTATTGCAGTGGGTGGCATTGAATCAGGTAAGTTGATCGATGACTCAATTGTTGTTAAATTATTTTTTGGTGAGCTTGTCAGAAGTATCTTTCAATGTTTAAAAACAAGTTATTGAGGTTTTACTTCCGTTTTATACAACTAATTTATGCAAAGCAGGTTTTATTTTTTTATGTTTCCACGAAGTCAAAGAACGGAAACAGACTGGAAGCCACACCATTTAAAAAAAAAATATATTGATATATTTTTTTGTATTTATACTATAGTGAACTACCCGATCTAAAAAATAAGCCGAGTGATCCATTGCAGAAAAAGTTTCAGAAACTCTGATTTAAAACATGAATCTAATGTGTAATTTATTTCTTATCTGTAATTGCTTCCCATCGTACAAATTATTATAATTTTTATGAAAACTTAGCACATACGGTGTAAGTAGACCGCTTTATAAATTCATTTTTTATTTATAATATCAATCGTTATTTACACCGTTGTAAGTTTTATTTGGCTTACTATAATAAGTCCTGTAATAATATGTATATGTGGCCTCCTAATGAAGGTATGTTAATAAAAGTTATTTTTCTACGAGAACTGCTTGTTACTTAGTCGCTCAACCTCTTTTCCAAAAAGAGTATTAGGGATAGAATGAAGGATAAGACAGGACTTGTGATTAACTAATAGTAGCGCCCAGTTGAATTGAAGGATCGGAAGAGTGGGAGGCAATTTTAAGACATCGCAAACACTTATGCCTTCGAACAGGAAATAGATAAATCGATTGAAAAAGTACTGTTTCGTACTGGAACTCGAACCCGTGAGGTCCGACACGGAAGCCTACAACGCTGAATGAACAAATGAAGGGACAACTAATTTTCAAATTTAACCATCTACAGAATTTTTCTAATCTTAACAAGGGACTCGCGTGAGCCCCTCCAAGCCCCCTCCAGCCCATCCCTGCTGCCAATACGTTAACAAGCGGCTCGCTTAGTCATAGTAAATTATCTGCAGTGTTCCGGATACACAGTGGTCTAATGATATTGTTTTTGTCTTCATTTAACAAAGGACTCGCTGGCCTAAGTCAACTATATAAAGGGGGCTCCCTGTTGCCCACCTCTGAGTGAACAACTTAAATTTATCAAAAAAGTCATCAACAACATTTTGCGAGTTGTATTACAGTCATTGCAGCTGCAATCCACCAAACAGTATGGCCCAAAAAACAGGACACAGATTCAGCAGCGAGTCACAAGTGTGGGAACGTTTGAAAAGGGCGCCTGAGATTCGAACCTGCTTCCGCCAGATGTCCGACATCTTTAGTGACCGACAATCGTGTTATTTGAGAATTGAAGCCGCTTTGAAGATGACACACTATTTGGCACTGTCTCTTTCCTTTGGTCATATTAAAAGAAAAGTGAGGTATAAAAAGTGGTAACAGGATGTTTTTGGTTTTTGTAAGCTGTACAACTAAATATATTATGGCGCTATAGGCTTTATAGAGGATATGCACTTTACTTCGTAAAGGTGTGCATGCAAAACCTGGACCATCAATTTCGAAAACTTCTATAAATCGAATAAGAGGTAAAAATAAATAATTTAGACATGTTGACATGTTTTGATATTTTCAAATAATTTGAAATCGATTTCAGGAGAATATCGATACCTCGGTTCCAAACTGTAACAACTCAAAAAATATTTTGATCATTAACTTTTCCGATTCTAAGCTCAAGAAATGTGACCCCAATACCCACATTTTCTTGAATATCTATTTTAATATGGGTGATACAATGTTTATAATTAAGGTATTCTTATATCATAGTTTTTTTAACCTTTTGTAGTTTATATAAATACGCGATAACGCGATAACGAGATAAGCGCCCGCGATAAGTGATCGTTCGTAAGATAGTTGGGCTAAACGCGTCAGTTGCAATTTCATTTGTGTGCTGGGATGACGTCTTTTTTACGCGCAACTTAAAATATGATTATATATTTAAAAAACACGTATTTTTATAAAAAAAAAATGTATGAGGAATGATGCAGAGAGATATTTTAAAGCCCTTAGACAATTTTTTTTTTAATTCATAAGAATACATAATAATGAGGAAACCACTGGGGTCCCTAAACGACCCCCATCGGCAGAGAAGTATTTTTCTAGTCTCCGAGCCGCGAGAGTTAAAAAACGAGATTTTGGACAAGATTAATATTCTGCGCTAAGGTTTTGATATGATTAAAGTTTGGATCAAAAAAACAACAGCAACCGTTGTTTTTAAATATTCACTAATTACCACTTGTTTCATTTTTTCAATGGTAAATATCAGCCGCCTGTGTGGTCGAGTGGTCAACGTCGTTGGCTTCGGTTACGGAGGTCCCGGGTTCGAATATCGGTACGGACAGTTTTATAAATTGATTTTTCAATCGATTTATTAATTTCTTTTCGAAGGCATGAATGTATGTGATGTCTTGAATTCCCCTCTCCCACCCATCCTATGCTATGAACGGAGCGTATCGAGAGCGATTAGCTAACCACTAGCCCTGTCCTAGCCCTATCCTTATATTCCTACTCTCTTCAGTAAAAGAGAGGTTGAGCAACTGAGTAACAAGCAGTTCTCGTAGAAACACTTCTGTTGAGATAAACTCCATTAGGAGTCCATATGCTCCTCATTGGGAGCGGACATGGTTTAAAAAAATAATGAAAACATATCGGTATTCTAATCAATTCCTCATTATCAACTCAAAACCGCAAATTTTTGACTACTTATACGTTGAAACTTAATAATCAATTCATCGATATAAATAAACAGTGCTTTTTCTCATGTTACGTGGTGGGACTGCGTTCCATCTCTTTTTTTCTGAAATTTTTAGTATAAGCTTAAAATAAGTATTCGCAAAATTTTATTTTATTTTGCTGTGACATCTGAAAAAAAACCTTCCAATCCTAAAATTGATGTGCAAAAGCGACGTTCACTACACTGTCCTAGCCCCGGCCTCATCAATTCTTACTCTCTCTTCGAAAGAAAAGTAATAAGAAGTTCTCGTAAAAAAATAATGTTAAGATACCTCCACTGGAAAGTCATTTGCTCATACATAGATTAGAAAAAAAACTAGAGTAAGAGATTTGGTACCCTTTTTATACAAAAAAAGCACTATATATTGACTATATCCGTTTCTATGTGACAAATGTCTTCCCCTAATCCCTATGTACATCTCTAGGCAAAGCATTTTTTATCTGGAGACATAATTTTAACTGGTGTCTCATATGAATGGCGCTGATTCAACAGTGCATTGAAAAATACGTAAGTGGCAATTGTAAATATTTTCGATTTGATTCAATTTTTATTATTTATATACCTTAGAAGAGGTAATTGAAATATCATGAGTTGATAAAAATAAACACCCAGAAAGGTAACATAAAGAAAATTAGCCATTTATTATAATAATGAGTGCTTAAGTCATTTTTTTACAATGTTTCGTTTGAAAATGACGAATATTACACAATGCGTGCTGCATCATTATGTTCCCTTCTGCTCGTATAATTAGAGGTCATTATTGAGTAAACTACAGGTTATTAATTTAACAGAGGGCGGCACTACCTGGATCAAAAATAAATGCAGTCGCTTAAAAAATGAATGGAGCTTTATGGGTCTTTCATATATTATGTCTCAGTTCATCGCCGAAACCTGACAAACGCCTAGACCAGCCATACTCAACCTGCGGCCCAGTAAGCTCTTATGTGCGGCCCAAAATAATTATTGTCACCGAATATTTTACATACAAAAACAGCAGTACTGGCGTGCCGGCTCGACTAGTGACTGTATTTTACGTCAAATCAGTCGCTAGTCGCGACGCCATTGTGCATCATACATACATACATATGTATGCAGTATAGTATGTGCTATATTTACAGTTTACTATAATTTTTTTGCGGCCAACCGTTCACGTAGGGAAGCAAAAATCGGAATGCGGCCCGGAGGAAAAAAAGGTTGAGTATGGCTGGCCTAGACAGTTCAAAAAGCTTTATAATTAAACATTAAAACGTATAAAATACACATTGTCAAAAATAATTATTGATAGATTCTTTTTTAATTATATGTTATAGTTGTTAATCATTTTAATTTTGTGTAAATATAAAATCACTTTTAGTGTAATTTGTAAATTCTTTTCAATGTCAATGGTTGTTTACACCTTTTCATTTAAATTTATTTTTGTATAAATAGCACTGTTCAATTATATTTCAAATATCAGTTGACAATGTTTGCAATGAGCGAAACCGGTCCCGACCTTTTAAATAAAGTGGAATAAAGTAAAAAGGAATATTGTGTTTTTATTAATTAATATAATATGCATAATAAATTGATCTTCATATTATATTATAATTTGAAATACTATGTCTAATAGCCTTCCGGACCGGTTGCCTAGAGGTCAATATCGTTGGTTGCGGTCTTCACTAGTTAGATTCTCAGAACGGTCACATTAATTAAATGATTTTTTAACCGATTTATGTTCGAAGGCACGGGTGTCCGAGACGTTTGGATTCTTTCCACCTGATCCTAAAAATGGGGCGTAGAGATACTGATAGGTCAGAAAACTGAAATCAAAAGAGTTTTACGGGTCACCCTTTTTTGTAAATATTTTCTGTTTATATAAAATATAAGGCAACAAATAAATCGTCTTGTATATTGATATTTTTGAGTTAAATAAATTTTTATTAAACTTTTAAATTTACTATGTTTTTACCATCTAACACGATTTATGCAATTGTTTGTTTGAAACTAAATCAAGCAAAATATTTTCAAACAGTGTGGTATGAATACGCAAAACAGATGCAATATGGTTGTATAAAAAAATAATCTTAAGTTTGATTTAAATGCTCATTGAAAAAAAATGTTTTTTCCTCAAATATAGGTACTTTCGAAGAAAGAAACCATTTAATAAGGATTTCAAGCCATTCATTTTGCCACGGAATATTTTATTTTTAAAGTATTTTTTAATTTTACGTATGAAGAAAAAAAATATAAAATGTAGAACATAAATCTCGTGGGACGCATCAAAAAGTCACGCGGGACACACTTTGTGAGCCCCTGCGATAGGTCAACCATTATTCCTAGTCTATAAGAATTTTTCTATCCCTATTCTCTTGGAAAAATGAGATTTAGAAAAACTTTCTTTATGGTAAGCTCAAATAAAAGAAAATTTTCTCCACATAAAATTTATTCGTTTTGGTGTCGAAAATCAGGAGTTCAGATCTTGAAATTGAATTTTAAGTTGTGTTCAAGTATTTGGCTATTTCTTATAACAACGTATGTTCCTTAAATTTTCCAACAACTTTTACTGTAAAAAAATTCTGTTTCCCTCCGTAAAAGATAATGTTTCGTTTTACACCGTACAGTTTATATTAAACTTTTTTAAAGAATTGTGTACAAAATTAAGCTGATATTTCTCGTATATTTCATTTTTAGTATGAAAAACGTAATTGATAGTGATGTGGCTATGATTTATGTATTAAATTATGTTTTATGCAGTTTCAATCGAGTAGTTTTGACCTCCAAACCGTTCGATATAGAAAAAAATGTCTTAGCAAGAGAACAACTAGAAGGTATAAGATCTTACTTTTGTTCTGTCAGTGTATACATTAACAATACGCAATATAGAATATAATATACTAAGCGAACTTTGAAAGTTTCCGAGAAGGTGAGTTCGACAAAAGATACGCAAGTAAATAAAGTTGAAAATCTGAAATTGTGCCGAAAATAGCAGCGGACAAAGTTTTTATTGAAAACATAAAAGGAGAGGAGATTGAAGAAATTGCTAATTAAATAACGGTAAAGTTTTGATAAAGCAGATTCAGTGAAAACTCCGAAGTTAAGTCAATGATACAAAGTTGAATTTTATCAAAGTTATCAACACTCGTACATTTTTCAACTGTCCAAACGATCGAAATTGTTTTCGAATTTCCAACATAACATACATTACGTGAGTTTAATATTTTTAACTGAAAGATTCATTTCTTTCCATATGCCAAATTGACCATTTTCCGATGTTGCGTGACATATGTATGTTTCACTTTGATGTTACGTTTGTTACTGTTTGGGTTAAGAGGCAAATCATTTGTTTGAATCGTTCGGAAATACGAGTTGTAAGTATATTCATGTTTAACCGGATGGCTGCCACAAGCGTCTTAAGACGCGAACATTTCCGTGAACGGTACGCCAATCATACATAAAATGACGTCTTTGGAAGCACGCTTTGAAAGGGATTTTACTAACGTAAATCAATTATGTTAAACATACAACTGTGTCGAACACACTACGACATCTATTAGGAATATCGTCCTATACTCACAATTGAAACAGTTTTCGTTTTTACTACTTGAAAAAACGATAAATTAAAAAATATATATAATTGCAATTAAACTCGTGGCGTGCGAGGTACCGCCATTCATACACCTGCTGGCAGTTAAAAGGTTAATAGAACTACTAGAATACCCGGAGAGAAGAAAAGCTTATAAGGAGCCAATATAAGAATCTCGCTATTCTTGAGGATGTCAAACATGATGCTCCTGATCATTTTCTGAGGGATCACGGACATTAATTGTTCGTTCTTTCAAAGGGTAGATTAGATATTTTACTCCGTTGATTTCATGTAAATCTACAATATTTTTTATTTGTTCTAATTTTAACTGTTTTATACATTGTAAAAGCAATTAGCTTAAAATTTGTATTTTTTTTAATGCACATTATAAAATATCGAACAATTCATCGTATTTCACACGACAAAAATTCTATACTAAAAAAGTTCTATAATCAATATTATAACATATGTTATATGCATAATTACATAATATTTTCTTTTTTAATGTCGAATAAAGAGGTATTGTTTCTATAAAAGTAACAATAAAAACATTCATCGCATTGTTTTAAGGTGGAAAACAAGTGGCTTAAATCATTTGGTTCGGTGATTTCTCCGAACAAAACTTTTCCGAAAGCAAATTCTCCGTACAAGAATAGTCCGTACATCGATTCTTCCGAAGACGGATTCGCCCGTACACAAAACTTTCCGTATACATTATAATAAAAATAATAAAACATTTTTAGTACTTTTTCCACATAAAATTTATTGGATCAGGACCGGTTACGCTCATGGTGAGCATTGTCAACTGATTCTTATCAACAATACAATGAAAATATCACTGTTTCATTGTATTTTTTATCAGTTGACAATGCTCACCATGAGCGAAACCTTAAACTTCATAATAAAACAATAATTTTTATACTTAAACTCAAGAATCTGTGTATGAAAGAATCGGTGCTGAGTATTGTTTTATCGTGCGTGATATATAAATAAAAATATATTTGAATGGTGAACGAATTGAAGCGTAATTTATTTTTCAAAAATGGGCTGAAAACATAAAACGTTGATTTGATCACATTTGATCTTACCTCATGAATACAATCATTCCCGTGCATAATTACATTTATTATTATAAAAAAAAAACATTGTAGGCACCTCATACGACATGCGTACAGATTTTTTAAAAGTATTTTTCGTGCAAGAAAAAGCACTTTGTCCTAGACGAGACATCGGAAATCATGTACGAATGAATATATGATTGGTTTAACTACAGGCGTTTTTCTTTCTCTAACGAATCGTGAATATGCTGACGTCAGCAACTTTAACATAAAAAAGCTTCAAAGACACAGCTTTGCTTCTTTCACAGTGGCTTCCATAGAATACCTCAAATTAAAGCGACAATGATTGGTAGATTTAATATGCTTTCAAAACGTCGATTTATTTCTAGTAATATGTAATACTAAAAGTTTAAAAAATAATCTTTTGTTCAAAGTATAAAACAATCGAACAACAAATTTTGACACGTATTTTATCGACAAACAAACTGAAATTTGATTTTTATTCATAACTTATATACTTTAAACTGGAATTTAGGGTTTTTATTTCTTTCTACTAGATGCAGATTAGCAAATTTGAGTTATATTGTTGTTCTGTAGAAAGTTTTCTACACTTTAGAATGTTTGTTTTTTTCTCAATATAGTACACCACTGCCCGCATTTGAAAAAGATGGCATACTTCAAAAACGGCGTACTCGACTTTTTTTCTAAATTGCGTCTTGATTTTTTTAACAGGGTTTGAAAAATTAATTCGACGAAAATTTCTCATCTAGTTACTAGTAGATAAAAGCATCATTATCGAAAAGTTACAAATTTAACATTTTTTTTGCGAGACAGTAATACTTTGCTTATAAAGTATTAAATTTTCAAGATTACTTTAATTTTCATTCTCTTTGACCATAATCGTTCCATATGTGAATCACACGGCACCTCCATATTTCCTGGTCCCCTGCCAATTACTTCTCTTCCTTTCATGACAAGCCAGAACAGAAGCAGACAAAACTAAAGCTCTCCCGAGCCATCCACATCACGTGAGCCATCCAGATTTTACGTCTCCCCATTATCACTGACGAAATCAAGCCACCTTAACCCTATTATCCGAAGCATCTATTCTCTAAGCTCAATATACAATTTTCGAACCTTCTTCATCTGCTGTGGTTCACTACCGTAAAGCAACACTGGTAAAATGTAGGCGTTGAATAAATGGCATTTGGTTTTAATCATGTACAACTTTATGCCATATATTTATAATGGATTGCCACCTGAAATCACTTAGTGTGATAAAATAAAAAAATGCATGTCTCTGATGGGCCACACATAAATATTTTAGACGTTTATAATATTATGATAATTTTTATATTAATAATAAACATACACCTTTTTCTACGAGAACTGTTTGTTACTCAGTCGCTTAACCTCTCTTTTCCAACGAAAATAGTAGGAATTGAAGGATAAGGCTAGGGCAGGGCTAGTTGTTAACTAGTCGCTCTTGCTGCGCCCAGTTATTGAAAGATCGGAAAGTTGGTAGGAAATTTTTAGACATCACAAATACCCATGCCTTCGAACAGAAATCAATAAATCGATCGAAAAAATGATGTTTGTACTGGGACTTGAACCTGAATACTTACTTAGTAATTTACAAAATATCTAGGTCTGTAAATTTATGGTTTTAACTTTTATTGGCTTTATGTTTTTATATCATTTTGACAAGTCGTTTATTGAATAATTGTTATTATAAGTAAACACTAATTTACAATGTTTATTCCAGAGATAAACAATTACATCCTGGTGGGATGAGTCAAAGAGCGAGCAAAATTATGGGCATCCTGCGAAACCAGTTTCCACAGCCACTTCACTCTAAACCACTTTTTACCCATTCAATGAATTTAGAACACAGCGGATCCAGACAAGGGTACATCCTTTTTCAATGGGAGAGTGTAAAAAATAACAGGAAATAGTAATGGCAGGAATAGCGGCATCCTTACAGGGACTTATTGAGTAATTAAAACGAACAATTTATAGCAAATTTTATTAACTCTGAACTAGGAATTTTAAAACTCCAGAGAAACGTGCGGTTGTATTACAATTAAGCTTAAAAACAGAAAAACTGTCTATCTAATACTAGCTTCATAAATAATACCATAAAAAAATACTCTTTTGGTGCTGTATTCTCAATGATGTTGAGCTACTTAGTTGATGCTACTTGGTCATGGAAAGCCCAACAATGAGACCATCCATCATTATATTATTTTTAAATTAATTTACGAAGTACTCACTAAGGTATGTAATCTCGGGATTCTGGGATTGAACATTCAACATTAAATCGTGTATTAATTGGGATTTGAGATCCTGAGAAAAAGCCAAAATTTGCGGATTTCCCAAAATTACCAACGCAACACATTTTTTTTTAGATCTTCCATGCTTCATTTTCCCAATCACAAAATTAGTACTGACGCAATTCCGAGATTTCGGGATCAAAGAATTGAACGGGATTCTGGGATTGGATACCCTAGTACTGATGTGATCAACTAAAAATAAATGGTCAAAATACCATATCTCACTATTTACACTGCCCAATAATAAAGGTATACAGAATCGTTTTCTGGCATTTCTTCTAAAAATGCTCCATATATTATTCTCAACGTTGAAAGCGAGTATGATTGCAGTCGTTTTACTTTAAGACAGGGGTGGGCTGGCGGGGGCTCGGAGGGGTTCGCGCGAGCCCCTTGTTAATATTTACTAAGGCCGGCGAGCCCCTTGTTAATTTAAAAGAAAACAATATTCTCAGGTAAAATTAGTAAATAACTACAATTTCTGACATATATAATATCTAAGACAGCTTCAGTATACACAGTAGTACATTTTAGGTCACTTAGATTGATAAGTTTACGGTAAATTGCATATTGTTACATATCATAAGTGTATTATTTAACAACCGATTGCTTATTTAAGTATTGCATACAATTGCATAGAAGTGATAAAAAAATTCACTCCTCCCCCAAAACACCGAGAATTGCTTTGAAATTAAGCGAGCCCTTTGTTAACGTATTGGCAGCTCACCGCTGCTTTAAGAGGTTTGTAAGGAATGGCTAATATATTGTAGAAGATTAACTTCCCAATTGTAAATGTTATGCGGTGGTATCCAGTGGTATAAAAATTACAGTTTTTTTCTTTGACTGGTAGTATCTTAGGAACAAATGTCCAAAATTTGGTGGCGTGCACGTAAGTATGCAGAAAATCCTTCAAGATAAACGAAAAGGATCTCTGAATTGAGGTCTTCTCGGTCTCTGTATGAAATTTATTAAAATTCTAGAAATTTTCCTTATCAGTCACGCATATATGTATTCTGGAGTTCTTGAGTTTACCAAACTCTCATAGTACTCCGAAGGGCCAATTTAGAATCACTACTATAATTATTTGACAATATTTTAAGATACATTTAAAATATTTAAAGAAAACAGTCCCACTGGATGAAAGGAGCTTTGAAATTTGTTCTCAAGATAAAAAGCGACAAGAATGTCGCTGTCAGAAAAGTCGACAGTAACAAGCAAAACTTTATGCAGTGATACCGATCTACCGTTATTGTGTGATAATTAAATTTTTAAGAAACACATTTGTCCAAAAAATTAAGCCGTAACAAATTATTTTAACTATAACAAAATCTGATAAAACATTGCATTGTTACTAAATTTATTACAAAATAACGGGAAATAGTTCTTAAATAAAATATGATTTATAATATAATAGTAAGTTATAGAATGAACTGAGTGTGGTACGTGTTTCACGTTATTGATAAACGTTCTCAGACTTAATGTATCGTAAAATAAAATCTTTTTTTTGGATACCTTCCCGTAGAGACTAAAAACACGTATTAATGCGATCTATAAAAGATACTGAACGTCTCTTATTCATAACCAATATGCGCTGAAATTCTTCTACTACTTTATATAATATATCATCTGAGAGGCATTAAAATCAAGATCAATAAAATAAATAATAATGATAAATTTGTTTGAAGATGCTTTTCAAAGAAGTGAAATATCTAATCAATTAGGGGTTGCAATACCGATATTATCCAAACCGGGATCCAGATATTTTTACGGCTTTTATTAAACAAATAATACCAGTTTATCTTATATCTAACGAATGGCTTTATGTCAACCAAACGCTGAATTTAAGAAATTTATGCAAATGGCAATTTTATGAAGATTCGATCAAAGATTGACAGATTTCAACATTTCATGAAATTGTTAATGTATTTATTATTTAAATAAGTTTTTTTTTATCAGACTCATCTCTATTTGCTTATAAATATATATTTATTTATAAATTATTTAGCAGCTGGTTATTGATGTATTCCTTTGGCATTACGATCTCGATTGATTGTTATATTAGTTGTAATATTTGCAATACCAGTATTTAATTTGAAATTTTATTTATAGGCCAGTATTTATAATACGTAAAGATTTTTTTCATAAAACTTGTCTATTATTTTAAAGTGTAAAAAAATCAGTTATTAATAAATGAAATTGAATGTTTGCATGGCATTACCGCCCAATTATTCATCGACAATATTCCAAAGTATTCATTATTGTTGGACACGAAGACATATAATTGAAAATTATTAATTTGTTTTTTGCTTCATCAGTAAACATTTGCTTAGAATGTTACGACTTAATAAGATTCGCTGTGAGATTTAAATCTTTATTGAATAAATATATTTTGTCATCTTTACTTCATTAGCAAGTGCACATTTTCATTTTACATTATAATAAGAAGCAAGCTAACTATTTTCTTATTATTACTTAAGAAAATCCAAACATCATAATATACACATACTCTGGTACGCAAGCACGTTAAGTGATGTACAGCTACATTTTGCACTTGTTCTAAGAAAGTTATATACATAATTACGCCAAGAGTACTTAATAACAATAATTGTTGCAGAAAAATCCGTATTTCTCTCAATTGTATTCTGTATTAATTATGACGTAGACAATTTGTGAATGTAGGATAATATCACGTTATAAAAAATAAAAAAAAAACAATATGAAAAGTAAAATAACTACAGTACTGAATATTACATTAACAAAGTAAAATGATAATAGTTTTTATTGTTTATATGTTTTAGCTGCTGCTTCGACTTGTATTCTATTATCCTGTCTTATACCTACGATTTTCACATTCTCTTCTAATTATCTTATCCGATCTTAAAAATTAGGCTTACGGAAAGTAATCAGCTGAGTAATTTCTTACCCTCATCCTTGGATCCATACCGTATTCCTTAATCTACAGATTAAATGACAGAATATTAACAATTAATATCGTAGACACAACTTTAGTTGAGATATTTTGTAAGATAATCCTTATACTTATATACATTAGAAAAATTTAAATAAAATGTTTTTGTAAATCATTTCATAAGGAAATTGCTTAGGTAATATTTACAAAAAAATATCTCTAAAATAAGAATATTAAATTGCTTAGTTATAGAAAACTATCACCAACATAATGAAACTAATGATAAAAAGACTCAGTACTTTATTTGAGATATGTCATGAGAAAGTATTGTTTACCACAATATTTATACACAGTAACGTACAGAGTTGATATCATTCCCCAAAATTACTTTCAACCGCATCTCGTAAATGGTTGAATATTATAAATAAGTGAGGAATGAATAATGATACTTTAAATTTGATATTAGGGAAACAAACATTTGATAAGGATGTTACGACAAATAACGGAACAATACAAACCGGTTGATAACATTAAATAATTATATCCATAACTGTCAAAAAGTAACGTGTTTCGGAAAAGTTAATTAGTAAATTTATTTGTCTTTAGATACGTACTTACAGCCAAAAAAATATTTTTGATCTTTTTTTATAATGTTTTATAGACAATAGTGTTACAAGATTTACATGATTGATTCAAAAGATTGAAATACAAAAAAATAGTAGTAAATAATAAAAAAAAAATGTTCTAAAAGCACTAGAGCAGGAAACTGACGCGTCTAAAAATGATTTTAAATTTCTTGAATGAGGCAGCTTACTGTAGTTTTAATATCGACTGTATCGAATAATATCCTGACGACGTCCACGGATTCCACGTCCCCCGGAGGCAATGCGCCAATAATAAAACGAGTAATAATTCCAATTTAATAAAAACTGTAGTTAAGATTCACTATTATTATTTTTAATTTGTCTTGGTTTATCTGCCTGTATATCTTCCCAACCAGAGGGCGTCAAAGTATGACCCCAGAGGATGTGGTATGCATCCTGTATTTTGTCACATGCACATGTTGGCTCATTTGCTATTAGTCCAAGTCTTAAGAGATTAGTGGCAAAACAACCATGCCCAGATATGAATTGGTTATTATAGTGATTTGGTAAGTCTCTTTGTGGCCTGGAAGAGTTTCTCAAGTCGGTCAGACCAGGTGACAGACCCACGGGTTACGCCGGATTGGTGGCCAACAAGGTAAGCATTAGTAATCTTAGAAAAATTGCAGTGTCTAAATAATCCATATATAAATATATACTCAGCCAATTTTAAGCTACGGACTTTTAGTATACTAAAGTGTAAGCCACAGAGTTTTAGGTAACTGCTCCTGAGATAATCTTACCATTCAAAACTGATCATACTCTGAGTGTTGTTATGTCACGGGTTATGGTGGGAAATAAATCTTCTATACATTTCCAGCAAACAAATATGTTATGTGAAATATGAATAACTTTTTTAATAAACTATTATAATACGTTTAGTTTATATACGACATACCTATACGGTTTTACATCTCTGGGCTTCAAATTTAAAGTCAATAAAAATAAATATTACAATTATGATGGTAGTTTCAGGTTTTTTTAAAATTCATATAGAATTATCGATTAATTATCAAATCAAATTTAAATAATGATGATTAAGTCTGAATATGGTTTTAATTAAATCAATTTCTGCTGTTGAACTAAGCCACATCAAATTTTGCAAGTGGCATTGACACATACACATGGTCGTCAATTTTTGAATATTATAATATATGTAGTTAATTGAAAGATAGTTTAAATAAAAATTGATAATATATCTTTTTTTTTTTGTTTTCCGGAGTAAAAAAGATATACTTTTGAAAACTTTTTCACTAATAAGGCACCGTGTATAGGTTTATGAGTTATAGGTTATTAGCAGTGGTAAAGTGGTAAATAAATAGGTACCAGTTCGGTCAATGATTTCTTCCGTTTTTTTTTGTTTTTTTTAAATATTTGTCCGAAGTAAAAAAACCACAAGTTTTAACAATTAAAAAAAAGATTTTGAATATATGTATGTACTTGAAAATTAAATTACAAGTCAAAAAGGTGGCAGGGCGCTTTCCCCATTTTGCAGTGTTCCGTGGTGACAAAGTCTAGGACACCCTGGGCTATAGGTTATTAGTTACTATCAATTTATACTAGATACGAGCGTACCAGTTGAAACCTAATGACAATCAATTTTTTATTACATCTATATTACTCTTGACTTACACTTAGTTATTTATTTTTACCTTAAATCAAAGATACCACATATAACTTAATTGGTATGCATAATATATGTGTAAATAAACCATTTTTATTAAGTGCGTGTCGCTTGTCAGTTTTATTTGGGTGAGGCACACATACTATAATCTTAATCATATTAAGTCAATATAAAAAAAGCAATTTTGTATAAAATATTAATATCTATATAATATGCACTTTGGTAGCCATATTTTTTTTATTTAATATATAATATAAAAAACCAATTTCACGTATTTATTAATAATTTAAAAAAATACTTACATTTTGTGACCAGTATTTGGTAAAATATAAGATTCGTAATCCTTTGGGTAAATATGTCTTTTTCTTCAGTAATATTTAAAACACGCTTTAAAAACACTATAAATAATCCGAAATAAATTAAAACTTTTTATTTACACTTCAATCATATCACAGCAAGCACAGTGTTCTTAAATGACCTAATTTTGAAGTAAGAACGAAATAAACGTCACTTGAAAAGCGAAAATAAAAAAGTAGAGTAGCTTCATAAAGCTCGTTCGAAATTCGAATTTCCCGCTGTACAAATTTGTTGCTGGGATGTAGACGGTTTCAAGTTCAAATTAACACTGCGGCTGCGCGCGTCTCGAGTGCTTTGGAAGCGCCCCGTGATTACGCGCGAACGCATCCCGTATACAGCGTGTCTCATTAAATATTAATAATTTATTTTTTAAATAAATAATCACTCCATTGAGAGCTGGTAACAATGTTTTACATTGTATTGTAAGATATTTTATTTATACTTTTTTTACGGTCCTGTCAATCTGTCAATTCTCGGTAATTTAATCTCGGAGGCAATTTAAAGTGTGTAGACCTTAAATTGCCTCCGAGGTGAAACCTCGAAAGGTGAAGTAAGTCAACTAATAGAAAAGTAGAGATTTTAAGTACAATCATGTCTTTACTTGGTGTTTTAGTGGATTGCATAATTTTTATTTTACGGAGATAACACTTGCAATCAATGTTCACGCACCTCAAAAGATGTGCCCGCACACTTTTTTCCGTTCTTCGCACAAGCCGCACATATAAATGTTGTACAATAGAGTTACTGAAAATTTACCGCACACAAAAGTTGATGGTCCGTACACACAGTAGAAAAATTAGAGGAAACGTTGCTTGCAATATGTATTAACTGAGGTTACTTCACTTTTACGATACGTTAAGACGAGTGAAATATTAGAACGCATCTATATATTTTTTTCTATAATATCACTTGGTTCACTTTACCTTTAATAGGCCCATTATGTATCTTTTCTTAATTCATTAAAACCAGTCCTGATCGATTGTTATATTTCCTAATCAATTAGCAAAACACTCATGTACAGAACATTTATTTTTCTTTTGTATAACATACGTAAAAAATATTTATGAATGCAATAATTTTCAATTTAAATGTTTACAAGTTATTCTTTCCAAAAAGCATTATTATTTTTAAGATAGTTGAATAGTAAATAACTAAAATTTTTACATATTTCAGAATGCAAATATTCACCATCAATTTAAGAAAAACCTTAATAAATATTGTTGGCCCAATTGATGACGTTTTTATACGTTTAAGTTTGGGATGGACCTTTGAATCGGTTTGTCTTTAATTGAATAAAGTTTTTTGTTTTTCCCGTATTATGGATATAATCATTCACTGAATTGCATGTTAAACATTTTTTAGAGATTAAATACTCAAATGCGCAATTCTCTAAATTAAAATCAATTATTTATTTGTTTTTTTTTGTATGTTTTAAAATGTCACGATTTTATTATACGTTGTAAATCGCAATGTTCATTTTTAGTTATTAAATATTTTGAATGGATATTTCGGCAGCACGCCATCTTCAATATTACATTACGGAATATAGCGATTACATTACGGAGAACCGTCAAAAAATATTTCATAACTCTCGTAAAACTAAGCTTATTGTTTTTGTTTATTATTTATTTGCAACGTAGATGTAGAGCAATGATTTGTAAGCAGAGAAGCGCGCCTTCATGAGGAGAGGTTGTCAGTTTCAAAGGGAGACGCAAACAGCTTAAAATATTTCTTTATTCTTTCAACGTGTATTTATTATTTTATGAAATTTAGGATGGGGAGGTGGAAACATATTTTTTTCAAAAGCAGGCGTAGTAAAATAACGTTTGATCTCTAAATTAGAGAGTAATTGTAAAATTAAATCAAAACATTGATGCATTAAAATGCGTATTTTATAGCATTTATTTAGATATGAATAAAAATGAAATCAAACATTAAAAGCAGCAATATTTTATTCGAAACATATTTTACCATAAATACAATCACGCTGTATATTCGGAAATATCATCTGTGAAGGATGGTTATTTTATTTTGTAATATTATGCTCTGTAGTGGCGCGTAACTTCATAAAATTTTCGCTAGGGCTGCCATTAGATTGACAAATATAATTTTAGGCGAATTAAATTGTCTAAATTAGTTTCAGTCGGATTGCTAAATGTTTAAAGTGAAATCAGTACACATATATGATTCCTATTTATATGGGTTAATTTACGCTATTTTAAAATTAGCATTTATATCTCTCATCCATAAACAATTAATATTAATTATCTTAAAAGATTGTAAATGGTTTATTAATGCAAACGACTTAGATCTGATGAGATTATCTCTATAGGTTTGTGAGCTGAAACTGTATTTTTATTATGAAATAAATTTGACAACTTTATTATCACAATATTCTATTGATTGTGATACAGACTTCATACTTCAAAGCATTCAAAGGTATTTTATGAAATGTTTATAGCAGTTCGTTGTTTTACGCCACGCAGTGAAACCTTTCCATATGTCACGTCATATATGAAATCTATCTATAAATATAGTAGTCTATCGTGTTTTCCACAAGCATAATGATAGTAACGGCTTTTCAGAAGGACGGCAATCTAATTAACAATTGGAAATTGCGATAAATTGAAAAATCAGTCAAGTACATTAATAACTCTCGCGGCTCGGAGACAAAAAAAATACTTCTCTGCCGATGGGGGTCGTTTAGGCACCCCAGTGGTTTCCTCATTATTGGCCTTATTCTTATGAATGTCAAAAAAAAAATAGTCTAAGGACTTTAAAATATCTCTCTGCATCATTCCTCATACTTTTTTAAATAAAAATCCGTGGTTTTTTAATAAATAATCATATTTTAAGTTGCGCGTAAAAAAGTCGTCATCCCAGCACAAATATGAATTTGCAACTGACGCGCTTAGCCCAGCAATCTTACAAATGATCGCTGATAAGCGGGCGCTTATCTCGTTATAGCATTATCGTATTTATATAAACTACAAAAGGTCCAAAAAACTATGATATAAGAATACCTTAATTATAAACATTGTATCACCTATATTAAAATAGATATTTAAGAAAATGTGGGTATTGGGGTCGCATTTCTTGAGCTTAGAATCGGAAAAGATAACCAAGATTCAAAAATATTTCATGAGTATCCACTTAATTCTCACTATGTACATTATAAAAAAACATAACAAAGACTAGGAATGTATCATGACCATTTCTGTTATTTTAATTTATAAATAAAAACCGTGAAGAAATATTCGTATGCTTGAATACAGATACTTTAACTTAAAATAAGTCGATGTCCCGTTTTGAGGAAAAAATTAATGATCACGTTGCAATAATGATCGCGCAACTTACGTCTTGAAGTCGGTGTTCGAGAACGCGTAAAAAAGGGCTGTTTTTAATGATATTTGAAATCGGTCAAGTAACGCTCCATCTGGATGTGAAGGTGCATCGACGACTGTTGGATTTTTTAGTTGTGCTTGGCATAAAACAACGAAGTGCCATGTTTTTTTTTATACAAATACAATTTTACAATTATTGCTATATATTGATGAGATATTTGAATTTATGGCAACCCTGTTTGTATGACTGTGTCGTATTGGATTAAAAATGCAATAGTAGGTGGAAGCGACAGTGCACAGGTACAGATTGGACCGACGCGGAGTGGTGTGTGGCATACCGGTGTGTCGGTGTGCCATTGCGGTGACGGTAAGGCTCTCCGCTCTGGCGGTCAAGCGGAAACCTTCCGGACTCCGGGCAATACAGTACCACGGTGTATGGTCGGGCAGCTCTGTCTAGTTCGTTCAAGTTAAATTGTATCATGGAGCCATTATTGTACAAAGGGATATGATTTTTTAAAGTAGAGTTTCCCAAACTATGTTCCGCAAACATCTATATAACTTGAAAAAAAATCTTTTGAAATATTTTTCGAAAACTAGTAAAGGTGATTCTTGGGCTTGGAATATGATTTTCGTGACATTTAATCCAGAAGGCAAGTGCTTATAAAGCAAACGAATAATCGGATTGATTTAGTCACTAATTCGTATTTGAAATAAAAACAAAACAAAGAGTAGCCATTAAATGATTGCTGGGCGAGTTTGTCAGAAGAATCCAACAATGTCTCAAAACAAGCTATTCATTAGATAATCATTTCTTTGTGTAAATGTCATTTGTATTTCCTTTATAGTTTGTTTGTTTTTTTATCATCCCCTCCTTGCATCCCATTTTTATTTGATTTTTATTATAATATATCAGAATAGTAAAATTAAAATCATTCGTACTTAAGCAAACATTTGCGAAAGTAGTTGTCTGAGGATGCCTCTGAAAGAAGCGAAACACGTGTCACATTTTGTAACACAATACGTGGAATAATCTAAGTTATTTTTATTTGATATTAAAATGAACTTCCACAAAGTTACCGCCGAATCCATCCAAAGTAACAAGCTATTATTGCTATTGCCACACCACATATAAAGATAGAAGATTTGCTATTAAATAAATAAAAATCATCAATGCCACGCATCAATTATAGCTTTATTTACTCGTATTTGTGTGTGATCTGTGTTTTAATTACATTTCTATATGTTTACTATTATTAATTACCCAACCTAAAAAATATGCGAAGTGTTCCGTCAAAATTTCCGGATTTTCGAAATGTTCCGTTGCAGAAATAGTTTGAGAAGCTCCGCGTTAAAGCCAGTAAATGTTTGTATGCAGAGCTTGTTTTCTTAATTAATAAATTATTTATAGTTTATTGTCTTGTTTTATTTTCATAGTGAATCAATGCGGATGTAAACTTATCAAAACTGGAACATAATATATAAAAAAGCAAATACCATAATTAATACAATAATGAAAGCACAAATTATAATATTTTTATAATGTATAATTTTCTTTCATTTATTTAATAATCTGCAAAATAACACTGAAAATGTAAAAAAATAGTTTAACTTGAAGCTAAAATACTACCATTATTTTGGTGCAGATTTACAAGCATTTCAATAAATTAGCGTACTCGTTGCTGAAATATTTTAGGCTAATCTCGGAAGTCTTCTGGCGTCACTGTTTTATGTATTGTGCATCTACCACTCTATCGGAACCTCTGAGGTTCTTTGCCTAATTGATTGTTTTTTTTCCAATTCTAAAGTAACATAAATTTTATCTTTCAATTTGTTGAATTTAAAAATCTTATACATACAATATATAGTATGTTTGTATGTATATCGACTGTGGAAAGGAAAAAGGACGTAACCCACACATGTCAAATTTTACAGGAGGCGCTAAAAACGTGTTTTGATGATTTTGTGACATATGCAAATTATGAATTATACACAACCTTGAAGTGCACGGATACTTCTAAGCTGGTGTTTAATTGACATAACCTAATATTAATTAAAGAAATTGTCTCGAAAAAACCTTTATTTCAGTGTTTTTTCTTGGTTTTAATTTTTTACAAGGTCATCTTTTTCAAACTTAAAAGCTAAATTTAGATACTTATTCGGCATTTTCAGCTTCCATCCTTTTGATAGAATGTGTGTCAAGTTGTATATATGTATTATTATATGTACATTGTGATTATCGAAAATTGAGGGTTACGTCCTTTTTCCTTTCCACAGTCGATATGTAATAAAATCTTATTAACTATCACCGAAGTTGGACGATTCAAAGATACATAATATATATTTTACAGCACATCAATATGGATAAAATTATGAATATTAAAAATATGTATCAAGCTAATTTTATTATTGTAAGAATTTAAATGGACTGCTAATTGCATAATAGAGAACGTGCCTAAAGCGTTCACCTGTAACGATGGCGGAAGCTGTTCACATAGAAGAATTTTAATTACTTTCTGAACATTATATTACTGCATTGATATATTTTTTACCAATAAAAAATGTAAATAAAGTTGATATTTGCAATAATATTTGTTTATTTAAGAGTTTCGCCATTTACTCAATAATTATTTAATGTCAATATTTTGACTGAATTCCTTCCCACCCTTCCAATCCTAAAACAACGAGGCATAATGAGAGCGATTAGCTATCCATATACTTTATATTCCTACTCTTTTCGAATACAAAATAATAAACAGGTTGACGAACTGACTTACAAGCAGTTCTCGTAAAAAAACTTCTTTTGAGATACGTCTGTTACGAGACCATATATTGGACCTCAAAAGCGGACATGGATTTTTTTTACTTAGAATTACATTTATATTTTTGTACTAAAAACCGATATCTACATACGAGGAAATTGTGTTTTATATGATAGATAAACCCACAAATCTCGAGATAAAATATATATCTTTATCAATTTTTTCGGATCTTTACATTCATGTTTCGCTTAATCTGAATTTGTTTGTATTATTTGTATTATAACACAGAGATCACATGGAAAATGCAATTTGCAGTTAGTTGCCCTCGTACAGAGCAAAACAAAACATTAACGATAAATCACATTACCTGATATTAAAGCACGTACAGATAAAATACACAGAAAAGTATCAACGTTGTTACCAACAGTAAGAAAATAATATTGTGAAAAGTAAGTCATTGTTCGCCGCAGAATATACGTAAACAAAAAATTGCATCTATCAATTAAGTGCTAGCCAACTTTTTATTTCTTTTACTGTTTCACAGAAAGTGATGCTCTGATTATTTGTATACGGTTTTTAATAAAAATATGCTTATAAGCAGCACACTTCTTGTTTAGCGGAATATTAATTGGATTATAGCAGTAATATTTTTGCATTTAGTAGATTTTAATTTTAAACATAAATAAAAATAAATGTTTCTGCCCAAAACAAACGACTGTACTAAAACAAAATCTGGATCTAATCAATCTTCGAAAACAAAAGCAAAAATTTCTCCTAACCTTGTCATATAGCAGCGTTCTGCGCATTCAAATAATGATTGACAAGAGTCATAAGGTTGCTTACATTATTGCAAAGAAGAGCCATGAACGACACAATTTTCTTTTTTCATATCGTTTGTGTTATATTGTATATGACGTATGCAATATGTAAATCCGGTTGAGATAGCTCCATTTATAGGTCATTTGGCTCCATATTGCAAATAGACTTGACAGCAAAACTCATTGCTTACAAAATATCTACTGAAAATGATGTTCAAAATCTAGTTTCAAGCGTGATGATTAATTCTTACATAATATACAGAATGTTCGCCGAGAAGATTAAATACACTATTTTTAAATTTGAATCGTTCAAATTATGTATATTCACACAAGTTTTGTCGCCAACTACCCGGGATTTGTCTTTCGGCATCTTCAGGCGATTAAATGACAATGTCAGCTAATTTTTTGCTTCTGTTAGCTTAAAAAATCACATTTTCTAAAATTTTAATCGTTATTATGTATATTTTTTTTGCAAATGTTTTGTTTAAATTTTTTCTAGTGTGTTGGCATAAACTTTCCTTTTTAAATTTATAAAAAAAAGTTTGGTGACCGTGGAGGCCAATTCACATCACTTTCATACATATCATAGTTTGGACAACCCTACAAAATTTATGTTTATAAGATGATGACCAAAGAAAGCAGTAAACCTTCCCGGCAAACACCTTTTAACTAGGAAATGAAAAAATATACAAATTATTAGCTAAATATTACACTTTTTTCTTGCACAATATTGAGTGTTATATTTTTAATATCACATTTTCAGTTTCGTATAAAATTGTGATCTTCCAAGCTTTACACTTTGAACTAAGCCAACAATATTAATAAATAATCTTTGTCGACTTTTATTAAGCGATCGCAGACACAAACAAGTAGTGAACGAGTTAGTTGTCAGCTAATTTTTTATCTTGTTAATTTGTTACTAGAGTGTATTTGCATATAAAATGTGTTTATTTAATTAGTGTTCGCAGGTTCACACTATATACGCAACACTGTAATCCGAAGAGCAAGGTAGGGTGTTCACTGTTTACCACCCTTAAAAGGGTGGTTCTTTACGTATGTAAGTGTTATTGTAAAGTGTCGAAATAAAATTTTATATGTGCATATTATACTCAATGCTTCACTTTATTATACTAACGCTATTATTCTCTTTTTTGTCAAGCTAAGTCGAGTTGTGATTACTTTTTGTCAGTATTCTGAGTATTGTATACTTATGCCGGGTCGGTGGCTGAGTAGTCAACATAGTTTGCTTCCTTGACGAATCTCAATGATTCGAGTCCCGATACAAACAGCATTTATCGATAATCGAACCGCAGGAAGAGCGATTAGTTAATACAATAGTAATGTTCTGCCCGATCTTTCAATCCCTTCAACTCTTTTTGAAAAGAGAGGTTGAACGAATGACAAAAAAACAGTTCTCATAGAACTAACCTCCGTGGACATACCACCATTAAGAGACTATATGTTTAGCAAATATGGATTTAAAAATATATATTTAATTTAGTGTCATTTATTCATATTTTCTAAGTATATCTATGAACTATTTTCATATTTCCTATTATTTGTCTTAGATGGTTTTGTATGAAATAATCTGTGCGTAGGCTGCGTGGTCGAGTGCCAACGTCGTTGATTTAGAACATGTAGGTCACGGATTTGAATCTCAGTACGGACTGTTTTTATAGATTGATTTTGTAATCGATTTATGAACTTCTGTCCGAAGGCATGTTGGATGTGTGTGATGTCTTGAATTCCCTCACAGCCATCATATCATAAAACGGGCCCAGCGAGGACAATTAGCTTACCATAAGTCATATCCTTATCATACCTATCTATCCCTATTCACTGTGAGAAAGAGAGGTAGCAACTGAGATTTAAAATCAGAGCAACTGGGCTTAACAAAACATGGACATAGATTTTAAAAAATCCTGTGTCAATATGGATTGTTTTTATCAGTTGAAAAACTTAGGTTCAGATTTTAATAAATAATATTATAGAAGAATAAGTAAAAAAGAGTATGATATTTTTTTTAATATAATGCCTTTCCACCATTGACAGTAGACCAACATTTAAGAAGTGACACAATAGTTATTGGGTGGGAGTAACAAAATTGATTAGGTTACAATCTTGCCTACGCCACGCTATTGTGAACCATTCCAGACTTGTGTACATATATCCAACGGGATGAGACAAACAAGGTAGGGGCGGATGTCGTCATATTGAAAACAAAAACAAAGGCACGGATAACATGACGTCTAGCGAGTGCAGATTTTCCCTGTAGCACGGATTTTGGTACGTACAACGTCGAACGTGATTGACTGAGTGCTTTTTTGTTATTTCACGGGACTTTTATTTTAAATTATGTATTAAAAGCTTTCTCCAAAATATTAGTTATTGTTTCAAAATAAATATAATATGGACAAAAATGAATAAGTACATGGATTCGTACAAAACATTGGTACGCATCATTTAAAAGTAAAGTACGATTTTTCCAATGTTGTATTTGTAAAATGCCACTAAATAAAAAAGGAATTTTTCTAACAATTTTTGTTACTTTGTTGTTTTACGCCAGGCACTGAAAAATATAATGATCGTCGGTGCACTTCCACATCTAGATAAGGCGTTGCCCAACCGATTTCAAAAAAAAAAAAACATTAAAAGCTGCCCTATATTGTGTCCTCAAACATCGACTTTAGGGCGTAAGTTGCGCAATAATTAACGCAACGTGCCCATTCGTTGTCTCCTCAAAATGGGACATATAACGTGGATGACTTGTCGCAGCGAGCTCAAAATTTAGACTAAGTTTTGAGCAGCGCTCCTCATAACAATGACAATGTTAAAAGCATATGTACTTTTTATAAGAAAATATTTTGTTTATATTTTATTCCATGTCCGCTCCCAATATGGAGCATATGGACTCCTAATGGAGTTTATCTCAACAGAATTTTTTCTACGAGAACTGCTTGTTACTCAGTTGCTCAACCTCTCTTTTTCCAAAGAGAGTAGGAATAGAAGGAAAGGGCAAGGACAGGAGTAGTGGTTAGCTAATCGCTCTCTATACGCCCCGTACATAGAATAGGATGGGTAGGAGGGGGGAATCCAAGACATCACATACATCCATGCCTTTGAACAGAAATTCATAAATCAATTGAAAAATCAATTTATAAAACTGCCCGTACCGGGATTCGAACCCGTGCCCTCCGTAGCGGTAGCCAACGATGTTGACCACTCGACCACACAGGCGGCTTTATATAGATTAGAATAATTTTTGCCACGTTTATATAGATTAGAATAATTTTTGAATACGCTGTGATAATAATCAAATTCACAGCAGCAGAATAAATAAATCTAAAAAAATAACTTCAACTAAAGAATGAATTTTTAGAATGCTCTGAGTGCCTTACGATAGTAAACGCCTCAATTATCAATTTTAATTTAGTTAAGTTACATACAACACATCAGTAAGTTTCCATTTCCTATTATAAAGAAGCAGTATTGATTACTACAGATGCAAGTTTGACTTTTTTAAACAACGGATGTGGTAAGAAGAATACTATCCGTAGAATCCTGACCACAGAATATTTTGCTTTTCAATACAGGTTGTGTTATTTGATATTTCATTGTTAAACTGTCCATTGAAACCTTTTGCGGATAAATTTTGAACAGTTGTTTTGTGAATAAATTAAGCTGTTTGAATTAAACATGGTGCTACACTATACAAGGGTTAACAAAGATCTAAGTTGAATATTTTATAAATTGTCTTGCAATATACATGGTCCAGAAAGGAACGATCTGTGCTATTTATGTTATTATTTATTTTCAATTCTATTCGAAATCGTATCATATACAATTCTCATAGTATAAATTTAAATTAATCTTACCAAGAAAGCGAGATATTCCCAATCAATAAAACGCTATTAATGACAAGAAAAACAATAATGTAATGTTGTTTGGCATTCTTGTTTCTCGGTATGTAAGTTCATTTAAATTGAAATGAATACTAAACGTGAAATAAATCGGTCGTTAACGGATTCAGCGGTAACTTTGTGGAAGTTCAATTTTAATATAAAAATCAAACTCCTTTCTCCTACAGAAATATATTAAGTTTTTAATGTATAAACTGAACACTTAGATTTTAGAGTAAGCTAAAATAATGGTCATGCTATCTATAATTAAGTTAACAATGTTGTTGTTTTTTTACGTTTACGTATTGAAAAAAAAATGTAGCGTAAGGTTTTCACTTACCAAAGTAGTAATTAAGAAAATGCACTTTTTCGTCGACAGTGATAAGGATGCCAGTTGGCTTCAGTGCTGTAGAACATGAATGTTATATACTTACTTATGTTCAACAACCCCTTCCGGCATAATTGAATGAGCGCACAAACATTACTCTGAGGTAGTAAGTTGTTTACAGATAAAACTTTGCTCAAAGTTTAATACCAAACGAAGAGCTTTTAACTTGGTAAAGTAAACATTGAGTAAACTTGACACATTATCATCTTTGTAATAAAATTTCAATTTCAAAATAAAAACTATATAAATGCAGATATAAACATGACTCAAAAATTTAGGACTGTGTAATTAGCAAGGAAAAGAGGACAACAGATTTTTTCATTTATATATTTATTATTAACTATTTTTCTGCGATACTGAGAAATAATTCTTATCATTGATGAGTGCAGCCCACAGAGCATCTATCTACCTATATAGAGTAGACGTTGCTTTGAGTTACACTCGGGCTCTAAAGTGACCATGATGTAATATATTGTTTTTATAATTAAATTATTTATTTATTACTACATATATGAATACAAGACAATATCATTTGATGTTAGGTAAAACTAAAACCACATAAATAATAGTATTTATATATATATATAATGTTGATTTATTGCACATATTTTTTTATCAAAATATTTATAAATGTAGCATACCATGATTGACGAATGTTCAATATTCAAAAAATAAAACTCTCATTTATAGGATGACGGCCGGTTTCGCTCACAACGCATTGCTTGAGGGCCCATCGATTTTTTTACTCTTGTTTTTTTTATGAATTATATTTTTTCCTTGTGCATAAGAGAAGATGTTTTTAATAACGAATTCAAACTGCCTCATTTTGCGAAAAGTAATATGCAATGGTGAGTTCATTACGTGGACTTGTACAACAGCATTTATAAAGCTACCCGAGCACGGACTTTTAATAATAGATTTTTCATTAAAATATTTTTGTATGCAGGGATTCACGGTCGTGAAACTTTTTTTTATCGTCCGAAAAAAGATTACTTTGAAACGAAAAAATGTCTCTCACATAAAAAAATACTAAGTGCTATTAGTTTTTAAATAGCAGACTCAAAGGGAAAATATTCCGTAGGTTGGTAGCAGTTTTTGCATTGTGCATTTGCCCTAATGAATACGTTGTCACGATAATATTTTTGTTTTGCATGAAAATACATTTCTGTTAGAACGAATTTATTTTTATATTCTTCTACTAGATGAACACGAATGCATTAATGAAACTTTTTACTCATATTCGATTATAAAATGAAGTTTTAATTTAATATATTTTAATAGAAACGTATAAAAAAAGTTCTGGATGGATTTGGCGATAGTTTTGAAGAATTCTAATTTAAAATAAAAGCTTACACACGAATTTGTGTAATAATCTATGTGTCACTATCAAGACTATAATTCAATTAAGTAAATTGTGTAAAAAAAGCCTTGATTGAGCTGTAACGATGATTTATCCAAATTGTCTTATTTGTAAAATCTTACGATAGTGTGAGTCAGAAGATGTTTCTCAAATAAGGAAAACACCCAATAGTAATAACACATCTGAAAAATCAAACTTATCGATGTTGATTGTGCATTTTTACAAAAAATAAAACATCCTTTTTTAATCGTGTTTGCTCCTGTTGTAATATCCATATAGAATCAAAATGTAATGTCGTATCACTCTCATCTGAAAGTCATTTACATTATATGGTTATGATTCAGTCACTAGACCTCTCTTTTCGATAAGTGTCTACAAGGTTAATGATGGGCTAAAAAATAACTAATAATTTGGAAATAGCTGTCTCTCAGTACAGCCCTGTTTAAGAATTGGATAAAAGGTGAGACAAAAAGAGTAAATGACAGGGTCCGTTGCTAAATATTATATCGTTGTTAATTTTATACAAGTTCTCAACTTTTATCAGTTTTAAGTTTATTGATGTAATGAATTCATTATTTTCATTTAATTCGTATAAAAAAAAACCTAAAAGCTTTATTTAACCTTATACAAAAACATTGTCAAAAAATAATATGGTCATGTGTAATTCTTAGCACGGAAGAGAGAATGGCATCGACGCAAACATCTTCTCTTCTTACCTTATTAACTACATCAAAGATATTAATGACAAAACCATTTCAGTGGTGTTTTATAGCGATATAAAGCAATAGTGATAGAATAAAGTACATTTATGTGACTTCTGAAAAACTTATACTTTTTTAGATACGAAATTGTAGAAAATTACTGACAATATTTGATCGGTACATGTCAATTGTTTGTGTAAGTATCTAATATTCATTTTGAATTTGTTTTTTATTTAGCCCGTAACATGCCATCCTAAAAATCACGTTCCCTGTCATGATGGCATCTCAGTTTCATTGTATATTGACAGTATTTAAACCTAAGTTAGCAGCTAAAAATATTTAAAAAAATGTATATATGCTAAAAGACCTAAAATGATAAATACTTATTGACAATATTAAGAGAAATATTGAATGACTTAATGGCTCAACTATTTACGATTGCATCATGGGCATTGCATCATGGTGTTAACTTGAAATATGAAAAAAAAAAACAAATGTATAATAGAATATAGATTGAATAGATATTTAAGTAGTCAAGTCTGTTACTGTATATCTTACGTGGAAGAAATCAAAGCGAATGAAAAGCGACTCAGTGCGGCACGAAAATATCAAATGGTCTCTGCCGCTATAGAGTGTCCACGTGACAAATCGCACGCCGCGATCAGTTTGATTGATAGTTTGATTTGCTTTAAGCCGCGTTCCAATCGCGTTCGCAGTGACTTCGCCCAGGTAAGACGTAGCGTGAGTCATACAATTATTATGAAATACATAACATACATACATGGATGAGAACCGTCGTTAAATGAAATAACTATGAACTGTAAAACACATACATAGATTTTGTAGAAAGTTTCATGTTGTGGAAGTTTCATGTTGTGGAACTCAATCAAATAAATGGCATTACTATACATGATAAACATGATCATAATAAAAATGTAGTCCATGGATGTCCATACATCCATGGATCGCGATCGACCGGTCGATCCCGAAAGCTTCCGTGAATTTCGAAAAAATATATAATTTAAATATAAAATATACCTATCTAATGATATGTATTCAGCATTTAAAATACACATTTCTATGTTTGAAAAAAGGAGAAAACCAAAAAATAAATAAATTTCATATACAAATCATGATAGAAGTCGATCGTGAGAAAACTTAAGATTGAAAAGTCGATCCCAGAGCAAAAAACGTTGGACACCTTTGATGTAGTCAATTCTGATAAAAGCTATTTTTGGCAACAAAAAAATTATAAATAACTTAAATCGTTTGATTTTTTTAATCAAAATTCATGAAGTTTTTGCATCAATAAGAAATAGTTAATTGCATACATATTGATATTGTGATTTCATGATTACCAAAAATGACGATTGTATCAATACATGGTTATATAATACATTGGTTATATGATTTATCGCCTTTTGCCAGTGTAACGACGACATATACTACCTATGTATCATATAGACATATTACAAAGAAGTGAAAAGTACAAAATTATCTGTTAGTAAATACGCTAAGAAGTGTACGCAAAGAAGGTGGGAAAAAAATCTTTTTATTTCGTTTTCTTTTCGAATATTAAATTTCCTATGTAGCTTCGTGTTGCCTCAGAAAAAAAATATTCGTTTTAATAATTTTTACAATTATTTTAAAGAAGACGGAACCCTTTTAAATTGGAAACCGTAAATTAAAAGGTCAAACGCTTTCGAAATTAAAGATCAATGCCATGTGTTCTCAACATTTTTTTAAACATATTTTTTTATCTTAACATATTTTATTAATAATACCTTGAACGGCTTCTAGGTTCATGATAAAATAATAATTCGACTGTTGAGAATACTATAAAAGTCGTGATAACTGATTTGTAGTTTTTTTTTCTATATTGTTGGTTATCAGTGTAATTAGTGTAATCAGATCGATATAAAAATAAAATGTTTATCAGGGTGTTTGCACCCTTACTATAAAACAGTTACTAGTCGAAAAATTGTCAATTTGAGTTAATAGTTCAGAAAGCCTAAATACATATCGACTTTGGAAAGGAAAAAGGACGTAACCCACAGCTTTTTTCGAAAATCACAACTTGATACACATTTTATTAACGGGATGTAAGCTGAAAATGCCAAATTTGTAAGTCTTAAAAAATAAGTGCCTGAAGAAATTGCGACCAGGAAAAAAGACTTTTTTTTAAATTCAGGGTTAATAAGACATTTCCAACGTGTCTCCATGACTTCTGAAGTAAAAACAGCGTCTTGTTTGTCTCTTATCTCAGAATTTCTTACGAAATCAAATCAGTTTTCGTTATGTGTCATGATTCGTTAGCATAAAGCAGTACTGCTAAAACGCAAGCGTTGAACAAATGCCATTTGGCTTAAATCGTGTGCTTACAACAGCTATGTGTCACAGATAATCCGGATTGAGGTTATGTTATTTTCAACCATAAATTGAACAAACGATTTCAATCCAGTTCTCTAGAAAACAGTCTATGTTAAGCTGCTGCATTTTGAGTTTGTGTGCTACAAATAGCTTAGAAGCGAAAATTTCACTAAAACGCACGTTTAGTTCTTTTAACAACGTTGAATACTTTGGGAAAAAAGAGATGTGGGATATAATTAATGTGACCAGACGTCCCGTTTTTAGTGCGGTGTGACCCGGTGTCCAGAAACACAGCTTCAGTATCCCATTTGCGAAAAGAGAAAAACTTGCAGGAACAGTGAAAAAAAACACAATAGAATCTAGACTAGCAGACGAAGGCGTGGTCGCACAATAAATAATACATTTCAATGTAAATATAATATTTTTCATATAATATATTTAATGTGTCGTGAAAAAATATTATTATCTAGTCCACGGTTTCTCAACAGTGGGCCACAGCATGTCCAAGGGGGCCGCAGAGATTTATTTTTGTTTTGGGGAGCCACAACACAGTTCAGGGGGGCCACGGGTGAATTGAGGATTTTAAATGGTGTAAAAAAGGTGTTTCGGAGATATTCTAGGAAAAAGTATATCAAATCAAGGATTTAAAATTCCACGGTGAGCTGAAAAACAAAAAAAAAGAGGTATGGGGGCCACAGAAAAATAAACACACTCAAAAGGGGCCACGCTCCCAAAAAGTTTGATAAACACTGATCTAGTCAATTGTTTTGTTTAAAATTCTGAAACACTTAAAACGGTGCCTAAAAGTACCATTTTTTTCTATTTGTCCCGGTTTGGGGGGGGGGAAAATAAATGGTCACTTTAGTTATGCTATTTGTTAGCCACTAAGTTGTTTGAAGTAAGATAGAGATATACGTCAATTGATAATTGTAGCAAAGACGAGCAAGGAATCCCTGGAAAAGGGGTAGATATGGTGTTAGCTTAGCAATTGAAATAATGTTTTTGGCTCGCCGTATATATTATAAAGTTCGCCAACCAAAGTTTCTCAGGGGGTATTGGGGCGACGGCGATTCACCCAGACGTAATAGTGGGCAAAATAAACCGTTGTTTGAAACAATTTCTAAAATTATTAAATGATTTAATGACGGGGTTCGGCGGCGGACTACTTTTTGGGCGTAGCCGGGCGCCCAGGCGGTTGGGGAACGGGGAGCGACTCGCTGGAAGGGTTCTGTTATTATTATTTTTGCTTTTTTAAATTATTTTTTGACATGCCATGCTGTGAAAGTAAAAGTGTATCTCTCGCTGTGTGATAGGCATATTTTTTTTTTGTTTATATAGGTAATTTTTTGTGTTCCTTTAAATTTGATTATAAACAAGATGGATCGAGGGGATTAATAATTAAAATGTCATTGCAAGAGTAGTCTACCAAAAAAATGAAATTACATTTACTTTGAAATTTCTACGATTTATGGTTACGTGGAAATCATTTTTAATATTAAATATAATTTATTTCATATTAAAATCACTTTATCATCAAGTATCTAAACTCATAATGTCTAGTGTAAGTATGCCAAAAAAATTAAATTCATCACAACATACCTATATCAATTAATAGTTGAATATAAAAATTGACTTTAAAAATTGTTAAAACCATTGCCAAAGATCACTTATAGATTGTCTAGGGTCACGTTGTTAAATGAATAGTATACATACTATATATAGAAAAAAAAACAATCTATGTTTTTCATGATGTAATAGTATATTTCACATATTAAATCATGGTAATTTATAAATTTTATACGCAGTAACGAAAAATTGTTCTCGTGTGGCTTTTAGCGATTATCTCAAACCTCGATGTTTGGAGAATGTGAGTTATGATACCAGGCTCTGCAAATGTTGGTTGAAAAGAATTAAATTTTAAAAAGTAAACACTTTTCTATTGATAGTAAATTGTTAATTGATAAATATATAAAGCTCGTGATGGGGCAAACCGGCCCTGTTCTTTAACTCGATGGCTGCCACAGACGAGATATCTCGTAAATTTTTCGTTCTCAACACCCCAAAGACGAGTTATCCCGTCAATAACTAATTAAATTAATAGTTGAAAATTATAGCCGGCGTGCTAGGTAATTACTATCAATTACCCACGTCAGCTAAAAGGTTTTAATGAATATTGCGAAATCATATAAAAAAACTGCTTTATGTTATAAAATCTAATTCATATTAACTTAACGATTATTTTAGTATTGAATTGGCATTTACTTGGTAGAACTCCATTTTAATACGGTAAAAAATAGCAGTTTTTAGTTATACATTTTTTAAAAAATTCGATTTGCTTATTATATTATGACAATAGTTTTGATAAAGACATACGCCGACATAGCAATCAACTGAATTTAAAAAAATGTTAAACTAAATAATTTGTTATTTTTTACGGTATTATTTTAGTAAATGCCATAATAATATATAATAAATTGCATCATTATGTGATGCTACGTTACTTAAAAGAGAACCGTAATTTTTAGGTTTAACTTTTATTTTGTAAGTATGTCCGGTCCCTATGTAGAGAATATGGGCTTTAAATAGATCTCTCAAGCGGTTTTTTCTTCGAGAACTGCTTCATACTTGACCACTCAACTTTTATTTTTACGGCGATTGAAAGGATAGAATGATAGGGGAGGACAGGATTAGTGATAAGCTAATCGCTCTCACTACGCGTCGTTTCTAGGGATTAGATGGGTGACAGGGAATTAACACATCACCAACCTTAAAACACTGATCTTCAAGCTGATTTAGTAGAATATTTATAAACTTTTTGCACTAGGATTTCAAATGCGTAAATATTGTCAAATATTTACGCATTTTTACGAACTCGTCTGAACTATTAATAATAAACAGAATTTATAAACAAATATATTTTTTTTCTCTGTTAGTTTAACAGTTGCGATGAATTGTCTGAGATCAATCTTTCGTGAACCGATCACATTGTATACTTAGACAAAAGATTTTCGGGAAATAATGCTTTGCATGGCATTTCAAAAAAAAATAGTGATAAATACATAATAATATAACATGTGTTCACAAATTGTATACAGTACAGCGCCCATTTACTGGCAATACATACTACACAAAGCAGTAAGTATAACAAATTGCCTATACATACAATTACAAGGGGTTAAATAAATCTACAACAAATATTTGAATTTGTCTATATTATGTATGTGATATTGCTGTATATTAATAAAAAATCCACAATTAGTGAAAACATTCATAAAACGTTGTATTCGTCTCTTTTTTATATTATATTGGTAAATAAATAATTAAAACAAATATATTATTAGCAAATAACTTTTCATTATAAAAAGCATCGTACAATTTGAGTAGAATCGAGTTTATAAATTATCAATTCCTGATTAAAAAGTAAATTAAAAAAATCGCTCGAGTATTCAATGATTTTAGTCATGATTTAAGAATTGATAAAAGAGTAAATGGCTGAGAGGGGGCTTGTGGGATGAACCCCTTGTTAAATTGAGAAAAAAAATCAGTATTTGCAATTTATGACATACAAATATTATGAACGACAGTTTAACTACACAGTAGTATACATTCAGCAAATAATATATGTAAATAAGGAAGTATTTGATTGCTTAAATAATTTTAATAGTTAATATCACAGACCATGTATGCCCAAAAAAAAAACCTTCACAAATGAATGTGTGAAAGTGTCCGTTCTAAGATGCGAGCTGATTCAGAATAATGCTACTAACCACTTCGCTACAGAACAGACAAAGGCATAAATTTCTGTAATGCTTATATCTTACTAATACAATACTTAAAACTGGCATTGTGGAATCAATTAGAATATAATAACCAGAGGTAGGCTACCAATTCGCTAACAATAGGTTTGATTAATCACAGTGCTGCTTGCGGCGTTCTGGGGATTTTTTACCCCTGTTACACAATTAAAAATAATAATTATTTAAGCACTTTTAGGGTGTTCACTGTCAATACTTGGTGAAAAGGCATTATATTACTAAAAACAAAATATTTCTTTGTACTTTATTCCACTTTATTTAAAAGGTCACTACCGGTTTCGCTCATTGCTAGCATTTTCAACTGACGATTGTCGGTTGACAATAACCGGTCCTGATCTTTTAAATAAAGTGAAATAAAGTACAAAGGATTATTGTGTTTTTAGTAATATAATGCCTTTTCACCAAGTATTGACAGTGAACACCCTAAAAGTGCTTAAATAATTATTATTTTTAATTGTGTAACAGGGGTAAAAAATCCCCAGAACGCCGCAAGCAGCACTGTGATTAATCAAACCTATTGTTAGCGAATTGGTAGCCTACCTCTGGTTATTATATTCTAATTGATTCCACAATGCCAGTTTTAAGTATTGTATTAGTAAGATATAAGCATTACAGAAATTTATGCCTTTGTCTGTTCTGTAGCGAAGTGGTTAGTAGCATTATTCTGAATCAGCTCGCATCTTAGAACGGACACTTTCACACATTCATTTGTGAAGGTTTTTTTTTTGGGCATACATGGTCTGTGATATTAACTATTTATAGTTCAATAATTAACCATTCTTTCCCCTTGCACATTACAGTGGTGAATTAAGCACTTGAGAGGCCCCAGGCGCAATAAAAATTGGAGGCCCTGTTTTTCGGATAATATTAAAACTTCAGAAAAGTCCGTTTAAAATAATAAAAATACATTAAAATCTGAACAAAAGTATATAGGCTTTACAATATAAATTATTTTTGAGGCCTCCAAGATTCGGAGGCCCCAAGCGAGCGCCTCATGCGCTTGTAGGGTAATCCGCCACTGTACACATACAAATATGGCTGTAGTTATGTGGCCTCTTTGAAATATTTTTCTCAATACGCTGAAAATATTCTTCAATATATTGCATCAATTTTCAATCAGGAAAAATCTAAAAAATTTAACTTGAAACTGTGTATTTCTTGATAAACTTTAATATCGCAATCTAAAATGTCTACTACGACTCCAGCCGGCCAAACGTGACGTTTCTTGTTCTGATAAAGCGCTTAACTTTTTTCATATTTCTCAACAGTTTCTGTATTTATTTTTCCTCTGCAATATTTTCTGAGAAATTCTATACTCTGTTTTCAGGCCATGCTGTTCAACTAGAAACTTTCCATCATACTCCGAACGAATAACGGTCTTGAAGTTACATTAAAAAAAAATCAGTCATAATACCAACAAATACTTTATTATACTGATGTCATCGTCCATAAGAAAAAAAAATGATGTCTGTATTTTGGCAGACGATTTACATTTATGATTATCATAAAAATTTTAGTATCTCTAAATATGCACTATAACTCTTATTTATCATTTTAACCAGTTAATGAAATTGGATAATGGTTTAACTTTTCCGGTTCTAAGCTCAAGAAATGCGACCCCAATACCCACATTTTCTTAAATATCTATTTTAATATAGGTGATACAATGTTTATAATCAAGGTATTCTTATACCATAGTTTTTTGGACCTTTTATAGTTTATATAAATACGCGATAACGAGATAAGCTCCCGCTTATTAGCGATCGTTCGTAAGATAGCTGGGCTAAACGCGTCATGACGTCTTTTTTACGCGCAATTTAAAATATGATTATTTATTTTAAAAAAACATGGATTTTTATAAATAAGTGTATGAGGAATGATACAGAGAGATATCTTAAAGCCCTTAAGACTATTTTTTTTTGTTGAAATTCATAAGAATAAGGCCAATAATGAGGAAACCACTGGGGTCCATAAATGACCCCCATCGGCAGAGAAGTATTTTTCTAGTCTCCGAGCCGCGAGAGTTAACAATGCAATCCAAAAGTTAAAAAGCTTTAAATTTGAACGAGAATTGACTTGATGCATAATACTTTTTAAAATGATCTAAAAATACAAAAATATCTGTAACTCAAAAAGCTGAATTTGATTGAACGCCTTTTGTTAGTATACCGATGATATATAATTCTAGCATAGCGTAAGTCAGTTTACCGGAAGTGTTCAGAATACAGTTAAAACTGATTATTTCAACAAATTCTTAGACACTTTTTTTTCTAGTAGAATATTTTACTATTCCTCATTACTACTTAAAAAAACATTCATCAATTTTATATATGTATTTAATGAGAATGGATAAATATAATAAGAGATACGCAATATTGTGTTTTTGCACGTTGACTCCTTCCACTTGCAAATAACTTACGTGATGTTAGAATTAAGCCGACGATTTATATATACATACATCTATAATTATATTTAATTTTAATGCGCGACAGTATATAGATTAAAAATAATGTGTCAATAAAAAGTGGTTGCGAAAAACCACTTTCGATTTTCCTATGAAAACCTAAGTACGAAGAAAAGAACTTAATCAAATGACTATATTCTAGTTCTCGCTAAAAAAAGTTTTGTGGGGAGTGGGGTCGTTTCATCATATTAATAATTGTCAGCAGCCATTTAAAAATATATTTTTTCGATATAACCAAAATTATTAGTCATGTTTAAAAAAAATATTTGCCGGTCCTACAAACAAAAATTATTGTTTTGGTATTTTATCTTGGTTTTTTTTAAAAAAAAATTTTAGATTGGTTAATGGATTTGTGTTAAAAAATGTGGATGCTTGTCATGTCCACAGCCCTTATCCTAGTTCATACAAATCATATTAAAAATATTTATTAAAACAATTATTGATAAGGGAATTCTTTACGTTTAATTGGTTTCCAACTTATATATCATTAGGTAATATCATTTTAAAGATAAGTGAATTTGCAACAAAAAATAAAAGACCTTTATCATAAAAACGAAAACTAAGCAAAACTATTTATAATGGAATTCACTTCAGTGGAATTTTGTATTCAAAATTTGTAAATATTGCCGTATATTGAAATCTTTCAATCTGTATACTCCTAATTGAGGTATTTCAAAAGAAGTTTTCTACGACAACTGTTTGTTACTAAGTTGCTCAACCTCTCTTTTTCCATAAATCTATGATAGGGATAGTGAACCAGGGACCCGCGTGAGAAATTATCTGACCCGCTTGAACTTTTAGAAATGATGAAAAACGAGTTTCTGTGACAATCTGGGAAAAAGTATACCAAATCGAGGATTTCAAATTCCTCGGTGAGCTAATCCCAATCCCGGGATCCTATATGTGACCCGTGACATGATTTTTTAATTTTTTTTAAATCAAATTTGACCCACTTGCGAAAAAGGTTCGCCATCTCTGATCTAGGACATGACTAGTGGTTAGCTTATCGCTCTCGCTACGCCCAGTTACTAAAGGGTGGAAAGGAATTTTTAGACATCACAAAAACCCATACCTTCGAACAGAAATCAATGAATCGATTGAAAAAATGCTGTTCGTACTAGAACGCGAACCCGTAAGATCCGGCATGGAAGCCCACAACGCTAATCGCTGCGCCACAGGATCATTTTCTTACTTCAATTTGAAATATTCAGAATGCTCGTCTCGATAAAAAATTGTTTAAAAAAAATCGCTAATACAATCTAGTAAAAAAACTTTTGTTTAGATGCTCTGTTACGATTCAAAAATATGCTCTATACTGGAAGAGAAAATATTTAAAAATTGTAGCCCGATTAAATTATTTAATAAAATAATGGTTTGGAATTTTTTCAAGATGTTGGTTTGATTGCGATAAACGCTTTTAAAGCACATGTGACAACTCATCGAAAAACTACTAAAGTAAAAGAATAAAACATACGGTCAAAGTGAAATGCCGGTAGAAATTTTGCGAGTCGCAGAGGAAAGATTTACTCGTGACGAATAGGTATTTATATAAACCCCCAAGAGAATTTTGCCTCGGGAATAAGCTGGCCCATTTGTTTACACTGCCTCTTTGAAATATGTGGGTGATTCTTCATATCATAACCATATCAAGACAGTTACGTGCACTGACTGTAAAAATAGTGATGGTATTTTGAGGTTTAATGAAAAATTGGTGCTTACACTGCGATCGTAACAGATAAGATGTTATGAAAAAGTAGCATAATAATTATTACAAATATATGTTCAAAAAATAAAACACTCATTTCTACTAATTCTACGTTTATTTTAATGATCAGGACCGATTTCATTCATGATGAGCATAGTCAATTTATAAAATAAAATATTGTTTGTTACACCTTAATAATTTTACTTTAATCGGTATAAATAGCAATGCAATATTGTATTTTTTTATTAGTTTCATTTATGACACCGGTTCTGGTCATTTTAAATTAAAGTAGAATTAGTGCAAACGATTGTTTTATTTTCTAAATACAATGCCTTTTCGCCAAGTATTAATAATGAAAACATTAATACTTGCCTTACGGTTCTAAAAAAAATTTAGATATGTTTCTGGCCCCTTAAGAAACAAGTGAAAAACATGTTTTTAAAAAATATACGTCCTGAGTTTTTACCGTCCATCTAAGGGTGGATAGTGTTCGAACATGTTTTTCACTTGGTTCTTTAAGGGCCAGTAATATATCGGAAGTATATTTTACCACCCAATATATTTTTTTAAGATTTTCCATCCAGGGATTTGAGCCTGTAAGCACCGTAACAGAGACGTACTTGACGTGATTTTAAGCTAATTGTAAATAATTAGTGAAGCATTCGAAACTATTTCCTAAACATTTTGTCTTGTATAAACTCAAAGATATTTTAATAATGTTTTCTACGTAATTAATTTCATTATATCCTCTCCCTATTTTAACCACATGGTCACCACGCGGCGCCTTCATTATTCCCTGTCATTCACTAATCGCTTTGCTTCCTCGCATGGTATGATAGCATCCCTCTGTTCAGCTGAAAACACTAAACATAATTTAGGGAAGCTTGAAATTCTTGTTAAAACAGAATAAACTAAATATCGACGAACTTTTGTCTGGATGTGGGTACATTGAAATGTCGGAAGCTATGCAAATCGTCACTATACAAGAGATTATGAAGTGTGCAATTCAAAAATATTCTCGATTCTTGTTTTTAATTAATATTGCTGATTTAGATTTATAATATTTGTCGACGATTTCGAGTCCTTGGCGCAGTGGTCAACGACGTTGGAAATTGGATTAAACTCACGGGATCGAATCCCAATACCAACGGTACTTTTTCAATAGGTTTATCGAGTACTGCTTGTGATGTCTTATAATTCACTTTTAACCCTTTCAATCCTTAAATGAGCGGGGCTATAGCTTTAGCGGTTAGTTAAAAATGCATGTCGACTCACTATCTGGACCATATGTTATCCTAATGAAGGCATCTCAATAAAAGTTTTTTTCTCCGAGAATTGTTTGTTACTCAGTCGCTCAACGTCACTTTTTTTTCAAAGTGATTAGTAGGGAAAGATGGATAAGGCTTAAACAGGACTAGTGGTTAACTAAGCGCTATTACTACACCCAGTTATTACAGGATTAGAAAGATAGAAGAAGAGGAAATAATGTGAATTGACATCACAAACACAATTTAAGCTGTGTTTTATAAATAAGTTATGGAAAATCAATCTTTCAATGTGTTTAAAAGTAAAATAAATCTCCAAGAACGACATGGAAACGAAATGGGTAATATTCCTTACTATAAAAACACAGAGGTTTAGGTACAGGTTAAGTTCTATTTGAAGGTGTTGTTCTTCGTGATATTTGAATTCTCTGCCACTCTCTTAATCCATAAATTAACGGGGCAAAGCGAGAGCGACTAGTTAACCACTAGTCCTGTCTTAGCCCTATCTTTCTATCCTTAATCTCTCAAATAAAGGAAGTTTGAGCGACTGATTAACAAATTGTTTTCGTAAAAAAAGTTTTTTGAGATAAGGAGGGCACGTTCTTCACATTGGGAAAGGACATGGACGACAGAAAAAATATTTTTTAAATAATTTTCTTGGGAAAGTAATATCAAAAAATAACTGTATTTAAATCAATAAATTAACAATCAGTAAAAATCAAATTTTAAATGAAAAAATAAAAATAAATAGAGGATTAGAAACTACATAATAAGCAGTTTTCGTAAAAAAAACTTTTTAAATGTTTCCAATATTAATCCAAACGCTCCAAATTACGAACGAATATAGATTTTTAAAAAAAACTTTAGTAAAACGCTTGACAAGAAGTGAGTTCCAGCACCTTTTTTTCAAAAAAAAAAAGTACTGCATATTTATAATATAATACAAATATTACCATAACTTTAAAATATTGCTTGTCTAAAATCGCTCATATTAACGCAGAAAAATCTTGGTAATACAAGCCCAACATTTGCAATTCTCTCCTGCAAATACAAATATCATTTTTCCTGATAAATGCTCAAGATAATGCTATTTTAAAAAATAACGTGAATATTCCAGGAAATTTGGCCTTTTATTTAAATAAATGTACAATATCGCTTAGTCACTATGAGTCAGCAAAATTCACTGCCCTCTTAATCCAATTTTGTTGATTGTAGCGAGTAGCGACCTTTTGGTGACACCATTTTATCGTATAGTGCAATAAATGGTTTTAATTTAATTCTACCCTTGTAAACACAAAAACACGAACTCATGGCAACTGTCAAAGCTTACTAATAACACTATTTACTTTCTGATAGACAGGTCATGAATAAATATGACTAAAATAAGGAATAGCTTTTCATGAATTATTCAATGACATTATGATGCGTCATCGATTTATGTCAATATTTGTGTATCACAAACACTTGTTTACATCTTAAATGAAGGCTTCTCTATTTTTTCAATTTTAAAAGTCAACTAAAGCTTTTGTGTCGTTGTATAAATGGTCGTCAATTTGTACTTAAGTTCAGTAGTGATGTTGGCTAACGCTGGACATGTAGCCGATAGGTCGATGCTATTGGGCTTTGATGCACACGTATTTGGGTCACATGTTGGACTCCTGCAATGGAAACTTTATTCACTGATCTTGCAATCGGTTTAATTACTTGTTAAAATGCAAACATATTTTAGTATACATGAATCATAATGCGTATTTTTTGTAATTTTATTTGATTTTTTAAAAAATGAGACGGAGTCGTTTCTACGACTCCAAACTCTACAACCCCGCTTAAACATGAACATGTATTATTGATACGAGTTTTCCTATTAAACATATTTATTTTTCTATTATTCAAATTAATTTGCTAATAATTTTATAAATTGAGCCTATATGTTTCTTATAAATTTATTAGGATCGTTAATATGTTTATGGTTTATACTAATTATGATTTTTTTGCTTTTTATAATAGTGTCGAAAGAATACTTACTTTATAAAAAAAATACTAAGTTTGCTGTAACAAAATACAAAAAGAAAAAGTTTTGTTGTCTATTCTTCATCAGTTGGTAAGTTGAAGAATATTGAACAAAAACATGAATAAATTGCATCTGTCTTGTAATGCAAATGCAAAAACGTTCCGGAAATGCATTGACGTAAAGTTTCTTCTCCGACAAAAGCTTCCACAAGTTAAATTGTATTATATTAAAAGCTCTTTTCAAATGAGCAGGATAACGACTTAATTTAAACTTATCTCAACAAGCTAAAACTTTCTTGTAAAATTCTGTCACAGACTCACATAGTGTTAAGTGTAACGTTATATAATATTTATTGTATTTATTACCTAACAATAAATACGAAAGACTTGTTACAGAATGATAGAAATAATAAAATTATTTACCACATTCTATGTTTTTTGAGATGATATTATTATACTATTCTTCCAAATATTTGTATTAGGAAAAGGTTCAAAAATATCCTTAAAATAACGTTACACTACTGTTATAAAAAAAATCATTTTTTAAATTACTTTCTCAATGTTATCAATAAAATTGACTAGGACGTTTTTGTTTACAAGATTCCACGGTAAAAAATATTCCAATAGGTAAAAACGGTCCAGATCGTTTTAAAAAATTGTACTTAAAATATGTTTTTTTTCAATACAATGCCTTCCACCAAGAACTGATCTCAACAGAAGTTTTTTCTACAAAAACTGTTTGTTACTCAGTCGCTCAACCTCACTTTCTTCAGTGTGAGTAGTAGGAAAGAAAGGATAAGGCTAGAACAAGACAAGTGGTCAAGTGGTGAGCTAAAAAAAAAACGAGGTTTGGAGATAATCTGAGGAAAAAGTATAGGGAATTGAGTTAATCCCAATCCCGAAATCCCGGGATTGGAAAAATGCTCCCGGATTGGATACCCTAATTGTAAGGTCCTGTTTGGTTTTATAAAAGCAATTACTTGAATGGCACCATAAAGTTGTTAAATAAGAAATAGCTTCGCACTTATCTCAAGAAGCAAATTTCAATATGGTGATCGGCAGGCAATTTTCATAAGCCTTCGCCGAAATCCTTCAATAACGAAATGTGCGAGATTCCTTCGAACGCTGAGCGATTAACCTTAAGAGGATATACACCGGAAAACTGCAAATGGGGAAAAATGTGGAAATAAAATCGTGACGTCCGCACGTGAAGAGGATGCCTGCGCTAGCTGGTCATATGACAACAAGACTGCGCATGACTGGGAATAAGTGTCGGAGGCTTGCGCTCAAAACGGTCTAACCAAATACAGTGAAACTTTGATTCTACGTTTTTCAAACGACAGTAATAAAAAAAAGAACAATGCGGAGAAATCTATAAATAACACCAAAAAAACTTTTAATTTATAATTATTTTTTAAGATTTTTTGTATATAATATCAGAAATATTTAGTGAATATTTTTTTTTTATTATTTTTTTATACTTGTCTAATTATTGCAGTTTGATACTTCAATTTTAAAAAAGACGCTTAAGCACAAATACTTTTCTAAGTCAACTCGATTTTCTCCAGGATTTTTTTTAACTTATTGAATTATTTTAATTTTCTTAACTAGAGTTCCAATTTTTGTCATGGGGGGAGGAGGGGACATTTAAGATGTGATCAAAATTCCTGGTCAGATTATATATTAGCAAAATGATAAATATTCCACTAAAAAGATCAATCGGAATAATATTTGTGACGGGACGAAAAAACTTGGTAAATCGGGGAACGCTAATGCGGGGGCTTACATTGTTCTTATGGGTGCTTGGCCGGGACTGTGAAAAATAAACGATCCGTGTGGTAAAACGAAGAATGCGAAAAAAGTAGATCGGGGTTCCACTGTATACAAAATAAAAATGATCTGTGAATAGTGTAAATGAAAATATTGAAAAGAACTATTTTTTATTTAAGTATTATAAACTAAATAGTATGTTTAAAATTAGTTTCAATAGGGGTGAAGTAAGCCAACTAGTAAAATAGTAAAAAGTTTTCATGGATTTTTAAATTCATACTACCACGCCTTAATTGGTGCTTTCGAGGGTTGCATGTTTTTATTTTATGGAGTATATTATTTTATATAATATATACTATTGCAATGTGTATTAAATGATGTAACTTCACTTTTACGATATTTATATGCGTTGTAATATGTGGAGTATTACAGTGCATCTAACTTATTTTTTTCCTTAAATATCACTTGACTCGCTTCAGCTCCATTGGAACCAATTATTAGTGTCAAAGGACTATTTTATAACCGTAAAAGAAAAGTGCTTTGGCATCGGACCTTTGCTAGAACTATAGAACGTTACCGAAGAGCCACGAAACGTTGCGCTTTAAGCTAATTCGTTAGACGTTGCAAGCTCCCATAAAAAGTTTGTATTGAAACTTGCAGCGCTTAACGAAATTACTTAGAGAATGTCGTTTCGTGGTCCTCGGATAAGCATTTTGTTGTAGTGACAGATCGGTATTAAAATCTGGTTCGGTAAGTTTATTCACAATTCGCCGCTACAAATTTAGCGCCACAACATACATATAACACACAATTTATAGCCAACAAATGATTGCTAGAATTTTTACCGCAAATAGGCAACGATATATGTTTGATCAAATCATAATATTTTTTTTCCTGAAGGTATTCATTTGTATATTATATTTTTTATTCAATCAATTGATGCGGTGGTAAACTTTTTGCGATCAATTGATGGCAGTTATGTACATTCACTGATTAAAAATGCGTTCTGATATTATTATTTTTGAGAAATAATGAAAAACTAGTGATACAATAAAACTTAATAATTGATATGGGCTGTACGGTTCCTGACCGAAATTTTAAATGAATGATGTTCATTTATTAAGTTTCAAATATTTGACCATATTATAAGCACACTTTATATGTCCATTATTTTAAGACTTTAAGTCAGACATGGGCAACCTTTCCTAGGTCTGGGGCCAAATTATCATTCTGTCTCCGAGTCAAAGGCCGGCAAATTATACTATAATAAACATAATAAAGTAATATTTAATTAAATAAAACATGTTGCTATTTCTTATATGGTGGTGATCATGAACTAGTAGAGTGGAGCCACTGCAAGCGCCCGTCTCATATCCATTATTTATTCCATACCTGGAACTATTAATTTCTTTCCTTCGCCGAGATGAATCAGGGCCGGTCAAAATAGCTCGGCGGGCCGGTGGTTGCCCATATATGCTTTAAGTTAACGATAAGTGGCTTTTTTTGCTATCCATGCTTTAATTGTGGTTTGTCATGTCTAATAAAAAAATACAATAATCATTTTTTTGATATAAATTAAAAAAAAAATTAAACATGGTTTGGGATATAAGATAAAATCAACATTTAGTCAAAATAATTAACAATTCAAATTATTATGTCGCTTAGTCTTCAGACAGGTATTGGTTCAAATACAAACAAAGTTGACCAAATAACGATACTTTAAATTAAACATTTGACTTATAAAGCTTGTATGGTTCGATATGTTATTTCCACTCGAGATCATCTCAAGTGACATTAGAACTTGTTATAAAATTTATATTATGTGACGATGTTTTTAACCTTTTCAACAAATATTTTTTATCATAAAAAATTGAACTACAAAATAGGTAGTTAAAAAATAAACATAACAGCATGTGGCTGATGAAAAAAAGATATCTCATCTAATTCTTCATTTATCTGTCTAAATATATGTTTATTTCTTCATGTTTTATGGACAAAAGAGAGTTTTGTACACACACAATTATGCGATAATAGCAATCAAGCAAGAGATGAGTATTATAAGAGATTATAAATATTTGTTTAATTTGTGGATAGAACGTTGTTATTGCAGGCGTATCATAATTATTCGCCGTTCCAGCAACGCGAGCATTTTCAGTAATGGCTCTGTGACACGTTTCATTTTTATTTGGGCGTTATGGTTAAGTGCGAGCGGAACAGATACAGCAGTTTCAGTTTGGCGCCCCAATCGTATTTGAATCTGGAACTCAATTCAGGATGTAAAATCTAAAGGCGCGTTCATCAAACAAATATTTTTGTTTTTATTATTTTTCTATTTTCACTACTAAGCATTTGGAAAACGAAATTCTTTTAAGTTATTTTAATTGAATTGAAAAACGTTAAAATTAATTGGCGGTTGAGTCAGTAGAGTAGAGTGATTAACTATTTATTGTGTTTACCTTGCTTAGTTATACGGTCGAGGGTTAAAATCTACAAATGGATATTTTAATGCTTAATTTATGAATTATTCAAAGGCAGACATCTTTCTTAAGCACATCCCTTTATACCTCAATCTTTAAAAAAGTGTTTAATGAGTGACTTAAAACCAATTTAAAACAATTCCTGTGTATGAATTGTTTCTATGCTGTCGATTGGAAGAGTACATTTTTGTTGTTGTTGTTGAAATTTAGTTTTTCCTTTAAAAATGCTTGTTACATTTCGTTTAAACAATGAATATAATATAAATAGATGACCACATTTAAGGCCACAAAAAAACATTGTTATATTGAGTTTCTATAAGTAAAACTTAATAACTTAAATTTAAATATGCTTTCTTCTTAGAACGACCGCTAGCGTTCCCATATTAAATAAATTATAATTAATATGAGTCTGTAGGAAATGTTTATACACTGAATATGTGAGTAATTGAATATTAAATAACCATTGAAATGTCAAAATAACTATCGTGGATATAGACTTAAATAAATTACTCTTTGAACAGTGAAAAAATGTTAGCAATTTAAAAAAAAAACAAATAACTAGGTTTTGTAATAATGGAAGTAAATATCAAATCTGGTATTGCAACTTCCAATACTGTCCAATACAAAAAAGACCGATTATTGTATTTAAATATTTCAAATTAAATACCATTAAACATGTGTAATACTTGCAACAGGGTGATTTTTATACCTGACTTAAAAATACGAGATTCAAAGTAGTAATACGTCATTAAAAAGTTCATCAATTCAGGAGCATGTCAATGTTGATACAAATATTTGCAGGCTTAAAATATTTCTATCAATTGCAGAGAGTTTGATTATATGTTATGGTTTCTTCTCATTTAAACCTCGATTTTAATTAATTATAAATATCGAAAAATCGGTATTTTCGTATTTTAAAAACAGTATTTCGGTATTTAAGAAACATCATGAATTTCCGAATCCCGGATTGAGCTATACCTTGTTGCGGTTATGCGATCTTTACTGCCAACCGAAGAAAATATGTAAAGATTTTTTTTGATCCTATCCATTCCCAATGTAGATGGTAGAATGGTGTCTAGTGGAAGTATCTCAATAGGTGTTTTTGTCTACGAAAACTATTTGCTATTAGAGTGGGGATAAAAGGATATAACTAGGACAGGACTAGTGGATAGCTAATCACTCTCACTACGCCAATTTTAGGATAAGATGAATGGGAGAGAATTCAGGAGATCAAATACATTCATGCCTTTGGACAGAAATACATACACCGATTAAAAAATCACTCATAGTAACTGATCGTACTGGAGTTCGAGCCCGTGTTCTCCGCGTTCTTATCCAACGAAGTTGATATTCGACCAAGAAGCCGGCACATTTAAAGATTTATTTATAATTAAATAATGTTATTTATGCACAATTTTTTTATAGTTTTATAAATTTCATTATTTTGTTGCAATTGCATCTAAAAAGAAAGTATAGAAATAACTTTTAATACTGATAAAGCTTAATTTATTTTATATACGAAATATACCAAATATAGCAGCAAAGAAAATTCAATTTCAAGTCAACCAACCACAGATGAATAATTAAATCTAAAATAATGATAATAATAAGATTTAAACAAAAAAACAGAAACTAAAATATGATAATGAAATGAATTCGTATTGATAAGATGAGCAACTAGTGTTAACACGCCGTTGGAAAACTGCCTACGCGATTTCGAAGGAAACGTAGAAAGCTTCGGGCAGTAAGAGCTACGTCGTTCTCCGAGACGGACGACGGCTTTTCGCGGAGATTTTTTTTATATATATACATAAGTGACAAGTGACTATAGTATGTCAAAACCACTCATGCGCAAAATCCGATTTGATTTCATTCAAAATCAACACAGTTTTTTGAACAACAATATCGGGCTGAAGAATGCTGTGTCGAATCGTATGTTTTGCCGTGAATTAGTGTAATGATTTTCAAAGTGTGACGTTGTGTATACGGAAAGAAAAACATACAACACCATTGATTATTTACTCTAATGTAGGTACTGTTTTCTTTTGTATGTGTGACTTTATATTCAAATTTTGTTGCTACTTTGTCGATTCGTCGAGAACGCATAAAAGCTTTGATAATATAAACGCTTCTATTGATTGGTTTCAAATTTAAATACTATACTCTTAACTGATAATGAAAACTGTTTTTAATGTTGTCAAATTTTATTTTATTATCAGAGAAAAATGTTTTACTGCGGATTTAAATGAAAAGTTAAAAAATATTTACCATTTTTAAGCTCAAACTATCTATGCTTTTTTTCAATACTGCAGTAATATAATTCCAATATTTAAAAAAAACTTTTTATTAGTTTTTGAATTTTAGGGGATAATTTTCAGTTGTTGTTGTTTTAAATAATACTCTTTTTGGCACTGATGAAAACTGCAATCGAATATGTATTTTGCCAAACAAATGAATTGAAAATGTTACGCTAGTAAATTATAATATAAAAATACAAAGCTTTCTTCAATAAATAAAATACTCATTTGTACTGTTTCCATTCTTATTTTAAATGATCACGGTTTCACCTTATGCCTTTCCACCAAGTATTGACAGTGAACACATTCAAAAAACTATTATTTAAATTCGTGAAATCTAACACTATAACGTGCTTTATTTTTGTGAAGTAATTACTTAAAATATGCGCAAAAAACAGATTTTTAATGATAGATTTAGTTTTATCACTTTTATGCATTGTTATATTTTTATTTATAACTTTCAATTATTGGTGGAAAGACATTGTATTTGAAAAAATAATAAATACGTTTGTTCAATGATTTGGTTTGATTTGAATAAATGATTTCCTTAATTATTAATTTAAAAACTATTGAGTTTTGTTTAGATAGAATAACGTTTTTCTTAATCCCTAAGCTGTAATTCCCCAAAAATTTCGGACCACTTATGATTTTTCGTTTAAAAATCTAACTCCTAAAATCATTATATCAGATTTTGGATAATATTTTATTCAAAATATGACTAGAACACTTTTAGACATTGTTATCTTAAAAGTCCAAATAACTTACACGAAAGGAATTATTCTGTCATCTTTGATGAAATTCTTTGATAGGTTGTAGGATAAGACTAACATAATGAAAAATATTACGCTGTTCATAATATATTTTATACCACATCGTCGTTGTAAGGTTGTGTGTAATTTTTTTCAAACGACAGCACCTTTTATATTGCTTGATTCAAGCATTGGACTTTAAGTCCTGTATAAAAATGGTCAGAATTTTTGGACGTTTTATTTTAATGCATTATCTACACTCTTAAATCCCACTATGGGAAAGTTAATAGAGAGATGTAAAAATCGATCAAATTATAAATTAACTAACAGCTATTTTTAATATTATCCTAAGCAAGAGTAATTGAATTACTACAATTACATTAAAAAAAGGTAAGTTGATCGACTGAATACCAATCAATTATTTAAAAAAAGTATGTGTTGAAACGCTCCATTATATCTTCAAATCTTTCCCAAAGAGCGAGCATTCATTATCCACGAACTTAATAACTAAAGACAATTTACATTTTTTTTGTCTCTATTGATTTTATTAAAATTTCTTTTATTGTTGCATTTGTTAATGAAGGAATCCAAACGCATATTTACATTCCGATTTTCCGGGTTTCTGACTTATACTAACTATGTATTATACATTAGAACATGTCTTGAAATCTTATCAGTTGTTACTCTCTGTTTGTCTTCCTAAATATATTGAAACCTAATATTTTGGAATTTTCAGAATTAAAACAGAATGAAATACGCAAAGTGGAAAATTCGTTGAAAACATTTTGAATGGAAATCAAATTTAAAAAATGCCTCATACTGAGTACTTTATATTTTTTAAATAAGATGAGACTGCAAAATATATTTTTTCGTTAAGAAATATTTAAAACCTTAAGCAAACAAATCCGAAAAGCATGAACGCAAGCACAACTTTAATTTATTTTATATGCGGTGCAAAGCGATTTTTATTTCACAAGTCTATAAGTCTATCTAAAAAAATACATAAATTCAGTTAATGAATTATGTATTAGTTGAATTTTTCAACAATAACGAATAAATCTTGTATTTTTTTGTAAATTTATGTTTAAATTAGTAATGGATATAATAAAATACTTAAAAATAACGACTAACATCCGACCACATTCTGGAAAAACTCCATTATCTGAAAATATAGTTTTAAACTAGTCGAAAGGTGACAGTAAATGAGATTTAAGGTCCATTTCAAGCTGGGAATATATCGGTGTTGTTGTGACATAACTTGAAAACTGCAAAATATTGAATTTAAACAAATACGTACGAAATAAGTAAAAAATAACAAAATATCATATTTTCCATTATTTTCTTATATACGAATTTATATCAAGATTTGCACAAAAAAATATTATCTAATCTATTTTTGAAAGTATGTATGCCACAGCTATTTTTGATGATAAGTTTTCAGGTTTTTACTAAACAATACCAATATGTTGATAAAATTAGCATTTATTTACTTCGTAGAATTCCATTGCAATAAGTTGAAAATATTGAAAATAAAATATAAAAAATAAAATATATCAAACAGTTAATAGTTATATCAGATAAGACATCGCAAATTTTTGATGATATAATAAAGTACAGGCAACGAAATCTTTTTTTTTTGTATAACTTAACACTTAGATATTTTACCTAATTCTAAACAAATGGCTTAATACGGGCCCTCGAAAGATGAAGTAAGCGGACTAGTAAAGCGGTAACAAAAATTCTCGGACTTTTAAATGCAATCACGTTTTTATTTGGTGTTTCGGTGGAATGAAAATTTTATTTTACGGAGATAATTAATTCAATGTGTGTTATCTGAGGTTACTTCACTTTTACGATACTTTAAGACGTGTAAAATATTACAACGCATATTTTTTTTTTTTTTTTTACCATGTCCGCTCCCAATATGGATCATATGGACTCCTAATGGAGTTTATCGCAACAGAAATGTTTCTACGAGAACTGCTTGTTATTCAGTTGCTCAACCTCTCTTTTTCCAAAGAAAGTAGGAATAGAATGATAGGGCTAGAACAGGACTAGTTGTTAGCTAATCGCTCTCGATACGCCCCGTTCATAGGATAGGATGGGTGGGAGGGGAAACTTATTTTTTATAAAAAAATTCTACATGGCTAACTTCACCTCTGGGCACGTATAGTATGACTAATTATTCATGTTGGATCGCGATTCTAATAATACTTCAAATTAAATCAATGCAAATATTTTCGGTCGGAATATGAGCGCATGTTTCCAATATCTAAAGGGATTATTGTATATTTAGTTCGTATATTTAATGTCGATCATAAATTTACCCTATTTGACCCTTTCTGTGTGATTAGCAAACAATAGATCGTTATCACCCTCAACCATTATCTTGAAATTGGTTATTTTGAATGAGATATATGATGCAATCAAAAACGGGGTAAGCTTACAGATTATCGTCGCCACGGAATATACCTTTTTCAATTTATCCAAAAACATGTACGTGTTAAAGTTTGTATTATATTAGATGCGGTTTTCAGACTACGCTTACAGTATGGATTATGCAAATATGAATATAATTTTAAGTCTTGTTATAATACCTGATCTATCAAAAATAATGAAGAATTATTACCAGAAGTGTTTTGAGATGAATAATTGTCAGTACACACATTAACTCTTTGAGAAGTGTGGGCGCGTATTTACGTCCAATTGTTGTTTTGTCTAATTTGTTTTATTATTCTTGTTTTTTTTTATTTTATTAAATTTTTATTATTTCAACACATATATATCTGTGATTTTTGGCAGTGAGACTATTTTACTATTTTTTTACAAATGGACAATAGATTTTTTTATACAATATTAATATTTTTAATAAAATCGGTTGTAATATAATATTGTGCGTTAAATTGCATAAATATACGATTTTCTTAAAAATAACCAAGTTTTAAATATTTTTCAGAGAACATTTGAAACACGATAAACTTTATTTCGCTACAAAACACGTTCTGTTAGAAAAGTTTGAAGTCGTATTGGATGATGGTGAATACAACTTGAAGTACCTTTAGAAGCTTTAAGCCCATAGTAACAAAAATATAACATTTTCGAGACCGCCACGTTTTATCTGTGATACTCAAATTTGATGATATTTCCAAAGAAGTATTCTAAAGATAGCCTCGTACGTAGAACGTAAGAGTACAAATGCCTTGTACCAATTTCATTGTTAATATCTATTAGGGTTCAGACATTCATTACATCTTTAATGACATCGCCTCTACGCTGGAAATCTATTTCAACTCGACCCATAAAAATGACAACACCAGATTTATAACCATTAATCTCTGAAAGGAAAGGCACTCGTTTCTATATATATATTATAAGTATTTATCTCAGATCCTTGCTCTTTCAGATACTAATTTTCTTTTACTACCGGCCTTTGATATCTATTCAATTTTATCACACGTTTGTTTTTATTATTGTGAGACGTTTTAATGATTTCCCCCTCTTTCGTTTCAGTTTTATCATTAATGAAAGTAGAATGAAGTTTGAAATTTTGATTGTAATTTTTAAAACCGTATCTTTTGACGAAACTTAATATACTTATGTTTAGAATTATCTAACAAAAGCTTATTTCTTCAGTATCGCGCCCTTCCGTCTGCAAACGACGGTAAGGGGATGCAATTTACAATTTTTCAAAATCTTTATCGATGAAGGAGACTGGAAGAACCTTGGTGCGTCCTGGTACTTGAAGCTCCATAAATTTGATATCCAAAGAAAAAAAAAATTCTTCAGTACAATAGCGAGCAAGTCATGTGTAATACATATAACGGAAAATTAGAATTATTTTTATTTTCATAATGTACGTTTCCACAAAAATCTTGGTCGAACACGACCTGGGTTTCGCCTCTCGGCATCGCGCACTAAGTAACACCGGAAGATGCCGAGAGGTGAAACCCGGGTCGTGTTCGACCAAGATTTTTGTGGGAACGTACATTATGAAAATAATTCTAATTTAACGTTAAATTTCCATCAAGCACCTTCAGTCAAAATTCTAAATTACATATCACGGACTTCGGATATAATGGAAAAAAAAACAGTGAATTGCGTATACAATAGAAAGCCTCTAAAACAGACAAATTGGGATGAGGAAGTGTCTGTTAAAGACGTAACTTTGGTCAAAATAAAATATTTTCGAATAGGTTTTTTTGAAAAGAAAATAAGTAGTGATATAAAAAGCCAGGAAAATTTCCATAAATGGATTGAAAATATTGTGCTGTTTTAAGAAATGACGAGTAGGTCTAAAAAGATAATTTATAAAAAAGTAAATAAATTAAACTGCTGTGCAACTGTGTGAATGCCAGGCTTAAGTTCAGTGTACTTGCAGGACGGCATTGTGCAAGTGTGAGTTCGAGTCTAAGATATATGACGTGATATTGTTACAATTAACTATGTTATTATTTAATTAACTATTTTGTTCGTTTTATCGAAACCGTTATAATGAGGTTTTACGATATTATTCATCTTCAAGAGCCGGCACTATAAACAATACTTTTCGGATATGTTCTTACCCATTACTACAGCGAGAAAAGATAATTAGTTTATAGATGACTCTCTCTATGTCTGGTTTTCGTGATCAGATTTGAAGTAATAGAAAGGTATGTGAACATAATATACACTCATGCCCCTTGACTAAAATTACGAATCCGTATAAAAGTTGAATTATCAATAACAGTACGTCTTCATATAATATAATACTATAATAAGCACTAGATGAAAATGCAAATGTTCCAGATTTATTGAATTTAGCTCAAGAGACTCTTAAAAAATCATTCAAAACCACTTCGATGGAACTCGTGTACCCGATATAAAATTATTTTTATGTAAGTGCTGACATAAATATGTGAGTGGGGTTTTTCTACTAGGGTCTCAATCCCGGGATCCCGTATAATTTTGTGATCCGAAATCCCGAGACTGTAATATTACTAATCTCGGGATTTCTTGATTGAGAGATGATTTTGAAATCTGCCAACCAGCAAATTTTTTTAAATCCGCTAGCGACTTAAAAAAAGGTGCCACCTTCTTTTAAAGATTTTAAAAATTCATCAAAGAATCTGTAATCAATCTCGGAATACAAATCATTGTGAATCCCGAAATCCCAAAAAGGGTCCGATATTGGATGCCTTAGCTCAGCCATACTCAACCTTTCTTTCCTCCGGGCCGCATTCCGATATTTGCTTCTCTACGTGGGCCGCAACATATTTATGGTATACTCCTTTTTTTTTAGCTCACCGAGGAATTTGAAATCCACGATTTGGTAAGAGCTTACTGGGCCGCACATTAGGGCTTACTGGGCCGCAGGTTGAGTATGGCTGCCTTAGCTGATACAGTATTTTTAGGTATCTTGATATCTCAATGAATATGTATTTATAATGTTAAGAGAGTTGTACCTTAACATGAAGGTCTTGTCTTGAGGAAACCTCGTAGTATTCGGCGGCTAAATTAAGCGGTGCTTATTTGAGAATATGAATAATAATTCGCATTGTGAGAGTTTACAAAAAAATTGATCGACCTCTAAAAGTACCCTTGGTAATTTGTCTCATTCAAAAATCCACAATCGATAACGTGACCCTTTAATAAAACATATCTTTCCACAACAGTTCAAAAAGCGTCCCATTTTATATCCACACTAAGGTGTAAGATATGAAAGTAACTTTGTGGTTTGTGGTAATGTATTCTCATGAAAAATAAGTTTATTTTTTTGTTTTCAGTTGTCAGATTATTTTATTTTGAATTATTTAATATGTAATCCTTCAGCAGCGAGTTGTGTGAGAAAATTGCAAAATAGCTACTAAATTCATTTCATGGGTACTCAACTTTATTTGTAGGGCTGCCACGTACGTATTTGATTTCAACGGACCAAATAACTAAATTTCACTTAAATATCGTTCTGACACTTATTTTTTGAGCTCAATAATAATAAAACAACGCTTTTCACAACTTTGACAAAAATTAGTTTTAGATGATAAAAAATCTTCACCATAAAAAACATACGATCTAGCAAATTAATTTTAATAAATTTTACTTTGTCTAAGAATGAATCAACTAGTAAGTGTTTTAAACTTACTGATGAGTGCTTGACAAAGTAGAAATGAAGGCAAAGTAGTTGAAATTATCGAGGCTCTATAGCTTTTGGGTCCGCGTGCCAAAAATCCTTAAATATTATTTCTCGATTGTCTGGCGTGCCCAAGTAGTAGTTTTTTTTTTAACAAAATATTATAGTAAAAATAAAACTTGATTTTTTGAACGATTTCCGTTTATCTTGGGAAACATTTTAAAATTAATAAAACGGAATAAATTAATAATTCACGGATTATTCAATCAAAATTTAGAAAATTTAAACTTTTTAAACATGGAAATCGTTCGCATGCCATCAAAATTCTCAAACGTGCCACCTCGGGCACGCGTGCCGTAGGTTCACCATACCTGCAATATATCTATCAATCTATAGTAAACCCAACAACTGCGTGATTAAATGGATGGTAGCATTGTAAGTGTATGCGTGATTATATTTAAATTTATCACCTATTTAACTACATCTCTGTAATAATGAGGAGCAAACATTCAAAAAGTGTTTTGTCACAAATTTAAAAAAATTCTGTTTAATATCAGTTCTGATAGTCAATCGTAAAATCTATGAATGAAAATCACAATAAACGTTCAAAAAAAGTTTTTTCCTATTAAAAATAAATCATAAAGTTGACACGTTCATGCAAAACGTGTTTTCTCCAACACTCAAATTCAATCAAAAGATGTTTTGTCCTCTCGACCAATCACAGCGTAGAAGCCGTCATATTGAATTTGGACAAAACGCATTTTGCATGAAAATTGGAACTAGTATACTTTCTTTACTGACTTTATTTGTTAACAGTTATTTTTAAATACCAAATTTATTATTAAAATATATACGATGCAAGAAGATAGTGAAGAGTAAATTGGACAAGCCAATATTGGCTCTAGAAAAGAAAAATTCACGGGCGGCAAACGATCTGAACCCAAAAAGAAAATATATTCTACATTTAGTGGATGCAACGTTTTTACACCTTATTACAATATATTCCCAGCCTGTCAAACTGAGACAATATACTACCATTGCTTCCTCAATACAAACAGTGCCTATAAAGAGACGACCATGACAACCCATTTTTTATAATTTCTGCATTGTTGTTCCTGATGCCACAAAACCGTGTCTCTATAACTGGCCAGAAGAAAAAGCTGAGAAAGGAAGCCAAAAAATGCATCATCCTTGCTACACCATTTAAAGAATGTACAAGGAAAAACAGTCTTCGACTGTTGTGTGATAGATGTGTTTCACAAAATGTAAAAGATATTATTGCCCAAACAATAATGCATTTCATATTCACGGCTGAAAGAATAATAAAAAAAGTTGAACTGTATTCCCCTGTACACTGTCATAGCTATTTACTAGCAGTCCATGTTTTTAGCTCAGCAGATAGAGTGCGATGTGAAAAACAACCCATTTTGATTCCGGAAGAATATTAAGAAGTTTATAAGCAAATTGGCCAGGTCGATTTGATGGGCGAAGATTGGGAAATAATGGATACTAAGTCCCTGAATAAATTATATAAAGACTTCTAATTCTTAAGTGATGTAAAACGAACATCATGAAAATAGAAATATCACTACTCGGCAAAAATGTGTATTGTTCAGAGGAAATAAAAAAATCAATATATTTCCGATAACGCAGAAAAATACAGTTGCTAAGTAAAAAAAGGCATATTGTATTCCCATTTGCAATGATTCCAACCAAACAAGCTGCTATTATCTCATTTAATATCACAAAAAAGAAAAAAATATGCCAGTACATTGCTAAAAATAATGTTTGACGATTGGCAGGAACATGAAAATAGAGGACTTGTAGCGTGGTACAAAAATACAGTATATAAGAAGATACCCTATGTGATGATGGAGCCAGAACTTTAAACTATATAACAATATGCAGTGCTCTTTTAAAAAAAAACTGCCGGAACTCAATTTTTGTGAAGCTTTTTTTTATAATTCATCTCCGTTCTCAATTTGGACTAAATGGTTTCCTAATAAAGGTATCTCAAGATTTTTTTTACGATAACTGCTTGTTAGTCAGTTGCTTAACTTTTCTTTTAAAAAGAGTGCGGATAGAAAGATGGGGCTAGAACCGGACTAATGGTTAACTAATCGCTCTCGCTTTGCCTTGTTAATTTTAGGATTGGTAGAGTGAGAGGTATAGATATCACAAATACCAACACCTTCGAGAAAATCGATCTTTTAGGTCTTATCTTAATTCTTTGTTTACCATTTTTACGTTTTTGTGAAATTACGATTAAAAAAAATATTTTCAAACGTCTTTCGATGGAAAAATTAAAAAAATTTAAAGGAAAATAAAAATTGATTGGAAACATTAAAAATATCGAGAAAAAACGTGCCGGAACGCCGTTCCACCGCATCATATGGGGAAAAAAGCATTGATGATATGTATATAATTGTATTCCCAACCTTTTTTGGGAGGAGACCCCTTTTTATAAAAGCCATGTGACCCGCGGCCCCGATGCAATTGAAAAGGGCTTTTTTTTTTAACAAGGTAATTTTAGATTAGAACTATTTTTATTATGTACGTTGTGTTTGTATATAGACAATACAAAACTTCCGCTACCTGTCAGTTCGAGTGCATTCGCGCACTGGATAGCACCGGAAGATGCCAAGAGGCGAAACCCGGGTCATGTTCGGCCAAAATTATAATGGAAACGTACATAATGAAAATAGTTCTAATCTAAAGATAAACTTCCATCAAGCACCTTCAGTCGAGGTTCTAAAAAGGTAATTTTAGTTGACTGTAGTTTTAGTTTTGTTGTTCAAATACAAAATCGAAAAAAGTTGGCGACTCCAGAAAACCCGTCGCGACCCTCTTGGGGGTCGCGACCCATAGGTTGGGAACCCGTGCTCTATAATATTAATAAAATATAATAATATTAATAACGATATAACTAAAAACTCTTAATTTTCATTCAAATAGTGTTTTGTCCACAAGTTTCATGCAAAAAGTGTTTTGTCCAAATTTCAAACCAAAAAATTAGCTAATCCAAGATTTCTAGATTATACAAAATACGTAGATTGAAATTCATTCCGTTAACAGTTTACTTTTAATAACATTTTTTTAAGAACTTGGGCTACGTTATCAAATGACACGTTTTTCATCATTTCCCAAGTTCAGCATTTGTGTGACAAAACACTTTTTGAATGTTTGCTCCTCATTATTATGGTACACATTGACTAGTGAAAGTGTTTATTTGGTCTCTTTTGTTTGTATGTGATTGGCTAAATAAGACAATGTATTCATGGATTTTTTTTAAAATTTAAACAATGAATATTCGTTAATTGTAACATCGTTATAAATAAAATAATTTGCAAAATATTTTGCGTCAAATATTAAATTCTCACTTATCATGTGAGGCCTTAGTTTTTTCAATTTAAAAATTTCAACCGTCAAAATTATTCGATTAAATGTTTTGAAATGTTTCCGCAACCGGAGCATTTCGGATCGATTCTTCTGAGCGAAATCCACCGGAGATAGTTGCCCCTGATTTACGTCATATCGGCGAAGTCTATAAGTACACCTAATGATAAATTTCACTCACCCACGCAATTATACAGGCCGTTATCTCTAAACGCATTTATTAATAAAACAAATTTATAATAACTTCGTCAGCATGTAATGTGTTAATATTAATATTTCATGACTGAAATTGGTATGGTAGATCATGATAAAAGCGATAACGTGTTCTTACGTTTGAATAAATAAGTTGGATACACCTCACCTGCTTTAGTATGGAATGGAATCGGAAGTTTTTTTTAAAGCCGAAAAACAATGGACTGCCACGTAAAATACTGAATTAAGATATACATATTTTCTGTTAATTATAATAACAACTTAAAAACAAAAAGTGAACCTCCGCTAGAGGCGATATAGCAATATTGTTTTGTTTGCACTAATAGTTGACAGTGACGTAGCTCGATTTATATAAAAAAAAATACAACGTTAAATTAATTGTCCTGTGTCGTGATTTTTAACATTCATTTAAAACTATATATGTGTACAAAATAAATAAATAAATAAATCGATTTCGAGATATATTTGTTTTTGAAAGTATCACATCCTTCCGTATTTTGTATTATATTGATTTGCTGTATCGCAAAATGCCTCATTTGAAAGCCTTAACGCTCTTAAAAAATATCGCTCTCCAGAACAGCAAGAATGGTCAAATTTGTAGTTGGTTACCCAAAAGTTATTTTACTTATTGAGATTTTCCAGTACAGGCGATAAGTTGGTTCCAGAAATCGACTCGTAAAATAAACCTCATTTTCATATAATTAAATAAAAGAACGGTGCGGTCCAAAAACGCTAAAAAAAAGCGTGTAAAAAGAGGACTGAGTGTATTTCACTATTTTGAGAGACTAATTATCTTTATTCGATATATCACTTTTAGGGTGTTCACTGTCAATACTTGGTGGAAAGTAGGGCTTCCAATTAACCGGACTTAAACACTAACCGGTTTTCGGTTTTTTTCTGACAAGTAAACCGGGTAACCGGTTTAAACCGAAATATCATGTATTTTGATTAGGTAGGTATTCAAAAAAAATCGTAGAAATTTTTCAATATTTGGCATAACATCTAATACTCCAATTTCAAACAAAAAACTCGACATTTATCTTAATGGGACTCTAGTTACCAACCTGTTTGCTATGGCAATGTTGCTACAATTACTATTATAACATGTGAAAAAATATTTTATGATAAAAAAAAATTACGTCAAATAAAAAAAATAGAGCTTAGTTATAAAACTCACCAAAAGAATGATGTTTAAATGCATTCAATTTTTAAAAAATACCAACTGGATAAGACAAGAAATCCAATGTTTAGACAAAAATAGAGTAAAATACCAAAATATTCACTTGTCAAAAAATGTCAAATTATTTGAAAGAGTCATTTCTGTTCACAACATGGACAACTTTGAGACAGAAGTAGATTATTCTACAATATATATATGTACATGTTTGTTGTATTTTGTGAATTGTTTCCTATATAACGCAGTAAATTCATTATAAAACATTTTTCTTTTTGTAAAAAACAATGAAAAATAAGAAAAGAGTATTTTTGATAGAACCCGGTTAACCGAGTGAAATAAACCGGTTTTCAGTTTTTTCAAAACACGCAATAAACCGGTTAACCGGTTTCGGTTTAAACCGGTTTGGAAGCCCTAGTGGAAAGGCATTATATTAATAAAAACACAATATTTCTTTTTACTTTATTTTAAAAAATTCAGGACTGGTTTTTCCCGTTGCAAACATTGTCAACTGATAAAACATATAATTTAACAGTGCTATTTATACTAAAAAAATGAAATAAAAGGTGTAAACAACAATTGATAAAGAAAAACTGTAATTTGTATATCTAGCACCGTATGTACTAAGTTGTCACTAGAAGATTGAGTAATTTAAAAAATAACATAACAATGTATGAAAGACAGTGGCGAATTAAGCACGTTGGAGGCCCTACGCGCAATAAATTTTGGAGGCCCTGTTTTTCAAATAACATAAAAGTGTCGCAAAACTCCTCGTAGAATAATAATGAATATTGAAAACTGAAATTAAAATATAAGGATTTATATAATTAATACTATTTTTGAGGCCCCTAAAATTTGGAGGCCCCAAGCGCGCGCCTCTTGCGCTTATGGGGTAATCCGCCACTGATGAAAGAGAAACAAAATAGATAGATGAAAAGACACACACAATCATGTTTTTAAGCATCAAGCGGATGTCTAGGAATGGCGACGCGGTCGACTTCTTGGCCACCTTGCTCTCTATAATAGTAGTGCTTTAACTTTGTCGATATATTAAATTGACGCTTAAGCCCTTAGCAAATATGACGAAGATTTGAAATACCTTACATGGCATTGTGTGAGTATCAAATTAAACTTGTTTACTAGGCAATGTATCAAATTAGTAGAAGTGACTATTGTCAACCCTGTTAGAGGATATGACCAACACGAATTGATGTTGTCATACAAAGCGTAATTAGAGTATTAACTATTTCATTGAATTTGTGCGTTCGGAGTATATTAATTGGATTGATCAAATTTATATGTTCGGTAAACATATACAATTGCCAATTTCTGTAAGCAATGAAATGAAATTAAAATTTATAACAATGTATGAATATTGCCGCCTGTGTGGTCGAGTGGTGTACGCTGTTGGCTTCGGCTACGGAGGACCCGGAGGACCCGGTCCGGATGTCTTGAATTCCCCTCTCTCACTCATCCTATCCTATGAACGGGGCGTATCGAGAGCGATTAGCTTACCACTAATCCTGTCCTAGCCCTATCCTCCTATCCCTACTCTCTTTGGAAAAAAGAGAGGTTGAGCAACTGAGTAACGAGCAGTTCTCGTAGAAACACTTCTGTTGAGATAAACTCTATTAAGAGTCTATATGCTCCACATTTGGAGCGGACATGGTTTAAAATGAATATTATCATAATGTACATTATAAAATTTTGTAGGAATGATCCATCGACGTCCTTAATTTGGAAAAGATTTTTTTTTATCAAAATGATATACTTAGACATATCGTATAAACAATCCTTTACGATGGTACCTCAACGCGAGATTTGAAAGCATATGAATCGTATAAAACACAATTTTACTTGTATGCAACCGATTTTAGTTAGGACTTTGCACTTTTGAGTCCAATTTTTTTTCAAAAACATTTCCAATCCCAATTTGCAACATATGGTCTTTTAGTATAGGTATATCTATAGATTTTAAATACTTAGGATTTAACGGGATTCCCAAAATTAAAAATTGTCAGACCTTTTTCACGTATTATCCTAAATCTCGAAATCCCGGTATTAGTACAATCACAGTCCCGGGATTAGAGACTCTAAAATAAACGTATTTTTCTGTTTACCAACATGTGGCAGATTATAGTATCTTGTCTGTTGGCATGGCTAATATTACATTAATGTTTTGATAATCATTGTTTTTATAGAAAGAAGTTATGTGACAAGAACGTATTATACACAATATCCCTATCTGCATAATTAGCATCGGCAAGGAATTTTCATAAAAGGAGCAGTTTAAGGCTATTTTTATTATGCAATGTAAAGTCACAAAATTATTATTTTAATAAATTCAAAATTAACATTCTATAAACATGTCTTTATCTCATTTAAAGTGTTGACTGTCAATTCTTAGTGTAAATTAACAAAATCGTACTCGGCTTAGATTTATCTCACATTTTTATTAAACATGTAAATTTTAAATGTTGAAATATAAAACAATACAGGGTTTTTACAAGTACAATGTATTACGAAATATGAAAAACAAATAGTAAAAAATATATTCAAAATGTTAACCACTAGAAAATACAATCAGGTTAAAAAGAAATTCTGAAAGAAAGGTAAATTGATTCAGTATAACTTGAATAATTGTTTTAAGAAGTAAACTAATTTTATAATAAAGACAGTAATGAGTGTTAAGTAAAAGTTTTTATAGAGCTCTTAAGAAAATCATTTTTTGATATTTTTCACAATAAAAGCTTTATTTTTATTCAATTAACCATCAGCCTCATATTTTTATCATAAATATATACGATAAACTTTAAACCTAGTATGTATTCGACATTCTTAAAATGTAGAATAAAAGAAAAATTATAAAAAATTGATGTATTTTAAAAAGTAAAAATTGCTATTGAATGAATTGTAGAAAATCGAAGATGGAATAAAATATCCACCAAAAAGGCAACATGCAATCAATCACCCTGGTTCTGAATGTTCTGATTAGGGCTTCCAATTAACCGGACTTAAACACTAACCGGTTTTCGGTTTTTTTTTGTCAAATAAACCGGGTAACCGGTTTAAACCGAAATATCATATATAAGGTAGGTATGCAAAAAAAAAAATCGTAGAAATTTTTCAATATTTGTCATAACAGCTAATACGCCAATTTCAAACAAAAAACACGATATTTATCTAATGGGACTTTAGTTACCAACCTGTTTGCTGTGGCAAAGTAGCAATTACTAAAACATGTGAAAAAATATTTTATGATAAAAAAAATATACGTCAAATAAAAAAATAGAGCTTTATTATAAAACTCGTCAAAAGAATGATTAAATGCATTCAATTTTTAAAAAATATCAACTGGATAAGACAAGAAATCCAACGTTTAGACAAAAATAGAGTAGAATACCAAAATATCCACTTGGGTTAATAAATAATTACGAAAAAATGTCAAATCATTTAAAAGAGTCATTTCTGTTCACAACATGGACAACTTTGAGACCGAAGTAGATTATTCTACAAAATGTATATATATGTACAGGTTTGTTGTATTTTGTGAATTGTTTCCTATATAACGCAGTAAATTCATTATAAAACATTTTTCTTTTTGTAAAAAACAATGAAAAATTAAAAACGAGTATTTTTGATAGAACCCGGTTAACCGAGTGAAATAAACCGGTTTTCGGGTATTTTCAAAACACGCGATAAACCGGTTAACCGGTTTCGGTTAAAGCCGGTTTGGAAGCCCTAGTTCTGATGCTCGTAAGAGCTTAAACTACGTTTTACTTGGGCGAAATCAATGCGAACGCGATTGAAACACGGCTTAAAGCGAATCAAAATATCATACAAACTGATCGCGACGTACGTTTTGTCACGTAGGACACTATAGCAGTAGTGAAAGTTTGATATTTTCGCGCCGCACCGAGTTGCTTTCCGTTCGCTTTGATTTTGTCCACGTAAGACAAACAGTTACAGATTAAAGCACAGTGGTAGACGACGTTGGTTGCGCGATCGTTTCACGTTTACCGACGATTTTGGTAAATAGTAAACGATTGCTTAGCTTACATCGCCTAAGCTGAACAGGGTCCTTATGAAGGGCACGGGATCTGCGATGCTTGTGGTGATTATATTCTATTTCGGTACATTGATTCGTTCCCACTAGGAAGAATTAGTTTCAGATGAGTTTTTTTCAAATTTCAGCAATTTTACTCCTGAATAATTCTGAGTGCGGCAATGTTGCGGTATTTTATTTGTAGTTCGATGAGCTTGTGATTGATTTAAGCCTAATAACTTGAACCATACTTTTCTAGATTTTTCGTTTAAAATAATAATGAATATAAACAAAACAAATCCTTGAGATGTTGCTGTGATGCAAAAAATGCACGCAAAGTATATATTGTTAGAAAATAAACCAAATAACCAACTGACCCCGTAGAGAAAGAACATTAAGATAATGTTATACATTTTTACCAATTTTTTCGTCTTATGTCCATGACATTCTATTTCTGTTTTAAGTAATAGATTATAAACAATAATCAAAAAAAGAATTGTGTTTGCAGTGACCGTGAACGCCACTGGAAAAAAAAGCGTCGCCATAAATCCAATTCCACTAGGATAACAAAAATCTTTTTTAAAATTTCCTTTTATAAAATTCATATAATAACTATGATAATCGATGTATAGTAAAATACCTATTGGTAAAATGGGTGCTATCCATCCTAAGAAGCATGCCTTTAATAACCTATTCGGATCGCTGCTGTCAAATACTCTTTTAAGTTTCACGTATGACATGACAGCTGAATAAAGCATCCACGCGAAAGATGACAGCACTGAATAATGCAAAGCGACTCCAGCATTAAGACAGACCCGAGGATCGTACGTCGAAAAATCGAGGATGGAATTGACGAGAAAAGAAATTATTACCAACGCCACGGACGCTGATAAATGCATCCACACCTTATTAGCAAACGATTTTCGCCATTCTTTTGAAATCACACCAGTAACAATTATAACAATTATTCCAATCGATGAAAAGCTACAACATATATATGTTGTAACTGACAACATGAAATCATGCTCTTTTTCGACGTCGTCATTGTATCTGATAATCTGAGCAAAGTGGGTCATATGATAGCACCTGCAAACATCCATGTCGTGTTGACTACTGGCTAGATACAATAAACATCCTTTTGTAGACCACTTTTTTGATTGAAGATCCCAAAAAGCACAAGCTTTGTCTTTATTGGAATGGGTATCATTAAAAGTTCGAAAGTATATCTCAACGTACTCGCTTTTCTTGAGACAGTTTTTTTCTCCCATTGAAATATCGAGCACTTTACTATTTACTTTCCATTTCGGGGTTTGGTCATTCACGAAGGCTGTGTCGTCATTGAATAAAATAAATGACAACATTGATGACTCGGTTTTACAGAGCCTTTGTGGAATTCTGACAACGATCTCGTTTTGATGATTATGAACGGCTGAATACAAGTTATCGGCTAGAAATAAAAAATAAAAAAAATGTGTTAATATCATCATCTTAAATTAACTTCTAAGCAATAATAAAATCTGCTTACGTAGTCGTCTAATTATATAAAACTGTTCGTACTTTGAGATTTGAATCCGTGACCTTGGGAGCCGGTAAATTGCTCGAATGGAAATTGCTCGAATTACAAATTATTTGAATTGCTTGGTTATTTAAACGATTTTTCTCGACTTTTTCTACGAATTTCATTTTTATCTTGTGCGACACTTGTTAAGAGAATGAAATATAAAAATAATTTTCGTAAGTATTTATTTTAACCGTGTTCGCTCCAAATGCGGAACATATGATCTTTTAATAGAGTTTATCTCAACAGAAGTGTTTCTACGAGAACTGCTTATTAATTAGTTACTCAAACTGTTTCTATATATTTCCAGAACACATAAAAAACTAGGGCTAAGACAGAACAAACGGAAACAAACTGATTATCTTGTTATTCGAGCAATTTCCATTCGAGCAATTTACCGGGAACCCGTGACCTTCGTTACTGAAGCCAATGATGTTGACCATCGACCACGCAGACGGCGATTGTCTATTAACCGCACTCTATTACCGGCCTTATCTTCTCCACCATTAGTTCATTTTTATTTTTTTTCAGATCCACTCCCAATGTATCTTAACAATTTTTTTTCTACGGGAACTGTTTTTAACTTCTCTTTTTCCAAAGAGAGTAGAGAATTGAAAAATAGGAAGTGTAGTAGGAAAATAATGACATCACAAACACCGAACAGACATAGATAAATCGATCGAAAATATTATGTTTGTACTGGGACTCGAACCCGTGAGATACAGCAAGGAAGCCTACAACGCTAACCGCTGCGTCGTGGGACCCGACAGTAGTTCATTAGCCTAGATTATCAGGAATCAGCAGAACCATAAAGTGTACTGTTTTATCTACTACGTTACGTACCTTCAGTAAGATGTTGCATACCAAAACTGGTTCCATTTTCATTCGTTTGCACTTTGATTCCCGTTACTGCATTCGGGACTTCTCGTTTGGAAACTAAAACTGCTATATTGGAGCAAGTCACATTAACCATTGTTTCATTGGCGGGAATCTCGACTGAATTGACTATCTTACTGAGACTTCGAAGGATTTCTTCTTTCGAGACGTTTGCTTCTTTGTCACCCAGGAGACTGTTTACGTCACTGACAGCTGTCTTCAGATTTTCGACATTCACAGTGCTCTGTAGAATTTTTTGAAGTTTTTCTTGCACTTCTACATTTTCAGGCACACTCTGTAATGTTTTAATAGACATACGTTAACTCCTAATATGTATTTCGGGTTTAATAAAGAAATATATAACATTTTTTCACAACACCTCTGTTTCAATGTGTCAGTATGCTTGAAGTATTTAAAAAAATGGATTTTATGAAACTGACGCTGCCATGTTATTATCTAGGGTACGTACAAAATCGATGAATTGATTGAAAATCGGCCTAAAACTTATATAACTTTTTGGGTGTTCACTGTCAATACTTAGTGGAAAAGCAATTATATTAATAAAACACAATATTCCTTTGTACTTAACTAATTAAACTTTATTTAAAAAGGAATATTGTGTTTTTATTAACTAAAACTAAATTTATGAACATACATATGTCAAAAATAAAAAGACACATGTTATGAAAGAACTGATTGTAATCTTTCCATTTTTTAAAAAAATCTTGTGACATTAAATTTCCATCAAGCACCTTCAGTCGAAATTCTAAATTAAAAAAATCTTATTTATCAAAATATCACATCTGTTTCAATGTGTCAGTAAACTTGAACTATTTAAAAAAAGTGGATTTTAGGAAACAGACGCTGCCATGTTATTAACTGGGCTACATACAAAATCGATGCATTGATGGCAAAAAATCGGCCTAAAACTCTAATCACTTTTAGGGTGTTCACTGTCAATACTTGGTTGAAAAGCAATTATATTAATAAAACACAATATTCCTTTGTACTTTATTAAACTTTATATAAAAAGGAATATTGTGTTTTTATTAACTAAAACTAAATTTATGAACATACATATGTCAAAAATAAAAAGACACATGTTATGAAAGAACTGATTGTAATCTTTCCATTTTTAAAAAAAATCTTGTGACATTAAATTTCCATCAAGCACCTTCAGTCGAAATTCTAAATTTAAAAAATCTTATTTATCAAAATATATTTGGCATTACAGCATCTTCTGGGACGTTTGCTTCTTTATCACCCAGGAGACTGCTTATGTCACTCACAGCTGTCTTCAGATTTTTGACATTCACAGTGCTCTGTAGAATTTTTTGAAGATTTTCTTGCACTGTTATATTTTTAGGTACCCCCTGTAATGTTTAAATGGACATACGTTCACTCTTAATATGTATTTCGGGTTTAATAAAGCAAAATATAACATTTTTTATAACACATCTGTTTCAATGTGTCAGTAAACTTGAACTATTTAAAAAAAGTGGATTTTAGGAAACAGACGCTGCCATGTTATTAACTGGGCTACATACAAAATCGATGCATTGATGGCAAAAAATCGGCCTAAAACTCTAATCACTTTTAGGGTGTTCACTGTCAATACTTGGTTGAAAAGCAATTATATTAATAAAACACAATATTCCTTTGTACTTTATTAAACTTTATATAAAAAGGAATATTGTGTTTTTATTAACTAAAACTAAATTTATGAACATACATATGTCAAAAATAAAAAGACACATGTTATGAAAGAACTGATTGTAATCTTTCCATTTTTAAAAAAAATCTTGTGACATTAAATTTCCATCAAGCACCTTCAGTCGAAATTCTAAATTTAAAAAATCTTATTTATCAAAATATATTTGGCATTACAGCATCTTCTGGGACGTTTGCTTCTTTATCACCCAGGAGACTGCTTATGTCACTCACAGCTGTCTTCAGATTTTTGACATTCACAGTGCTCTGTAGAATTTTTTGAAGATTTTCTTGCACTGTTATATTTTTAGGTACCCCCTGTAATGTTTAAATGGACATACGTTCACTCTTAATATGTATTTCGGGTTTAATAAAGCAAAATATAACATTTTTTATAACACATCTGTTTCAATGTGTCAGTAAACTTGAACTATTTAAAAAAAGTGGATTTTAGGAAACAGACGCTGCCATGTTATTAACTGGGCTACATACAAAATCGATGCATTGATGGCAAAAAATCGGCCTAAAACTCTAATCACTTTTAGGGTGTTCACTGTCAATACTTGGTTGAAAGGCATTATTCAAATAAAAACTCTGAACTAAATTTATGTTCATATGTCAAGAATAAAAAGAGAAATGTTATGAGATAACTGATTATTATCTTTCCAATTTTTTTATTTTATTTTATTTATCAAAAAATATTTGGCAACATAGCTAAATTTGCCTAAAATTTCATATTTTATAGATCGTGCGAGATTAACTCGATGATTAACTTAGTAAGTAAACATTTATTTATTATATAAATACGATACATTAATTTACTAAGCGTCGGTTTAAGGTTTAAGTTCATCCGTGCACTTGAACGCTTAAAGGTACCGAAAGGCGAAACCCGGGTCGCTAGTGACAAAACTTGTGTGAATGTACATAGTTTGACCAATTAAAATTTAATATTTAAATCGATTAGTGTTTCACTATGTTTATATTCGTAACTCTTTGTGTTAATTTTATCATATTTACTCCATTCAAATGATTACTAAGATTGTTGTAGAAAAAAAAGTTTGATAATTTATAATTAACACTCACTTTGTGTTGTATTCCCCAAAAAGCTCCAACGTTATAATCTCCCATGCATTCGTAGACAGTTGTTGAAAACTCCGTCTTATCAACAACTGTTGTTCCTGTATTTGATTAAATCATTATGCCGATCGTATTACTATTTGTTAAACAATCACGATGATACAAAAACAAAACAAAAAGTGCTTCATAAAAAAGGAAAATTGCCAATTAATTTATTTAAAAAATGACATTGCATAATTTAATAATGTGTATCGAAATTTTCGATTCCTGTGCACATTTTTATTATATATTATGATTTTCTTTGCAATATCGGATTACAAAAAGAAATCATTAAAAACGGATGGATAAAAATGTTACATAAACATGTTGTCTTAGCAAATTGAGTCTGGAATGAAAAAAGGACGTAACCCACTCATAATTTCTTTACAAGTGACACAAAAAACGTTTTTCGATGATAATGGGTCAAATACAAATTATGAAATATGCATAACTTGCATGAAATATGCATAATATGCATGGAGACTAATAAACTGGTTTATAAATTACTGATATATGAATCTGATATAAACATATATATTTTAATAATTTTTCCTGATTGCAATTTCTCAGGCCCTTCTTTTTGCAAACTTAAATTAAGATATAAATTCAAAATTGTCAGCTTACATCGTTTTGATAGAACTTGTATCACCTTGTATAATGATTATCGAAAAAAAGCTGTTTTGAAAAAACTGTGGGATACGTTCTTTTTTTTTGCCTAAGTCGATATATTGACTTCACCAATGATAAAGCAATTTCTCAATTTTAGTAAATTATATTACGAAAACGAAATACCAGCATGAAAAATTATCGATTCAAATGACTTCAAAAAAACAATAAGGAGCATCAAAAGAACTTATTTATAAGTAGAGACCGTTCATAGATGTCGTGAAACAATTTTGACCAGGGCTGTGGAGTCGGAGTTAGAGTCGTGGAGTCGCGGTGTTTTGCCCGGAGTCAGAGTTTTGAAAAACGAGTGACATATTAAAAAACTATATATGTAATGATGTGTTTTTAAATCATAATAGTACACAATGTTGACATTGATGCTTGGTTTGATGGAAAACATATACCTATATAAGTTAAGAATAATTTATTGAAAAATTTCTTCGGAGTCGAAGTCGTTTTTTTTAAGCTGTAGTCGGAGACGTCTATTTTTGACACAACTCTAAAGCCCTTATCTTAACCATTGTTTCACTCTCCTCCATCCATTGTCATGTGTTGTCACAAAACTTACGGATGCTTTGTTTTACGTGACATTACATATTTAAACTTTCCTGATTGTGTTAAGGAGAGTGCATTAACGCGATATTTTTTCCGTCAAAAAATGATGAGTTATATACTCAATCAAAAGATGTATTGGTAATATGATGGTCACATTCTCTATCAACTACCCTCATCCATTTTTGAAAGCCATTGGAATTTGTTAAACTACCCTCTTCTTCTATCAACCTTAGAGCGTGTCATCATTAATATGGAAAACCGTTAAAAAGCATTGTTTTGCTGTTCTGCAAATTTTACTAGATTTACTGTAAATGTTTAAATTGACAAGTTACTTTTCTTGTTTTTCTCTTCGTACTTTTTTTATCTCTTTGAAAGTTATTAAGTTGTGAAAGACCATCGCGAAACAGATTGTGGTGGGACAACCAATATTGTGTCGCCTTGGGTAAACAGGGTTCCATCTGAAAAATCAAAACTGTGCAGGAGAAGCAATTTACGATTTTCGAAGATGTAACTTTTTTGTAGAAACGATATTTTAGATTAAAAGTTTAAGAATCAGAATTAAATGCATATTTTACATTTTAATTTATTTTATTGTCGTTAAATTATTAGTATATTTTGCGGATAGAACTTTGGTGCCCTCATACGACCGGGCCGTAGAGAAGAAACACACTTATGCATCTACGAATGCGAATGAAAGGGTAAACCGTTTCTAAGACTGTGGTTTTTCACACGCTGTTTTTTTAATAATTATGCATTTTTATCTAATTTTGGTGCTCTGTAAAAAAATATGTGTTTTTCAGATTGAACACATTTTTCTTTTTTGAATATTGATGGATTAAATGAAAATATGAAGATTTTTCAAATGCAGATAGAACCGTCAAAAAGTCATTTTGTGAAAAAAAGTGCAGAAAAAATGAAACCATGTTTAACCCAGGACGACGATGTATAATATATGTTTTTATTATAATTAAAAATACCTATTAAGCTCACCTATATCTGATTTGGGAAACTGTTTGAATTCTCCGCATTGATGAAGATTTCGTTGATACAGTATTTTTAGTTCAGTATTGTTTGTAATTGAGGGATCAGAATGAATCAGAAATATGTTGTTTTCGTACAACCTTTTTAATGTAGCATTTGGAAAATCTTGATTAACTAACTCATCGACATCCACAAGTAGTATTTCTTTTGGGAATTGTATCAGGTATGCCTTAACATATTTCTGTGCTTCACGGTTCGAAATAAAAAGAATTTTATTAGATGAAAATACTTTATAGCTACTTTCTTCGAAAGCTATACACCAGTAATATCCATCGTCACTTGCTTCGATGAAAACTATGTCTCCCCAAGTAATATTGAGGGTTACTGGATAAAACTTCACGGAATCAGTGAAGCATGAAAAATCATATTCAGAAGTTTTCCATTTGCCTTTCAGTATTAATTCTAATTTATTCGTATTTCCACCTAAAATAAATAAAAGTATTAGTATATACAACCTATTCTAAATATTTATTTCGGCATTTTCATTGTAGAATTTTAATGATATGTTACCAATGCCTTTACGTCCATTATGTCATTCTAAAAGCAACTTGCCACGTTATGAAAGTACACAGAAAGATTGTTGTGAACAAGCTCTTTTGGCCATCATTCGACTGTGTAAAACTTTCGACAAATATGGCAAATATAAATATTATTGTAGCTGTAAATATTTCCACTTACCAATGTCTGCCGGCAATTTTTTCAATGTTAAAATCTGTTCTAAATCAGGTTTTTTCGGGGAAAATTCACATAGAATTTTCGAATATTTGCAGACCCGTCCTTTTATCCTGAGCTTTTCAGTATTAAAACTAAGTGTAGAAAATAAATCAATTTCATCCCCTAAGAACCTCATGTCACCTTTAACATCCTTAAAAAAGAAATATAATTACATTTTTCAAATCTTTTTGAGAATGACCATAAAACATATATGTACCCCAGTCCTCTTTTTATGCGATTGATTTGGACAGTACCGTTCTTTTTTCGTCGCGATTTTTTTTCATAGATTTTTTACAAAAGATTTGGTGACCCTGCGCAAAATCATGTGATCTGATGACTGCTCCTAAACTTGTCAAAATATATTTATGAAATCGTTTAAAAGCATGCCTTGGCCATAAATTTTATCCAAACAAAGAGAAATAAATATGTATTAAATCACTCAATCAATAAATTCACTCCAGTATTCCAAATTTTTACCAACAAAATTAATACGAACCGAAAAAGGAAACATTATTTTTGCAATTAAAAAAAAATATGTTATGAAACTTTACGCTCGCACCTACCGAACACCTGCATTCAAAAAAAAAAAAGATTTTACACTAATTTTCTCATACAAACAACTCGTGGCTGCTGATTTATCCTACCAAGCAGACGCCTATGCATTGAAAAGTTTTTCCATTATGGTTTGCATCATTTATGCGTCTTCAGTTTTTTAAGAATTAAAACCATAATTTTCTTTGAAAGTACTGGAAATCTGGCCAGAATACATTAAAAGTAAAAATTTTCCCACAGAAAATGCCACTAACTATTCGCAAATCATAAATTTACTACACACTATGGTGATGGTTTCGTATATACTACGCGTGAAGATATTGACGAGATCCTACTCGACCAAATGATAACCGACGAGGACTGATTTCTACGGCTAATAGCGAGTCAGATAATAAGTGACAAGGAAGTAGAATAACCAACATTTAAAGCTGAAACAATTAAAGAAAGAGATAAACAGGTTAATACAGATTGTTATTGTATTTTTCACAATCGATCCTCAATAAATCTTGGCGTGCTAGAAAATTTCAAAAAAAACGAATTGAGACTGTATGGTCTCCGCGGAAATCTTTAAACAAATTCAGTCACGAGAAATGCAGAAATCAAACCAATAACTTACAAAATAATTTATCGTTGAATCAACAAAATAAATCCAATGAAACAATAATCGACGCAACTTGAGAATCTAGGAAAAACGGCATTTCATCGAACGGGTCAGAGCGAAATTCAATACGTTCGTTCAAAAAATCGCGAACGATTATATTTTGGAACCGACAGCGACAGCAGCGATAACTTATACATTAAAAAGTAAATAAAATTATGCATGTATACATAATATGTATCTGTTTTTGGTTTTTTTTAAATTATGGTTAATATGTCTAAAAAATTGAGTGAATTTATTTAGAACAAATTTTAGTTTATAATCAAGGTTTTTTTATAAAACTTACGTGCGAGATAAACAGATAAAACAGGACTAGTACTGTAGGGCTTCCAATTAACCGGACATAAACACTAACCGGTTTTCGGTTTTTTTCTGACAAATAAACCGGGTAACCGGTTTAAACCGAAATATCATGTAATATGATTCGGTAGGAAGGCAAAAAAAAAATCGCAGAAATTTTTCGATATTTGGCATAACAGCTAATACTCCAATTTAAAACAAAAAACACGACATTTATCTTAATGGGACTCTAGTTACCAACCTGTTTGCTATGGCAAAGTAACAATTACTATAACATGTGAAAAAATATTTTATGATAAAAAAATATACGTCAAATAAAAAATATAGAGCTTGATTATAAAACTCACTAAAAGAATGATGTTTAAATGCATTCAATTTTTAAAAAATACCATCTAGATAAGACAAGAAATCCAATGTTTAGACAAAAATAGAGTAGAATATCAAAATGACAAATTATTTAAAAGAGTCATTTCTGTTCACAACATGGACAACTTTGAGGCAGAACTAGATTATTCTACAATATGTATATATATATGTACTTGTTTGTTGTATTTTGTGAATTGTTTCCTGTATAACGCAGTAAATTCATTATACAACATTTTTCTTTTTGTAAAACAATGAAAATAGAAAGAGTATTTTGATAGAACGGTTAACCGAGAGAATAAACGGTTTCGTTTTTTTCAAACACGCGATAACCGTTAACGGTTTCGGTTAAACGGTTGAAGCTTAACTAGTAGTGAACTGATTGCTTTTGCTACACTCTATTATTTTAGGGTAAGAAAGGTCGGATTTTTTAAAAACATTACAAGCAACCATGCCTTCGAACGTAGATCGATTGAAAAACTGTTCTTACTGATACTTGAACCCGTGAAAAATGTTGACCACTGCACAGCGGACCCGACTAAAGCACTTGTATACATGACAGTTACTTATATTAGTTATTGTTACTCAGTTTTATACACACTTCATTTTGATTCAGAAGGCATTTGAATATTCATTTTGATAAATCTAATTATAATATTATTCGGGCAAAATTGCTTTATCAGACAAAAACTATTCCATTGTCTATACTTTTTCCTGCATATTTTTTCATGTAAAACGATTTAAAAATACATATTTTTTAACTCTCGCTTCTTTGAATTTTTTCAATCGTAATTCATTTGGCCGCAGGGCAGCCAACAACAACTGTCTATTAAAGCTTTCGCCGATAAATCGAATTTCTTCCAGATTCGATTCTGTTACAGATTTATAATCGAAAACCTAAGCACTTGTATGAATTTATTTTCAATCTATTATAAATCAAAAGTAATTTCAGAACAGAACACTCACCTCAGTATCATTGAATTTCAGTATTTTTGAACCTAACCATCGGGATCCATTTTCGCCAACATTTATAAACTCAGTATCGCGTACTGCGAAAAATCGAGATAAAATATAATCTTGTTGCAAAAGATATCCTGAGTCCTTTTGGCACAAAGTCATAGCCTCGGTGGCGGTTACTTCATTTTCTGCTGTGATATGCTTTAAGCACGTCACAGCTGAACTATTAAAACTGCTATTTTCTGCAGGGCACGGGTTACCGACTCCCGAAAGAAATTTAGTATCCACGAAATACATACGGTGATTTTGATTTTGAACACCGACGACGTATAGTCGATTTGAAGCTATATTCACCACATCAAGCATGGACATATTATCTGTTGAGTCTTCTTGCCATGGGGTATGTTGCACGTGTCCTAAATTTGAACCCTGAATATTTTGGTTGTTGAATGGTCTGTTTTTAAAAGCTCCAATGTGATATGTGATGGTCCAATACAAATATTGATGTTTTATGCTTATTTTTTTATTGTTTTTTGTTGTAAATAAACAATTAAAGCACTTGCTTTGATTAAAGTTTGTGATTTCATATCTATATATCCTCATAAGAAACATTACATTTTCTAATTTATATGTATCGTCCATCTTATCTATAGGACGAAAACCAAAATAATTCTGATATCTATAAAACAAGTGGTTTCGTATGTATTGACCTTCACACATGCTGTATAAATAATTCAAAGTTAACAGAATAATTAGGTTTTTACACAAGTCCATGATAACTCGGAATAAACCGTTCAGGTTTTCATATATGTACTTTACAATATCACGGCTTTTTTCTTGTTAGTTTCTTTAGTCCTTGATCTGTAATATTATATAAATACATTATTTAGAAAAAAATATCAATGCAAAATTCATTGTCAAAAACAAATATAAATGGTCATCGTTTGAACCATCGATGCCCGAAGTGCGAGCCAGTCTGTTCGTAATTGCGACCCGGCAAACGATCTTGAAAATATAAATCGAAATTCTACATATCAAAATGAAATGATGAAAAAACTACATAATAACTAATCTAAATATCTTAGTTACAAAATCTTCTTTATCACTACGATGTTTCAGAAGAACTGCTGCAAGAGTTGCTGAATTTATAGTCGTGAACAAAATAAAAAAAATATTTATAAACAAGGGGATTTCCACAAGTTTTCAAAAATCAATTCCCAAAGCAACTATCCAAATGTATGTGGAAACGCTTCTCTTTTCTCCCTTATTTGGATCGACTTACACCTGCGAGCAAACTTTCTCAGTTATGAATTTGAACAAGCAACGCAACCGACTAACAGATGAAAATCTACACGCGATCTTACGTTTGGTCACAACGAAGCACAATGCCAAACATGATCCTATGGGGTAGTGAAAACAATTACCATATAAACCGTAAATAAAAAGAATATAATTAATAACATTAAAATCTTTTCTGCTTTTGCGTATACATTTTTATTCTCTAAAAGCATATGTAATGGTTAATTGTATGTTAAATTTTTATTTTTAGGCAAAAATATTCTTAGTCGAATGTTTTCTTAGAAAGTGGGACTGATTTACTTTTATGTGTTGCAATTATTTCACATAACTGAAAATTGAAGCAGGTCTTATTACACTTTTCATCAATTTTAGTTGTTTCATTTAAGAAGAGTTTTCACAGACTCGTTATAACGTCATAAGTCATAAAAATGTATTCATACAACTGAACAGTTCAGCATGAACATATGGTCCATAACTGAAGAAACTTCTGAAACAATTAACAACATAGAGAAACTCTTATTAAATATTAAAGATAAGAAAAAAAGATTTTCTCAGGGCATTATCTATTGCTTAACCCACCGTTTTCTAAACTGTGCGGAAATTTTTCTTTAAAAAAATATCATTATATTTTAATATACTATTTCGAAAAGACGTGTTTTTCACTTAGTTCTTAAAAGGCCAGTTGCATATCAAAAGTATTTTTTAGCACCGAAGGAAAAGTGTGTGATATTTATTCCAATTTAATTCTAATTATACCATACAGAGGTAAACTGTTCAATTAGCGAGGGCATTTAGAAGTGTATAACGTTTAAAAAATTGGAAAAAGTAAAAAAGATCATAAAAGGTACAAGTAAACACTCACCAGGCTAATTTGGTTGTCACATCTGTGTGTGTTTTTAAATTCGTTTTATTCGAATTCAAATTCATCAATTTTAAATATTGCAAATAAAAAACAATCACGTAAAAGATATTTTGAAAATAGAGTTGTTAGTTATATACCATATTATAACAACAACAAAATGTTTCGATAACGTATGTTGTAACTTGGCACATTGTCACCTAAATAATGTTTAAGAAAATAAAAAACTTTCTAGTCCGCTACGTAGTGATCGACCAGTGGTGTAACAAGGGGGACAAATATTTGAAAATCTGTAAATTATTTTATTTTTATAATTCATATCAGTTGACTATGTACGTATGATGAACAAATAGTTGTTACAAGAGACTATGCGATTCCTTTACTATTCTTTGACACAATTCGCTACACCAAAGCAACAGTGGGATATGTTGTAAATATTAGTTTCGAGGTAATTTAACTTTAAAGTTTGTTTCGCTTATTTTACGTTTTTTTTTTGTATACAATTATCTGTACATATAAAGTTATTCTGCTAATTTCACTGATGATTTGAAGTTACAGGTCAATATCAACAATCGTAAAAGAAAGATTTTTCTTTAAAATAGGTAATTTAAAAAAATAAATATTTTAGTGTTTTAATATAAAAGTTTACGTTTTAGTAATCAATTGGCATACTTATATAAAAATCGCCATTTTTGTCAAACATTTGATATCACTGTTACTTTATAGTAGCGAATGTAGTGACTTAGGTCTCCAATCCAGGGATTGTAATAGTAGTAATCCCGGTATTTCAGGGTTTAGGATAAGAAGTGAATCAGTGAGTGACTTAAATAAATCCGTAAATTCCTGCTCTCTTGAAATCGGCCACATATTTTTTTATTTTAGAAAAACTCGTGAATTCCCATGATTTGAAAATCCGTTAGCAAAAATTGTTGAAATTTACAATTTTTTTCACCTTTTTTTGTACATTATTTTAAAATCTCTTAATTTTTAAATCCCGAATTTCTCCCGGTATTGGAAACATTGTGAATCCAGAAATCCCATAATGACATAAAAAATCCGGAATTATATGCCTAGTAGCGATAAACATATTTTAGCACGTAAAACAAGTATTGGTTTGGGAGTCGATGACAGCCACACAAGCTGATTCAAATCATACGTCAATGGATAAATACCGCCTACTTTTGAGTCGAAGCGCCATGTTGGGCGTTTGCGAATTTGCTGAAAATAAACTTTTATAAGAGTTTTTGCATTATTTGATCCAAGACGATGCATTAAAGTGTTTTTATTGTAAACTTAGTGAACTAAAGACAACCATGTTTTTACATAAATTACTACAATGGAGGGAAGAAAGAAATTCTCCACGCCACTAACTGATTTTAATTCTTTATCAATTTTATCAGAGAAAGTGATAATGTTGTATATTTAGCAATAATCTCAAAAGTTAATTCAATTTACTTTGCTTATCTTACAAGGTAAGGCCTGCCCTGCCCTTCCATCGATTCACACTCAAGTGATAATCTGATAATCACATTTAAAATCATTATTTCAATTTAATCACGATTTTTTTTTTGGATATCAAATTTATGGAGCTTCAAGTACCAGGACGCACCAAGGTTCTTCCAGTCTCCTTCATCGATAAAGATTTAATTAATCACGATTGTTTAGTTCTGTTATGTTTTGACAAACCTTGATATTTCTGGCTCGGTACCTTTTGCCTTTAGTATAATGGGTTTTTATAAAGGACACATAGGTAGTGTAAATTAAAAAAATCGCACTTTAAGTAGATTTATCTCACATTTTTATTAAACATGATTATTCTAAATGGTTTAAATGGTTACAGAGTTTTATTCATTATTAAGTACAATATGACAAACTATTAGTACAAGAAATATTCAAAATGTTAACCACTAGCAAATGAAATCAGGTTAAATAGAAATTCAGTAAGAAAGGTAAATTGATTAAGTATTTCTTGAATGTTTGTTATAAGAAGTAAACAAATTTTGTAATACAAAAAAAATAACAAGTGTCAAGTGAAAGTTTTTATACAGCTCTAAAGAAAATTATTTTTTTATATTTTTCACAACAAAAGCTTCATTTTTTTACAATCAACCAACAGCAATGGCTTTAAACTTAGTAATACATTTATTTATTATATACATAAACACGATACATTCATTTACTAAACGTCAGTTCAAGTTCATCCGTGCACTTGAACGCCTGAAGACGCCGAAAGGCGAAACCTGGGTCATTAGTGACAAAACTTGTGTGAATGTACGTAATTTGAAGGATTCAAATTTATTATTAAAATTCCACCAAGCACCTTCAGTCGAAATCTTAAATTACATGATAATTCTGAGTAAACAAAAAAAATTAAAATCACAATGGAGGTATCTCAACAGAACTTTTTCTACGAAAACTGTTTGTTTCTCAGTCGCTCAAGCAATATTTCTTGAAAGAATGTAGTAATGGTAAAAGGATAATGCTGAGACAGGACTAGTGATTATGTTATCGCTCTCGCTACGCCCAGTTATTGAATGATCGGAAGGGACGGGAGGGAGTTTTATAAACGTTTTATCACGTTTTTATCACGGATATACACGAACAACTTTAAGCCGTATACGTATTCGACATTCTTAAAGACTAGAATATAAGAAAAAATATAAAAAACTGACTTATTTCAAAAAGTGAAAATTGCTATTGAGTGCGTTTTTTTCAGTGAATGCAAGAAAATCGGAGATGAATTTAAAAAATCCCCACTAAAACAACATGCGTTCAATCACCTTGGTTCGGATGCTCGTAAGAGCTTACGTTACGTTTTACTTGGGCGAAGTCACTACGAATGCAATTGGAACACGGCTTAAAGCGAATCAAAATATCATACAAACTGGTCACGACGTTCATTTTGTCACTACGACACTATACCGGTAGAGACCATTTGATATTTCGTGCCGCACTGAGTTGGCTTCCATTCGCTTTGATTCCGTCCACGTAAGACTTACAGTTACAGATTAAAGCACAGTGGTAGACGACGTTGGTTGCGCGATCGTTTCACGTTTACCGACGATTTTGGTAAATAGTAAACGATCGCTTGGCTTACATCGCCTAAGATGAACAGGGTCCTTGTGAAGGGCACAATGCTGGTGCTCATGATATTCTATTTCAGCACATTGATACGTTCCCACTTGTGAAGAATCGGTTTCAGATGAGTTTTTTTCGAATTTCAGCGATTTTATTCCTGCATAATTATGAGTGCCGCGGCGATGTTGCGGTATTTTATTTGTTGATCGATGAGGTTGTGATTGATTTAAACCTAATAACTTGAACCATACTTTTCTAGATTTTTCGTTTAAAATAATAATGAATATAAACAAAACAAATCCTTGAGATGTCGCTGTGAAGCAAAACATGTACGCAATGTATATATTGTTAGAAAATAAACCAAATAACCAACTGACCCCGTAGAGAAAGAACATTAATACACTGTTATACATTTTTACCAATTTTTTCGTCTTATGTCCATGACATTTATTTCTGTTGCAATAAATAGATTATAAACAATAAGCAAGAAAATAATTGTGTTTGCAGTTACAGTGAACGCCACGGGAAGAAAAAGGGTTGCCATAAATCCAATTCCACTAGGATAACAAAAATCTTTTTGAAAATTTCCATCTATAAAATTCAAATAATAACTATGATAATCGATGTATAGTAAAATACCTACTGGGAAAATGGGTGTTATCCATCCTAAAAAGCATGCTTTTAATAACCTATTCGGATCGCTGCTGTCAAATACTCTTTTTACTTTCACGTATGACATGACAGCTGAATAAAGCATCCACGCGAATGATGACAGCACTGAGTAATGTAAAGCGACTCCAGCATTAAGACAAATCCGAGGATCGTACGTCGAAAAATCGAGGATGGAATTGACAAAAAAAGAAATTATTACCAACGCCACGGACGCTGATAAATGCATCCACACCTTATTAGCAAACGATTTTCGCCATTCTTTTGAAATCACACCGGTAACAATTATTACAATTATTCCAATCAATGAAAGGCTACAACATATATATGTTGTAACTGACAACATGAAATTATGCTCTTTTTCGAAGTCAACGTCATTGTATCTGATAACCTGAGCAAAGTGGGTCAAATGATAGCACCTGCAAACATCCATCTCGTGTTGACCACTGGCTGGATAAAATAAACATCCTTTTGTAGACCACTTTTTTGAATGAAGATCCCAAAAAGCACAAGTTTTGTGTTTATTGGAATGGGTATCATTAAAAGTTCGAAAGTATATTTCAACGTACTCGCTTTTCTTGAGACAGTTTTTTTCTCCCATTGAAATATCGAGCACTTTACTATTTACTTTCCATTTCGGGCTTTGGTCATTCACGAAGGCTGTGTCGTCATTGAATAAAATAAACGACAAAGCTGATGAGTCAGTTTTACAGAGTCTTGGTGGAATTCTTACAACGATCTCGTTTTGATTGTTATGAACGGCTGAATAAAAGTTGTCGGCTAAAAATAAATAAAAACAAACATAGGTTAACATCATCATCTTAAATTACCTACTGAGCAATAATAACATCTGCTGACGTAGTCGTCCAATTGTATAAAAACTGTTCGTACTTTGAGATTTGAATCCGTGACCTTCGTTACCGAAGCCAGTGGTGTTGACCATCGACCACGTAGAGGGCGATTGTCTATTACCTGCCTTATCATCCCCACCATTAGTTTATTTTTTAATCCATATCAGCTCCTAATGTATCTTCACAGACATTTTTTTACGAGTGCTGTTTTTTACTCAGTTGCTCAACTTCTCTTTTTCTAAAGAGAGTAGTATGTATATAAGGGTAAGGATAGGACAGGACTTGTCGTTAACTAATCGCTATCGCTACGCCCAGTTATTGAAGAATATGAGGTGTGGGAGGAAAATAAGGACATCAGCAACATCAAACCTAAATCGATCGTACTGGGACTCGAACCCGAGAAATCCAGCGCAGAAGCCAACGACGCTAACCGCTGCGCCATGGGACCAACAGTAGTTCATTAGCTTAGTTCAATTTTTTGGAATCAGCAGTAGGTACCATAAAGTGTATTGTTTTATCTGCTATGTTACGTACCTTTAGTAAGAGGTTGCATATAAAAACTGGTTCCATTCAAATTCTTTTGCACTTTAATGCCCGTTACTGCATTCGGTACTTCTCGTTTCGAAACTAAAACTGCTATATTGGAGCAAGTCACATTAACCATTGTTTCATTGACGGGTATCTCAATTGAATTGACTATCTTATTGAGACTTCGAAGGATTTCTTCGTTTAAGTAGTTTGCTTCTTTGTCACCCAGGAGACTGCTTACGTCACTGATAGCTATCTTCAAATTTTCGACATTCACAGGGCTCTGTAGAATTTTTTGAAGATTTTCTTGCACTTTTACATTTGTAGGTACACTCTGGAATTTTTTAATGAACATACATTTACTCTTAATATTCATTTCGGGTTTAATATAGCAATATATTTTTTAACACCTTTTTTTCAATGTGTCAGTAAGCTTAAACTCATATGAAAATACAGGGTCTTAGAAAGCAGTCACTGCCATGATATAATAGGGTACATAAAAATTTGATGAATTGTGCCAGAGAAATCCACCTAAAACTCTAAACTAAATTTAATTATGTCAAGATTAAGAAGACAAATGTTATGAGAGAACTGATTGTTATTTTTCCAATTTCAAAAAATAAATATATTTATCGAAAAATATATGGCAATACAGCTAATTCCAATGCGCCTGGATCGTACAAGATTAACTCAATGCTTTTTAAAACATAGCGAGTAAACATTTATTTCTTATACACACACGATACATGCTAAGCGTCAGTTTAAGTTCATCCGCGCACTTGAACGCTTCAAGGTGCCGAAAGGCGAAACCCGGGTCGTTAGTAACAAAACTTGTGTGAATTTACATTATTTGAACGATTCAATTTTAATATATTATTTAAATTGATAAGTGTTTCCCTTTGCTTATATTTGTAGCTCTTTGTTTTTAATTTTATCACTATTTACTTCATTTTGATGATGAACAAGATTGTTGTAGAAAATTTGATAATTTTTATAATTAATACTTACTCTGTCTTGTATTCCCCAAAAAGCTCCAACGTTATAATCTCCCAGGCATACGTAGACAGTTGATGCAAACTGCGTCTTATAGACAACTGTTTTTCCTGGATTTGATTAAATCATTATGCCGATCGTATTGGTATTTTAAGATTTCGACTGATGGTGCTTGGTGGAATTTCAATATTAAATTGTTTAACAAATCCCACTTCTAAATTTGAATCGTTCAAACTATGTGCCTTCTCACAGATTTTGTCACTAACGCCCCGGGTTGTGCCTTTCGGCATCTTCAGGCGTTCAAGTGCACGGATGCACTTGGTCTGAAAATGCCGAAAGGCGAAACCCGGGTCGTTAGTGACAAAATCTGTAAGAATGTACATAGTTTGAACGATTCAAATGTAGAAGTGGGATTTGTTAAACAATCACGATATGTATTACAAAAACAAAACAAAAAGTGCTGCATATGAAAGATTTTTAAAAAAAATGAAATTGTATAATTTAATAATTTGTATCGAAATTTTTGATTTCTGTGTACATTATAATTATATATTATGATTCACTTTACAACAGCGGATAACACAAAGAAATCATTAAAAAGGGATGGACGAAAATATTAGATAAACATGTCTTAAAATATTGATTGTGGAATGAAAAAAGGACGTAACCCAATCATAATTTCTTTACAAGAGATTATCTGATATATCGACTCCACCAATGATAAGCAGTATCTCAATTATAGTAATCTTATATTATGAAAACCAGCATGAAAAATTATCGATTTAAATAAATGACTTAGACTTCAAACAAACAAATTGGATTTATTTATTGATTTGGCATTTACTTGGTAGAACTCCATTTTAATAGGGTAAAAATATCAAAGTATTTCAGTTCCACAGTTTTTTATATGTTATATGTTGATAGCTATTTTGGCTTTCGCCATCGTCAGAACTATGCTTTAAACGTAAATTTACTCAGCTATATATACTGGCTAAGAAGAGATACACAATGCATCATATTATTTACTCTAACATACTAATTCAAATTCTAATTACAATATAATGTAATTAGAATTTGTATTAGAGTATATTCTAATTAGAATTTGAATTAGTATGTTAGAGTGAATAATATGATGCATTGTGTATCTCTTCTTAGCCAGTATATATAGCTGAGAAAATTTACGTTTAAAGCATAGTTCTGACGATGGCGAAAGCCGAAATAGCTATCAACATATAACATATAAAAAACTGTGGAACTGAAATACTTTGATATTTTTACCCTATTAAGCAAATTGGAGCCTTGAAAGGACTTCATTATAAGTAAGGACTGTCCATAGATGTCTTGAAAAATTTTTAACCATTTTTTCACCTTCCTCCATCCATTGTCATGTGTTGTCACAAAACTTTCGAATGTTTTGTCTTACGTGACATTACATTTTTTAACTCATTTTGTTAAGGGTAGTGCATTAACGGGATATTTTTTATGTCAAAAAATTATCAATTATATACTCAATCAAAAGATGTATTGGTAATATGCTGGTCACATTCTCTATCAACTACCCTCACCCATCATTGAAAGTCATTGGAATTTGTCTAGCTTCCCTCTTCTCCCGTCAACCCTAGAGCGTGTCATCATTAATATCGACAACCGTTAAAGCACGTTGTTTTGCTCTTCTGAAAATTTTACTGAATTAAAATAAATGTGTAAACAGTTGTTAAAATGGCAAGTTACTTTTTCTTGTTTTTCTTTTCATACGTTTTATTTCTTTGAAAGTTATTAAGTTATGAAAAGCCATCGCAAAACAGATTGTGGTGTGAAAACTGATGACACGTGTTGCGCCTCTTTCAGGGACATCCTCAGACAATATTACTTTCAAAAAGCTTGTTTAAGTACGTTACAGTAAGTTTAAGTAAGTTACAACATAAATAAATATTTTCGCCGCGCGCTTTTACTTTTAGTCATATGAGACAATTATTCCGAAATTAATAATTCTAATCTACCGTCGGCTACTAGTGATAGTAGAATGTGAGAGATGGTTTGTTTCCCAATTCTCTGGAGAGTCAACGATCCGACTTACTGTGCTAAAGAGTGTCATGTGGTCAGGATGTTGCTCAGACGAAGGAATAATTTTGAGGGAATAGATATTGGAATTATTTTTATCTTTTTAGTACATTTAAATGAAAGCTTATTTTTAAAAATATTTTTATTATAATTTATTTAAATTGTATACACAATCCGCATGAGGACTAAGCTAACTCAACACTCAACAATCTCATGTTTCCCTCTATCATATTCACGCTACGACATTTGTTTCATCCACTTGGGATACCCGTACGGAATAAACACACTTATGCATCTACAAATGCGAACGAAAGAGTAAACCGTTTCTAAGACTGGTTTTTAACACGCTGATTTTTTAATTATACATTTAGATTGAATTTTGGTGCTCAATAAAAATTTGTATGTTTTTCAAACTCACACATTTTTCTTTATTTTGAATATTGTATTTATTTTGAATATTGATAGCTTAAGTGAGAATTCGAAGATTTTTCAAATGCAGATAGAACCGTCAAAAAGTCATTTTGTGAAAAAAAGTGCAGAAAAAATGAAACCATGTTTACCCAGGACGACGATGTATAATATATTTTTTTATTATTTATAAAAATATCTATTAAGCTCACCTATATCTGATTTGGGAAGCTGATTAAATTCTTCGCATTGATGAAGGTTTCGTTGATACAGTATTTTTCGTTCAGTATTGTATGTGATTGGAGGAGTAGAATGAATCAGAAATATGTTGTTTTCGTACAATCTTTTCAATTTTGCTTTTGGAAAATCTCGATTAATTAGTTCATACATATCCTTAATTCTTGTATTTTTTGGGCATTGTATCAGGTATGCCATTTTGTATTTCTGTTTTTGACTATTAGAAATAAAAAGAATTTTATTTGATGAAAATACTTTATAGCTATTATTGTCTAAAGCTATACACCAGTAATATCCATCGTTACTTGCATCGATGAAAACTATGTCTCCCCAAGAAATATGAACCTCTGTCGGGTTATACGACTCGGAATCAGTGAAGCAAAAAAAATCATATTCAGAAGTCTTCCATTTGCCTTTCAGTATTAATTCTAATTTGTTCGTATTTCCACCTGAAATAAATAAAAATATTCATATGTATATATAAATTCCCAGTCTCAATTTTTATTTCTGCTATTTTAATGGTATGTTATCAATGTCTGTATGTCCATTATGTCATTCTTAAGTCAACTTGTCACGTTCTATAAACATACAATAAAAATTGTTGTGAAAAAGGTCTTTTGGCCATCATTCGATTGTGTAAAACTTTCAATAAATATGGCAGTTATAAATATTATTGTAGCTGTAAATATTTTCACTTACCAATGTCTTCCGGAATATATTTCAATCTTAAAATTTGTTTTAAATCAGTTTTTTTTGGGGAATATTCGCAAACGATTTTTTTATATTTGCAGACCTGTTCTTTGTCGTACAGTATATCGCTTTCATCGAAATTTCCTTTCGCCTTAAAAAAGAAATATAATTACATACTTCAAATCTTTTTGAGAATGACTGCAAAAACATAAACACCCCAGTCTTTTTTTAGCGCGACTGTTTTGGACTGTACCGTTTCATTATTTTATGCAATTTACTCATTGTTACGCCTTTTTTGTTTATCGTTTTTTTACAAAAGAAGTGGTGACACAGCGTTAAAAAAAGTAACTACTCTGAAATTTGTTAAAATACATTTTTTAATCGTTTAATAGCATGTCATGGCCAAACATAGAGAGATAAATATGATTAAATAATCTAAATAAATTCACAAAATTTATTCGAACACAATTAATACAAACCTAAGATGGAATGGCAAAATTCCATACGTTTGTTCAAAAAATCGTGAACGATTATATTTTGGAACCGACAGCGACAGCAGCGATAACCTTGACATTACAAAGTAAATACAATTATGCATATATACACAGTGGCGGCTCGCGGGTATGATATTTGGGGGTGCTGTGGGTAGGTTAAAATTCAGTAAAAGACAATATTACTTATATTTTATTTAAAATATCAAAAATAATAACAATTAAAAGAAAAAGCTATTTGCAAATAAAGTCCATTCGTCTATTTTTGTTATTGACAAATTTTTCTATTACTTTTTCGTTAAAGTTTGGTATTTTTTCAATCATATCTTTCTCTATTGAAAGCATTGATGAAGCTGTCAATCTTTCTTGACTAGTTCAACTATAATACACATAACATGTATCTGTTTCTCGTTGTATTTTATATTAATGGTTAATACGTACACTAGAACGTATTAGTGGTACGTTAATAGTACGTTTTTTTTTATGTAATTTACGTACGATTATGAAATTTAGGTACAATTATTCGTCAATTTCCGGAACCAATGTATCGCGAAAAAAAAGGTTTGAGTGTAAATCGTGTAAATTGTATGCCAAACAATATTCACATCATGGTAACGGATAATATGGCCTCAGGTAATAAATTAATCTGTTTTAAAGTTACACCATGAGTTAAACAGATACACGACTTGATATAATATTTTCGATCTATGTTTCACAAGGAAGTCACCATGTCGTGGTATAAGACGATATCCGAGGTGGTTTTCTGGAGAGATTATCGGGGACATTAAAGTAAAGCATTTATATCATAAAGCCTGGAAGGCTTCTAAGAGTCCTCGAGACTATCAAATTTTTAGTAAATGTCGATCTAAGCTGAGACAAAATATTCGATTAGCCTACCGAACATATTTGAAAAGGATGGAAGATTGCATACGCGAAAATCCAATTTTTTTTGGAATTATATCAAATCTATCAGAAAAGATGGTGGATTCGCTGAGACAATGAATTGGAAGGGTCATGAAGTGGCAGGTCTGGGAGTGGCAGAAGCATTTGCTGGCCATTTCAGATCTGTATACTCAAATGATATACCACACCTTAATATTGAATCAATTTTAAAAAGTCGTACAAATGGTGCCCAATGCATTGATGTCATGCAAATCGATGAATCAGGTGTAATTTTTTTTACCAAAAAACTTAAAAACACCTGCTCGCTCGGTCCCGACAGGGTGCCTACATGTTTTTTAAAAGGATGTATTGACCTCATCAAAAGTCCTTTGTGTTATATATTTAATCTCGTTATGAAATCAGGCATTTTCCCTGAAATATGGAAAATATCTAAGATTACACCAATTTTTAAGAATGGCGCAGAATCATCAGTGGAAAATTATAGACCGGTGGCTGTTCTCTCAGCGCCAGCTAAGGTTCTTGAGATGATTATGCATCATATGATTTTAAAAAGGATTGAACCATTTATAATTAATGAGCAGCATGGGTTCAGAGTCGGAAGATCAACCGACACAAACTTGATGGTGTTTACGGATTACGTGTCGACGGCGTTAGATAAAGGACTGCAAGTTGACTGTTCTTACAATGATTTCTCGAAGGCATTTGACAGGGTCGATCATGACATTCTTTTGGAAAAACTCCAATTGATCGGTTTGTCTGATGGTTTTGTTAGGCTTTTTGGTAGTTATTTTAGGAACAGAAAACAATACGTATCGTATGGGCTTTTCGAATCAATGCCGTTTTGCACGTACTCTGGTGTTCCGCAGGGTTCAAACCTGGGGCCATTGCTGTTCACTATTTTCATAAATGATATAGCAAGCGTTATTAAAAATTCTATGTTCTTGTTATTCGCTGATGATTTGAAACTTTTTTTGAAGGTTGTCACCTTAGATGATTGTCATCGTCTTCAGTCTGATATAGATAATATAATAGATTGGGGGCGGTGTAACAAACTCGATTTCAATATTGATAAATGCAATCTTTTATCCTTTACAAGAGGGTCGCGAGTGTTATTTTTCCGTTATTCAATGAATGGCCGAATTCTCTCGCGAATTTCATCAGTCAGAGATCTTGGCGTACAATTTGAGAGCAAACTAACATTCTATAATCACATTAAGATTACTTGCAAGAAAGCATTACAAATGTTGGGCTTTGTCATCCGTACCACCAGAGTCTTTTCGGGAGTTAAAGTTCTAATATTAATGTACAACGCTTTGGTTCGAAGCAGACTTGAGAGTGGGTCAATTGTTTGGGCCCCAAGATGCTCGAAATATACCCTTATGGTGGAGAAGATTCAGAAGAAATTTTTGAGACTTCTCTATATGAGGGTGTATGGATATTACCCATGGCTTTATCCAACTGACTTTCTCTTAGGCATGCTTAACTTCAATAGTTTGAATGTTCGAAGAGAAATGTATCTGGCCATATATTTCTTTCGACTTATACGTGGCCAAAATGAGAATTCCACCATTCTTGAGAATGTGAATCTAAATGTTCCTGATTATTTTTTGAGAAATCGTGGACATGAATTGTTTGTTCTCCCAAGGTGTAGAACCAGCCTGCCAATGGGGATGCCACTGGGGAGAGCTTTAACGGTGTTCAACAATATTGCTTCGGATGTCGACATATTCCACGTAGACGTGGGTGAGTTCCGACGAATACTATTTTTTATGTATTAAAGTAGAGTTCGTCGGAGCTTACTCAGTTGACTTCTTTGCCATTTTTTTTTCTACTGATTTTAATATTAAATTGTACTATTTTTTTTCTCCATTGTAAAAGTTTTAAATTTATAATTTGTCAACCTTTTGCAATGTTAATTAAATAAATAAATAAATAAACGACATATAGTATTTTACGTATGTAAGTTGTTTTCTAATCTAGATATCTCAACAAAATTTTTCTACTAGAAATGCTTGTTACTCGTTTGCAAAACCTTTTTTTTGTTTCGAAGAGAGTAGTGAGAGACAACTAGTGAACTAATTGGAAAGGTTGGAAGATTTTTTAAACATTACAAGCGACTATGCCTTCGAACGTTAAAAAAAACTGTTCTTACTGATACTTGAACCCGTGAAAAAGGTTGACCACTACGGACGTGACTAGAGCACTCGTATACATGACAATTACTTATACTATGGCATCATTAACCCATTTCTTAAAAATTAGAATATTCATTTTGATACATTTGATAATAATATTATTCGGGCAAAATTTCCTAATCAGACAAAAATCATTCCATTGTCTATCTCTATACGTTTTCCATCATATTTTTTCATGGAAAACGATTAAAATATATTTTTTTTTAACCCTCGCTTCAGTGATTTGTTTTAAATTGTAATTTATTTGGCCCCAGAGAAGCCAACTGTTTACTAAAGCTTTCGCCGATAAATCGAATTTCCCCCAGATTCGATTCTGTGACAGATTTTTAATCGTTGGAAAAATTTCAGAAAACCTTAGCACTTGTATGCATTTATTTTAAATATATTATATGTATATCAAAAGTAATTTTAGAATTGTGCTCTCACCTGAATAGAATCATTTTGAAATAATTTTGATATTAACCATTGAGTTGCATTTTCGCCAACATTTATAAACTCAGTGTCGTGTACTGCGAAAAATCGAGATAAAATATAATCTTGTTGCAAAAGATAGTCCTCTTGGCACAAAATCATTGCCTCGGTGGCGGTAACTTCACTTTTTGCTGTGATATGCTTTAAGCACGTCACAGCTGAACTATTAAAACTGCTATTTTCTGCAGGGCACGGGTTACCGACTGCCGAAAGAAATTTAATATCCACGAAATGCATACGGTGATATTGATTTTGAACACCGACGACGTATAGTCGATTTGAAACTATATTCACCACATTAAGCATGGACATGTTATTTGTTGAGTCTTCTTGCCATAAGGATAGTTGCACATGTCCTAAATTTGAACTCTGATTATTTTGGTTGCTGAATGGCCTGTTTTTAAAAGCTTCAATATGATTGGTCCAATACAAATGTTGATGTATTATATTTATTTTTTTATTATTTTTTGTTGTAAATAAACAATTAAAGCACTTGCTTTGATTAAATTTTGTGACTTCATTTATATCTATACCCATACGATACATTACATTTTCTAATGTATATGTATCGTCCATCTTATCTATAGGACGAAAACCAAAATAAATTTGATATCTATTACTAAAGTGGTTTTGTCTGTTTTGACCTTCACACATGCAGTATAAATAATTCAAAGAAAACAGAATAATTAGGTTTTTACACAAGTCCATGATAACTCGGAATAAACCGTTCAGGTTTTCATATATGTACTTTACAATATCACGGCTTTTTTCTTGTTAGTTTCTTTAGTCCTTGATCTGTAATATTATATAAATACATTAGTTAGAAAAAAATATCAATGCAAAATTCATTGTCAAAAACAAATATAAATGGTCATCGTTTGAACCAGCGATGCCCGAAGTGCGGGCCAGTCTGTTCGTAATTGCGGCCCGGCAAACAATTTTGAAAATATAAATCGAAATTCTACATATCAAAATGAAATGATGAAAAAACTACATAATAACTAATCTAAATATCTTAGTTACAAAATCTTCTTTATCACTACGATGTTTCAGAAGAATTGCTGCAAGAGTTGCTGAATTAATAGTCGTAAATAAAATAAAAAAAATTATTTATAAACAAGTTTTCAAAAATCAATTCCCAAAGCAACTATCCAAATGTATGTGGAAACGCTTCACTTTTCTCCCTTATTTGGATCGACTTACACCTGCGAGCAAACTTTCTCAGTTATGAATTTGAACAAGTCAAAGCAACGCAACCGACTAACAGATGAAAATCTACACGCGATCTTACGTTTGGTCACAACGAAGCACGATGCCAAACATGATCCTATGGGGTAGTGAAAACAATTACCATATAAACCGTAAATAAAAAGAATATAAAATATTATCAATTATCTTACATTGATTTTTTTCTCTAGCTTGGGCCGGATAATAAATAATGTCCAAAATGAGGCCCGTTCTTTAAAAAGTTTGGCTACCCATGGCTTAAGCAGTGAACATAATCATTCGTCAAAGCTCATTTAAAAAAATGCAATATCACTTCTTTTTGATAAGGTTGAATGATTGTATCTACGCTTATTATTTGTATTCTAAGGAATTTTACACAGAGTATCATATACTATTTAACGTCTTCCACTTCAATTAGTGTACAATTAATAACATTAAAATCTTCTGTGCTTTTGTGTATACATTTTTATTCTCTAAAAACATATATTATGGTTAATTGTATGTTAAATTTTTATTTTTAGGCATAAATATTCTTAGTCGAATGTGTTCTAAGAAAGTGGGACTGATTGACTTTTATGTGTTGCAATTATTTCACATAACTGACAATTGAAGCAGGTCTTATTATACTTTTCATCAATTTTAGTTGTATCGTTAAAGAAGAGTTTTCACAGACTCGTTATAACGTCACAACTCATAAAAATGTATTCATACAACTGAACAGTTCAGCATGAACATATGGTCCATAACTGAAGAAACTTCTGAAACAAAAAACAACATAGAGAAACTCTTATAAAATAGTAAAGATAAGTAAGAAAGATTTTCTCAGGCAGTATCTATTGCTTAACCCAGCGTTTTCTAAACTGTGCGGAATTTTTTCTTTAAAAAAATATCATTCTATTTTAATATACTATTTCGAAAAGACATGTTTTTTACTTAGTTCTTAAAAGGCCAGTTGACTTGTATATGAAAAGTATTTTTTAGCACCGAAGGAAAAGTGTGTGATATTTATTCCAATGTAATTCTAATTATACCATACAGAGGTAAACTGTTCAATTAGCGAGGGCATTTAGAAGTGTATAACGTTTAAAAAATTGGAAAAAGTAAAAAAGATCATAAAAGGTACAAGTAAACACTCACCAGGCTTATTTGGTTGTCACATCTGTGTGTGTTTTTAAATTCGTTTTATCCGAATTCAAATTCATCAATTTTAAATATTGCAAATAAAAAACAATCACGTAAAAGATATTTTGAAAATAGAGTTGTTAGTTATATTCCATATTATCACAACAACAAAATGTTTCGATAACGTATGTTGTAACTTGGCACATTGTCACCTAAATAATGTTTAAGAATATAAAAAAACTTTCTAGTCCGCTACGCAGTGATCGACCAGTGGTGTAACAAGGGGGACAAATACTTAAAAAGCTGCAAATGATTTTATTTTTCTAATTCATATCAGTTGACTATGTACGTATGATGAACAAATAGTTGTTACAAGAGACTATGCGATTCCTTTACTATTCTTTGACACAATTCGCTACACCAAAGCAACAGTGGGATATGTTGTAAATATTAGTTTCGAGATAATTTAACTTTAAAGTTTGTTTCGCTTATTTTACGTTTTTTTTTTGTATACAATTATCTTTACATATAAAGTTATTCTGCTAATTTCACTGATGATTTGAAGTTACAGGTCAATATCAACAATCGTAAAAGAAAGATTTTTCTTTAAAATAGGTCATTTAAAAAAATATATATTTTAGTGTTTTAAAATAAAGGTTTACGTTTTAGTAATCAATTGGCATACTTATATAAAAATCGCCATTTTTGTCAAACATTTGATATCACTGTTACTTTATAGTAGTGAATGTAGTGACTTAGGTCTCCAATCCAGGGATTGTAATAGTAGTAATCCCGGGATTTCAGGGTTTAGGATAAGAAGTGAATCGGTGAGTGACTTAAATAAATCCGTAAATTCCTGCTTTCTTGAAATCGGCCCCACACTTTTTTATTTTAGAAAATCTCGTGAATTCCCATGATTTGAAAATCTGTTAGGAAAAATTGTTGAAATTTACATTTTTTTCACCGTTTTTTGTACATTATTTTAAAATCTCTTAATTTCAAATCCCGAATTTCTCCCGGTATTGGAAACATTGTGAATCCAGAAATCCCATAATGACATAAAAAATCCGGAATTATATGCCTAGTAGCGATAAACATATTTTAGCACGTAAAACAAGTATTGGTTTGGGAGTCGATGACAGACAGCCACACAAGCTGATTCAAATCATACGTCAATGGATAAATACCGCCTACTTTTGAGTCGAAGCGCCATGTTGGGCGTTTGCGAATTTGCTGAAAATAAACTTTTATAAGAGTTTTTGCATTATTTGATCCAAGACGATGCATTTAGGTGTTTTTATTGTACATTTAGTGAACTAAAGACAACCATGTTATTACATAAATTACTACAATGGAGAGAAGAAAGACATTCTCTACGCCACTAACTGATTTTAATTCTTTATCAATTTTATCAGAGAAAGTGATAATGTTGTATATTTAGCAATAATCTCAAAAGTTAATTCAATTTACTTTGCTTATCTTACAAGGTAGGGCATGCCCTGCCCTTCCATTGATTCACACTCAAGTGATAATCTGATAATCACATTTAAAATCTTGATTTCAATTTAATCACACTTGCTCAGTTCTGCTATGTTTTGAAAAATCTTGATATTTCTGGCTCGGTACCTTTTGCCTTTAGTATAATGGGTTTTTATAAAGGACACATAGGTAGTGTAAATTTAAAAAATCGCACTTTAAGTAGATTTATCTCACATTTTTATTAAACATGATTATTCTAAATGGTTTTAATGGTTACAGAGTTTTATTCATTATTAAGTACAATATGACAAACTATTAGTACAAGAAATATTCAAAATGTTAACCACTAGCAAATGAAATCAGGTTAAATAGAAATTCAGTTAGAAAGGTAAATTGATTAAGTATTTCTTGAATGTTTGTTATAAGAAGTAAACTAATTTTGTTATACAAAAAAAATAACAAGTGTCGAGTGAAAGTTTTTATACAGCTCTCAAGAAAATTATTTTTTGATATTTTTCACAACAAAAGCTTCATTTTTTTTACAATCAACCAACAGCAATGGCTTTAAACTTAGTGATACATTTATTTATTATATACATAAACACGATACATTCATTTACTAAACGTCAGTTCAAGTTCATCCGTGCACTTGAACGCCTGAAGACGCCGAAAGGCGAAACCTGGGTCATAAGTGACAAAACTTGTGTGAATGTACGTAATTTGAACGATTCAAATTTATTATTAAAATTCCACCAAGCACCTTCAGTCGAAATCTTAAATTACATGATAATTCTGAGTAAACGAAACAATTTAAAATCACAATGGAGGTATCTCAACAGAACTTTTTCTACGAAAACTGTTTGTTTCTCAGTCGCTCAAGCAATATTTCTTGAAAGAAAGTAGTAATGGTAAAAGGATAAGGCTGAGACAGGACTAGTGATTATGTTATCGCTCTCGCTACGCCCAGTTATTGAATGATCGGAAGGAACGGGAGGGAGTTTTATAAACGTTTTATCACGTTTTTATCACGGATATACACGAGAAACTTTAAGCTGTATACGTATTCAACATTCTTAATGACTAGAATATAAGAAAAAATATAAAAAACTGACTTACTTCAAAAAGTGAAAATTGTTATTGAATGCGTTTTTTAAGTGAATGCAAGAAAATCGGAGATGAATTTAAAAAATCCCCACTAAAACAACATGCATTCAATCACCTTGGTTCTGATGCTCGTAAGAGCTTACGTTACGTTTTCTTGGGCGAAGTCACAGCGAATGCAATTGGAACACGGCTTAAAGCGACTCAAAATATCATACAAACTGATCACGACGTTCGTTTTGTCACTACGACACTATACTGGTAGTGACCATTTGATATTTCGTGCCGCACTGAGTTGGTTTCCATTCGCTTTGATTCCGTCCACGTAAGACTTACAGTTACAGATTAAAGCACAGTGGTAGACGACGTTGGTTGCGCGATCGTTTCATGTTTACCGACGATTTTGGTAAATAGTAAACGATCGCTTGGCTTACATCGCCTAAGCTGAACAGGGTCCTTGTGAAGGGCACGATGCTGGTGGTCATGATATTCTATTTCAGCACATTGATACGTTTCCACTTGTGAAGAATCGGTTTCAGATGAGTTTTTTTCGAATTTCAGCGATTTTATTCCTGCATAATTATAAGTGCCGCGGCGATGTTGCGGTATTTTATTTGTTGATCGATGAGGTTGTGATTGATTTAAGCCTAATAACTTGAACCATACTTTTCTAGATTTTTCGTTTAAAATAATAATGAATATAAACAAAACAAATCCTTGAGATGTCGCTGTGAAGCAAAAAATGTACGCAATGTATATATTGTTGGAAAATAAACCAAATAACCAACTGACCCCGTAGAGAAAGAACATTAATATAATGTTATACATTTTTACCAATTTTTTCGTCTTATGTCCATGACATTTAATTTCTGTTGCAATAAATAGATTATAAACAATAAGCAAGAAAATAATTGTGTTTGCAGTTACAGTGAACGCCACGGGAAGAAAAAGGGTTGCCATAAATCCAATTCCACTAGGATAACAAAAATCTTTTTGAAAATTTCCTTCTTTAAAATTCAAATAATAACTATGATAATCGATGTATAGTAAAATACCTATTGGGAAAATGGGTGTTATCCATCCTAAAAAGCATGCTTTTAATAACCTATTCGGATCGCTGCTGTCAAATACTCTTTTTACTTTCACGTATGACATGACAGCTGAATAAAGCATCCACGCGAAAGACGACAGCACTGAGTAATGTAAAGCGACTCCAGCATTAAGACAAATCCGAGGATCGTACGTCGAAAAATCGAGGATGGAATTGACAAGAAAAGAAATTATTACCAACGCCACGGACGCTGATAAATGCATCCACACCTTATTAGCAAACGATTTTCGCCATTCTTTTGAAATCACACCGGTAACAATTATTACAATTATTCCAATCAATGAAAGGCTACAACATATATATGTTGTAACTGACAACATGAAATCATGCTCTTTTTTGAAGTCGTCGTCATTGTATCTGATAACCTGAGCAAAGTGGGTCATATGATAGCACCTGCAAACATCCATCTCGCGTTGACTACTGGCTGGATAAAATAAACATCTTTTGGTAGACCACTTTTTTGATTGAAGATCCCAAAAAGCACAAGTTTTGTGTTTATTGGAATGGGTATCATTAAAAGTTCGAAAGTATATCTCAACGTACTCGCTTTTCTTGAGACAGTTTTTTTCTCCCATTGAAATATCGAGCACTCTACTATTTACTTTCCATTTCGGGCTTTGATCATTCACGAAGGCTGTGTCGTCATTGAATAAAATAAACGACAAAGCTGATGAGTCAGTTTTACAGAGTCTTGGTGGGATTCTGACAACGATCTCGTTTTGATGATTATGAACGGCTGAATACAAGTTATCGGCTAGAAATAAAAAAAAAACAAAAATGTCTTAATATCATCATCTTAAATTACCTACTGAGCAATAATAATATCTGCCGACGTAGTCGTCCAATTATATATAAACTGTTTCTACTTTGAGATTTGAATCCGTGACCTTCGTTACCAAAGCCAGTGGTGTTGACCATCGACCACGCAGACGGCGATTGTCTATTAACCGCACTCTATTACCTTCCTTATCATCTCCACCATTAGTTCATTTTTTTATTATCCATATCTACTCCCAATGTATCTTATCAAATTAAGCATACATTTTTCAACGAGAACTGGTTTTAACGCAGTCGCTCAACTTCTCTTTTTCCAAATAGAGTAAAGAATTGAAGGATTGGAAGTGTAGGAGGAAAATAATGACATCACAAGTAACTAACAGACTTTGATAAATCGATCAAAATATTCTGTTCATACTGGGACTCGAACCCGTGAGATCCAGCAAGGAAGCCTACAACGCTAACCACTGCGCCATAGGACCCTACAGTAGTTCATTAGCCTAGCCTAGATTATCAGGAATGAGCAGTACCATAAAGTGTACTGTTTTATCTACTACGTTACGTACCTTCAGTAAGAGGTTGCATACCAAAACTGGTTCCATTCTCATTCGTTTGCACTTTGATTCCCGTTACTGCATTCCGGACTTCTCGTTTGGAAACTATAACTTCTATATTGGAGCTTGTCACATTGATCATTGTTTCATTGGCGGGAATCTCGACTGAATTGACTATCTTACTGAGACTTCGAAGGATTGATTCTTTTGGGACGTTTTCTTCTTTGTCACCCAGGAGACTGCTTACGTCACTGACAGCTGTCGTCAGATTTTCGACATTCACAGGGCTCTGTAGAATTTTTTGAAGATTTTCTTGCACTATTACATTTTCAGGTACACCCTGTAATGTTTAAACGGACATAAGTTAACTCTTAATATGAATTTCGGGCTTAAAATAGCAATATTTTTTTAGCAACCTTGTTTCAATGTGCCAGTAAACTTAAATTCACTTGAAAATACAGGGTTTTAGAAAGCAGTCACTGCTATGATATTAAATAGTGTACATACATAAAAAATTGATGAATTGATGGCAGAAAAATTGGTCTAAAACTCTAATCACTTTTAGGGTGTTCAATGACAATACTTGGTGAAAAGGCATTATATTAATAAAAGCACAATATTCCTTTGTACTTTATTAAACTTTATTTAAAAAGGAATATTGTGTTTTTATTAGCCAAAACTCTAAGCTAAATTTATGTACATATATCAATAATAAGAAAGCAAATGTTATAAGACAACTGATTGTTATCTTTCCAATAAGAAAAAAAATATCAAAAAATATTTGACATTACAGCTAAATGCGCCTAAAATTTTTTTTTTTGATAGATTGTACGAGATTAACTCGATGATTTTTAAAATTTAGTGAGTAAACATTTTATCTTATATAAACACGGTACATTAATTTACTAAGCGTCAGATCAAATTCTCCCGTGCACTTGAACACTTAAAGATGCCGAAAGGCGAAACCCGGTTCGTTAGTGACAAAACTTGTACTTAATTTGACCGATACATATATTATATTTAAATTCTTTAATAATGAATAAGATTTTTGTAGAAAAAAATGTTTGATATTTTTTAATCAATACTTACTCTGTATTTAATTCCCCAAAAGGCTCCGACGTTATAATCTCCCAGGCATATGTAGACTGTTATTGAAAACTCCGTCTTGTCAACAACCGTTTTTCCTGTATTTGATTAAATCATTATGCCGATCGTATTACTATTTGTTAAACAATCACGATAATACAAAAACAAAACAAAAAATGCTTCAAATAAAACGAAAAATTTCCCAATAACATTTTTAGAAAATGACATTGTATAATCTTATAATGTGTATCGAAATTTTTGATATCTGTGCACTTTACAATTATGCATTATGATTTACTTTGCAACAGCGGATTACAAAAAGAAATCATTAAAAACGAATGGATAAAAATGTTACATAAACATTTTGCCTTAACATATTGACTGTGGAATTCAAAAATAACGTAATCCACTCATAATTTCTTTACAGGAGACACGAAAAACGTTTTTTGATGATTATGGGTCAAATGCAAATTATGAAATATGCATAATCTTGCTTTTTTCAAACTTAAATTTAGGTATAAATTCGACATTTTCAGCTTACATCCTTTTGATAGAATTTGTATCAAGACGTTTCGAGGGCGTAGGCGAGTAGGCAGTTGCCTAGGGGTGACAGGTCCAAGGGAGCGCCAAATGATCATAGTATTTTTAAAAATGATTTTTTGATTATTTTTGACAAACGACTTTATCTTAAAATAAAAATGATGCCTCAATGTCTTTGATTTTCAAAGGTAGTAATATTATGACTGATGGGTAAACAGTAGTTAAATTTATCGCGAAAATCTTCTTTAAATGTTGCATTTACCGATCTTAGCACTGCAAACACTGTAATGTAAAAAATATTTAGAAAAATAGTAAGAGCGCTATTTCAAACTCTGCCTAGGAACGTCACTGAGTGATACATTGTTGTTATCGAAAAAAGCTGTTTTGAAAAAACTGTGGGCTATGTGCGTTCTTTTTCCTTTACGATGTCGATATATCGACTCCACCAATGATTAAGCAGTATCTCGATTATAGTTATCTTATATTATGAAAACGAAATACCAGCATGAACAATTATCGATTTAAATAAATGACTTAGACTTCAAACAAATAAACTGAAGCCTTAAAAGAACTTCGTTACAGGAAGGGACTGTTCATAAATGTCGTGAAACAATTTTAACCATTGTTTCATCTTTCTCCATCCATTGTCACGTGTTGTTACAAAACTTTCGAACGTTTTGTCTTACGTGACGTTACATTTTCAAACTCTCCTGATTTTTTTCAGGAGAGTGCAATAACGCGATATTTTTTCCGTTAAAAAATAATTATTATATACTCAATCAAAAGATGCAATGGTAATATGCTGATCATATTCTTTATCAACTACCCTCATCCATCATTGTAAATCAATGGATTTTTTTAGCTTCCCTCTTCCCCTTCAACCCTAGAGCGTGTCATCATTAATAGTGCAGGAGAAGCAATCTACCATTTTCGAAGATGTAACTTTTTGTTGAAACGATATTTTAGATTAAAAGTGTAAGAATCGGAATTAAATGTATATTTGATATTTTAATTTTATTTTAATGTCGTAATTATAAAAGCATATTTAGAATAGACAGAACTGCAGATAGACCTTCGGTGCTCTCAAATGTTCTTGAATGGCTGAAATAAATCTGCAGATATAACCTTGGTGCACTAATTTGCGTTGGCATCGGATCAGGTATTTTTTAAAAATTGTATAAGCAATCTGTATGAAAATTTTACTTACTCAACAATGTTAAGTCTCGTTCTCGCATATGCACGTTACGACATTTCTTTCATACAACTGGGATACCCATTTTTTTCAAATAAAAACACAAAAAGATTTTTCAAAAAGTCATTTTGTGAAAAAAGTGCATACGCCATGCTATGACGATGTATAATATATTTTTTTATTACTATTAAAAATGTAAATTAAACTCACCTATATCCGTTTTGGGAAATTGTTTAAATTCTTCACATTGATGAAGATTTCGTTGATATAGTATTTTTAATTCAGTATTGTTTGTAATAGGAGGTGTAGAATGAATCAGAAATGTGTAGTTTTCGTACCATCTTTTCAATGAAGCATTTGGGAAATCTCGATCAATTAACGCAAAGACATCCGAACGTGTTATTTCTTTTGGTAATTGTATCAGGTATGCCTTAACATATTTCTGTTCTTCACGGTTAGAAATAAAAAGAATTTTATTTGATAAAAATAGTTTATAGTTCTCTTTTTTTGAAACCATACACCAGTAATACCCATCATTACGTGTATCGATGAAAACTGTGCGTCCCCAAGTAATATGAAGAACTATTGGGTAAAACGTAAAGGAATCAGTGAAGCAAGAAAAATCATATTCAGAAGTCTTCCATCCGCCTTTCAGTATCAATTCTAATTTGTTCGTATTTCCACCTAAAATAAATAGAAATATTAATTTATACAACTGATTCTCAATATTTATTTTGGCATTTTCACTGTAGAATTTTAATGGTATACTATCGATGCCTTTATGTCCATTATTTAATTCTAAAAGCAACTTAAAATGGTCTGAAAGCATACAGTAAAGATTGTTATGAACAGGATTTTTTGACCATCATTTAATTGTGTAAAACTTTCAACAAATATGGCAGTTGTAAATATTATTGTAGCTGTAAATATTTCCACTTACCAATGTCTTCCTGCATATTTTTCAATGTTAAAATCTGTTCTAAATCATTTTTTTTCGGGGAATATTCGCATTGAATTTTCGAATATTTGCAGACCCGTCTTTTCATCCTGAGTTTTTCAGTATAAAAACTTATTTTTAAAAAATCATGAAAATCATTATCTGGGAACACCCAATCACTTTCAATATCCTTAAAAAAAGAAATATAATTAAATTTTTCAAATCTTTTTAGGAATGACCATAAAAATATATAGACACCACCCCAGTCCTCTTTTTACGCGTTTTATTGTTTTGGACGGTACCGTTCTTTTTTCAACCCGATTCTTTATCATAGATTTTTTACAAAAGATCTGGTAACTCTGCGCAAAATCATGTGATCTGATTGATGACTGCTCTAAAACTTGTTGAAATACATTTTTTGAAATCGTTTAAAATCATGCCTTGGCCATAAATTTTATAAGCAAAATATTTCCCACAGATAATGCCACTAACTATTCGCAAATCATAAATTTACTACACACAATGGTAATGGTTTCGTATATACTACGAGTGAAGATATTGACGAAATCCTACTAGACCAAATGATAACCGACAAGAACTGATTTCTACGGCTATTAACGAGTTAGATAATAAGTGACGAGGAAGTAGAATAACCAACATTTAAAGCTGAAAAAAATTAAGAAAGAACTAAAAATGTCAATATAGATTGTAATTATATTTTTGACAATCGATCCTCAATAAATCTTGGCGTGTTAGAAATTTTCAAAAAAACGAATGGAGACTGCATAGTCTCCGCGGAAATCAATAAAAATTACAGCCACGAGAAATGCTGAAATAAAACCTGTAACTAACTAAATAATTGACTGTTGGATCAACTTAATAAATCCAATGTATCAATAATCGACATAGATTAAGAAGAAAGATAGGGAAAACGGCATTTCATCAAACGGTTCAGAGCGAAATTCAATACGTCCGTTCAAAAAATCGCGAACGATTATATTTTGGAACCGACAGTGACATCAGTGATAACTTATGCATTATAAATTAAATTATTTATATATACATAATATGTATTTGTTTCTCGTTGTATTTTTATATTAATGGTTAATATGTTCAAAAACAAAATTGTGAGAATTTATTAAGAGCAAATTTTAGTTTAAAATATAAAAAAATCAAGGTTTTTTTTATGAAATTTACGTGCAATTACGCGTCAATTTTTGGAATCAATGTGTCGCGTAAAAATGGTTAAGGTGTAAATCGTGTGCCAAAAAATATTCACAAAATGGTAACGGATAATATGGCCTAAGATAATTAATTAATCTGTTTTAAATATTAAAAAAAAACACCATGAATTCAACAGATAACAACACATAGTATTTTATGTATCTAAGCATATTGTTTTCTAATGTAGGTATCTCAACAAATGTGTTTGCACAACCTTTGTTTTTTTTCGAAGAGAGTAGTTATAGAAGTATATTAGATAAAACAGGACTTGTAGTGAACTGATTCCTCTCGCAACACTCTATTATTTTAGGTTTGGAAAGGTCGGGAGATTTTTTAAACATTACAAGCAACCATACGTTCGAACGTAAATCGATTGAAAAAACTGTTCTTACTGATACTTTGAACCCGTTAAGAAAAAGTTGATCACTGCATAACGGACCCGACTAAAGCACTCGTATACATGACAATCACTTATACTATGGCATCATTTAGCCATTTTTTGAAAATTTGTACTTACATCTATATGCTTCTGAGGCCCAGTTATTACCGTGTGTTTTTATACACACCCCATTTTGATTAAGAAGGCATAAAATATTCATTTTGATAAATCTAATAATAGTATTATTTAGACAAAATTGCTTAATCAGACAAAAACCATTCCATCGTCTATACTTTTTACAGCATATTTTTTCATGTAAAACGATTTAAATAAATATTTTTTTTACCCTTCGCTACTCTGATTTTTTAAAATTGTAATTCATTTGGCCGCAGGGCAGCCAACGGTTTATTGAATATTTTGCAGATAAATCGAATTTCTTCCAGATTCGATTCTGTGACAGATTTTTAATCGTTGGAATTTTTTTAGAAAATCTTAGCACTTGTATGTTATTTATTTTAAATATGTTATAAATAAAAAGTAGTTTCAGAATAGAACACTCACCTCTCTATTGCGTAATTGATATGATTTTGACCTTAACCACTGGGGTCCATTTTCGCCAACATTTATCCACTCATTATCACGTACAGCGAAAAATCGAGTTAAAATATAATCTTGTTGCAAAAGATATCCTGAGTCCTCTTGGCACAACGTAATAGCCTCGCTGGCGGTTACTTCACTTTTTGCTGTGATATGCTTTAAGCACGTCACAGCTGAACTATTGAAACTGCTATTTTCTGCAGGGCACGGGTTACCGACTCCCGAAAGAAATTTAATATCCACAAAACACGCACGGTGATATTGTGTTTGACAACCGACGACATATATTTGATTTGAAGCTATATTCACCACATCAAGCATGGACATATTATCTGTTGAGTTCTCTTGCCATAGAGTATGTCCTAAATTTGAACTCTGAATATTTTGGTTGTTGAAAGGTCTTTGTATAAAAGCATTTATATGATCGGTCCAATACAAATATTCATATCTTTTCCTAAACATTTTATTGTGTTTTAAATTAACAAAACAATTAAAGCACTTGCTTTGATTAAAATTTGTTAATTCATCTGTAGGTATCATTATATGATATATTTCATTTGCATTCTCTATATTATCTGTGGGATAAAAACCAATAAAATGCTGAATTGTACTACTTAAGTTATTTCGTATGTTTTGGCCTTGACACATGCAGTATAAGTAATTCAAAGTAAACAGAATAATTATATTTTTACACAAGTCCATGATAACTCGGAATAAGCCGTTCGGGTTTTAGTATACTTCAAAATATCACGGCTTTTTTCTTGTTAGTTTCTTCCTTGAAGTCCTTGATCTGTAATATTATATAAACATAGTATTTAGAGAAAAATATCAATGCAAAATTCATTGTCAAAAACAAATATATGTTTGGTCTTCGTTTGAACGAGGGATGCCCAAAGTGCGGCCCAGTCTGTTCGTAATTGAAGCCCGGCAAACGGTTTAGAAAATATAAATCGAAATTCTACATATCAAAATGAAATGATAAAAAAACTACATACTAACCAATTCAAATATCTCAGCAACAAAATCTTATTTATCACTACGATGTTTCAGAAGAACTGCTGCAAGAGATGCTGAATTTACATTCGTGAACAAAATAACAAAATATGTGTAAACAAGAGGATATCCACAAATTTCACAAAAATCAATTCCTAAAGATAGCAATTTAAATATGTGTGAAAACGCTGCAATTTTCTTCCTTATTTGGATCGACTTGCAACTGCAAGTAAAAACCTAAATTCATAATTTAGATTCGATTTTACTTTTTTTACACGCAATATTACGTTTTGCCACAACCGAGCACAATGCCAAATATTATCCGATGGGCTAATGAAAAACATTGCCATATAAGCCATAAATAAAAAGAATTTTAAATATTATCAATTATCTTTAAAAAAAATATTTTTTGGGCCGGATGATAAATAATATCTAAAATGCGGACCGTTATTAAAAAAAATTTGGGCACCCGTGGTTTAAATAGTGAACATTATCATGCGTCCAAGTTCTTTTAAAAAAAATCTTTATCATTTCTTCCTGATAAAGTTGAATGATTGTATCTACGCGTATTATTTATATTCCAAGAAATTTTACACAGATTATCATATAATATTTAACGTCTTCCACTTCAATTAGTGTACAGTTAATAAAATTTTAATCTTCTCTGTTTTTGTGCTTAATTGTACTGCTTAATTGTATGTTAAAGTCGTATTTTTACACAAAAATATTCTAAGTCGAATGTGTTCTGAAAAAGTGGGACTGATTTGCTTTCATATGTTGCAATTTGTTTACATATCTGACAATTGCAGTAGCTCATTTGGCTAATTCATAAATGATATAATAGGCTTACAATTTTCATTAATTGTTAAATTTTAGCTATTTTGCGTGGGAAGAATTTTCACAGATTCGTTATAACTAGGGTATCCAATCCCGGAGCCTTTTTCCAATCCCGGGATTTCGGGATTGATACATTTTCGGGATAAGTTTACCGAGGAATTTTAAATCCTCAATTCCCTATACCTTTACCTCAGATTATCTGCAAACCTTGTTTTGTTTTTTTTAGCTCACCGAGGAATTTGAAATCGCCAATTTGGTGTACTTTTATCAAGGATTGACCCAAAACATCGTTTTTTTTTAGCTCTCCGAGGAATTTGATATCCACAATTTGCCAATTCCGTCTCACTTTTCGGGATTTACTCAAAATTTCTCAATCCCGAAATCCCGGGATTTCGGGATCAGAAAGTTGAACGGGATCCCGGGTCCCGGGATTGGATTCCCTAGTTATAACGTCATAATTCATAGAAATGTATTCATACAACTATACATATGAGCATATGGTCCATAACTTAAGAAACTTCTTGTACAATTAACAACATTGGGAAACTCTTATTAAATAGTAAAGATTAGTTAGAAAGATTTTCTCAGAGCACTATCTATTGCTTAACCCAGCGTTTCCCAAAATGTGCGAAAATTTTTCTATAAAAATATAATTCTTTATAAAATTTTATTTAAACAAACGTGTTTTTCACTTAGTTCTTAAAGTACCAATGGCATATCAAAAGTATTTTTTAGCAACATAAGAGAAGTGTGTGATATTTATTCAAATGTAATCTGATTATACCATACAGGGGTAAACTGTTTAATTAGCGAAGGCATTTAGAAGTGTTTAACGTTTGAAAAATTGCAAAAAGTAAAAAAGATCATAAAATGTACAACACTCACCAGGCTAATTTGATTGTCAAGTCTGTGTCAGTTTTTTAATATTAATGTATCCGAATTCAAATTCATTAATTGTTTATATTGTAAATAAAAAAAACAATCACGTAAAATATATTTTGAAAATATTTTCAAATAGAGTTGATAATTATATTCCATATAATACCAACAACAAAATGATTCGATGAACGCAAGTTGTAACTTGGCACATTTTCACTTAAATAATGTTTAAAAATATGAAAACGTTATAGTCCGCTACGTAGTGATCGACCAGTGGTGTAACAAGGGGGACAAATACTGCTGCAAATAATTTTATTTTTCTAATTCATATCAGTTGACTATGAACGTATGATGAACAAATAGTTGTTACAAGAGACTATGCGATTCTTTTTCTATTCTTCGACACAATTCGCTACCCCAAAGTAACAGTGGGATATGTTGAAAATACTAGTTTTGGGGTAATTAAACTTACATTTTTCTATATACTATTATCTGTATATATATTTATTCTACTAATTTCACCAATGATTTGAAGTTACATGGCAATATCAGTTATTTTCAAATTTTGTTTTATTAAATATATTTTAGTGTTTCATTATAAAGGTTTACCTTTAAGTAGTCAATTAGCATACTTATATAGTTATAGGCATTTATTAAAAACTCATGTCACTGTTGCTTTATGCTAGCGAGTGTAGCGACTAAAGTCCCGAAATTTCAGGGCTTAGGATAAGAAGTGAAATCAGTGAGTGATTTAAATAAATCCGTAAATTTCTACTTGCTTGAAATCGACCCCACATTTTTTTATTTAAGAACATCTGGTCAACTCCCATGATTTGAAAATTGGTTAGCATAAATTGTTGAAATTTACAATATTTTTCACCTTCTTTTGTAGATTATTTTAAAATCTCCTAAATCCGAATCCCGAATTTTCCCGGTATTGAAAAAATTGTGAATTCAGAAATCTCAGGAAGGCATAATAAATCCTGGACTATATGTCTTAGTAGCGTAGCCACCACTGGCTAATTTTAATTATTTATCAATCTTATGATAAAATGGATAATGTTTTTCATTTATCAATAATCTCCAAAATTACCTCAATTTATAATTAACTTTGCTTATCTTACAAGGTAGGGCAGTTCAGGGCTAACGTAAATGATAACCCAAGTGATATGCTGATAATCCCATTTAAAATAATAATTTCAATTTAATCACACTTGTTTAGTTCTGTTACGTTTTGACAAATCTTGATATTTCTGGCTCGACTTACAGTGCATTATGTTCATGAATGGTTTTGCCGGCACTAGGGCTTCCAACCCGGCTTTAACTGAAACCGGTTAAACGGTTTATTGCCTGTATAAGAAAAACCGAATAGTGATTTATTTTGCACGGTTAATCGGGGTTCTTGACAACCACCTTTTGCTTTTAGTATAATGAGTTTTTATAAAAACACATATCTGACATATGAATAGTTATTCAAATTTAGAGTCTGTGGAGTAATGGTCAACGTCGTTGAATTCCGTGACGTATCTCACATATTCAAGTGCTAGTACGGACAGAATTTTTTCATTCGATGGCATGCTTGTTTATAATTTAAATAATATCTCCTTCTATTCAGATTCTAAAATAACGGAACTAAGAGAAAGATATTTTAAAGCTATTCGTTATTTTTTAGCCTCGTTCTTATATTCTTACTCTCTAAAAAAAGGATGATCAACTGAGTAACATGCAGTTCTCAAAAAAAAAAATGCTTAGATAAACTTCATTTGAAGACTGTATGCTTCACATTAGAAACGGACTTTGTTGAAAATAATAAAAAAAAATAATCTACTCTTCTATGTTCCTTATAAGTTCATATTTAGACAAGCATAATACCCAATATATTTTTTGTTTTGTAATATTGGTTTGTGTGGTACTAATATTGGTTTTTTGAAAATAATTCCGGTTGATGAAAATTAGCCGGTTTATTTATTTGAAAAAAGACTAAAAACCGGTTAGATGCTTTGGACGGTTAATTCGATGCCCTAGCCGGCACCAACAGTCTTTCGCTCATACGCTCTAACGTCTAAGTCTTTTGGATTCTCCAAATCCATCGTTCAGCCTTCTGGTATATGTATTTTAATTGAATCGTCACGTTTTATAGCTACCAAATTTTTGATTTAACACTTCTCACATAACGGCTTGTTAGTTTGAACTTGTTATTGCTGCCAATGTTGGAATACGTTATCAATTATCATGTTTAAGCAAGCTTAATAAAAAAATTATGTTGATAATTAATTTTATATGCATAGTTTCATCATCGATTATACCATATACTACTTAACTTGTTCCGAGTAAAAAGTAAAAAACTCAGGACATGACTACTGACTAGTGGTTAGCTAGCTATTCGCTCTATCTACGCCACGTTTTTGGAAAAGATGGGCGAAAGGAAGGAATTAACTTACGAAGTTTTTTTGAAAATCTAAAATAAATATTTGACATTACAGCTGATGCCAATTCCCCAAATATTTAAATGTTGAAAGATCACACGGACAAAAACTCGATGGGAATTTATTGTAAGTTACTCGAGATCATCTCGAGGTAAATTGACATCACAAACACTCATGTCTTAAGTCTCAAATTTAAATTGAAAAATCTCAATTTGCCACTCACCTTACCGGAAATCGAAACCATCTGGTCAATAAAGCAAGCTCTAACCGTCCACAGCGGGCGATTAATAAGAGCACGTTCCTAAATGCATTTAATTTTTCTTCGTCATAAAAAAATGTTTCTTCATTTAATTTCATTGCGAATTTAAATTTAAGTAAACATTAGAGAAACATTAAAAATCTTGGTAACCTGATTGTGCTGTGCAAAAATGATATCTTATTTTACGACCCTTCGTGTTTAATTATTTATTTTTATTGAAACCAGTTTGAATGGAGGGCTTTTTTAATTAAGTACGTGCCGTGACAAAGAATATAAAAAATAGTAAAATGTGAAATTTTCAAAGTATTTTTTTTTCAATTTTAATTTCATGGGAAATGCGGGTAGAATAACGATGTCCAAGATAGGTTATTTCACCAAATCGAATATTTTTGTTAAAACTCTTTTTTAATTAGATTGACATAAGCCGTTAGTGATAAATAACCGTTAATAATACTGAGATCCTCATGGCTATTAAACAAAAAATTTTTTTTTATAAAAACTTGTTCCTCGCGTAGGACTTATGAGTTATGAGCCGTCAATTCCAATGGATGTTCGACTTATCAACTCATTGCCTAGAGAAGTGGAAATTTTAAGTCACAATATTTGTGAATTGTTTGTGAAGTTTTACTTGTTTATTTTGTATGTCCAAAATATTTTTTATACATTGATGTATTATGTACTGTTTTTAATTTAAATTATATTTGTCAAGTGCATGGCGAATTGGCGTCAGCTGTAATGCCGTGTATTTTTTTATTTTATACAATAAATAAATAAACACTGAAGTGACGGGATGCTGTCTTGTACGTACTCTTATCTCTGAATTTTTCGCAAAATCAAACCACCTCATTCCCATTATTCGACGCGAACATCTGTTCTCGAAGCTCAGTATATGCTTTTACTGAGTCTTTTTCTTTCTGAGATCCTGCCTGCCTCTTCTCGCGACAGGTGGGATTCCGGCGATCTAGATGACCCTATTCATAGGATGTACTCGGTGGAATTAAGAAATGCTGGCATGTCATGGGAGGAAGAAAATAAATTGGTGGTAGAGAAACATGGAGGTGTCGCGTTGTGGCCATATGCTCCACATAGGGAGCGAATGTGGTCAAAGAATAATAAGAAAATGCTTATGATGATAAAATCCGGTCTTTAATAATAAAATGTGGGTTACAGCAAAAAAACTTGCGTTTTTTAATGTTAGTTAGAAAATAAGCTCGCAATCCCGAAATAAAAGTATTTCTATGAGAACTGATTGTTATTTAGTTGCTTAACCTCTATTTTTCAAAGACAGTAGGGATAAAAGGACAGCGATTAAAAAAAGCGAATCTCGGTCTCCTGATTGATCATTCACCATAAATTCGGGGTTCCGGGATCGATCAATGGGGAAGAAGTCAGGAATAGAGAGATTTAAAAATAGTGTAGAAAAGAAACAAAAGACATTTTTTATCTAGCAGGCGGATTTGAATAATTTTTGCTCACTAGTCGCTTTAAAAACTTAGGATTTTACGTGATTTTCAAAATTAAAAAAAGGCGGACCATTCAAAAATTTTGCTGAATAAAGATCGCTGGTTTCAAAAACTTTTCGATTTTTTTTCACTTCTTATCCTTAAGAGGATATAGTTCCTTCGCGCCTGAAAATAGAGTAAATCGATCGTTTGCCATCGACTAAATCTCGTGAACCGTTCACTTCAAAATTTTTTTTTTTCAATAATTACATTTTCCAAACGCTTTTTTACACTACTGCATTTTTTTTTTCATGAAAATAGTCATATTTTCAAGAATAAACAGCAAACAGTTGACGCGGAATTTTTCAACTGCATTACGTCTTGATCATTTTTATAGTTTATTGTAAGATATCGAAGTTTAATGTCTTAGAAAGAAATGCAGATAAAGGTTTGTTTAAGAAAGTGAATTGAGCAGAATTTCCAATTTATGTAATATAATGATTGTACATCCATCTGAAATGTACCATTTCTCCCACTTTTTCTGACTGATTTTTAAAGTATAATTGGATCATAAATACTTCCACAAAAAATTGGAGTGATAAAAGACTTTATTGTTTACATTTAAAAGCAAAAAAAATAATAATAATAATAACACCAATAAATGGTAACCATTTTTCGGGGATGTCTTTTTCTTACCTACTATTTTTCAGTTTTGAGTTCAGTATGAGATAGGGCTTGGTTTAGAGTGGACGTGTCAAATTTTTTGTTCAATTTTATTAAATCACTGATCAACGAATATTAGAGGTACGAATCAAAGCAATGTATTGTTTACGCTACCATAAAAAACGGTTAAATATCGGTTGGGGTTAGGGTTGTCCAAAGCGATGACAAATAATATTATTATTTATAATACAATAATGTCTTTTTCAATAACAATTCTTGTAAAGACCAGTATTACTTTAGCTTAATGGATAAGCATTTTAAAATTATTATTTGGCAATGCTTTTAAAAAGAGATTCTATTCAATATAATAGTAACAGTAGTTGAATAAAAGGATTTTTCACATTAGTAGTTTTGAATCATTTTTATATTTCAAAAGTAATGTGCTGCTTACAGATGGGGAAGATTTTCGCTAAAAAAAACAAAGTTCGTCGTCTAAAAGTAAAAAAAAAAATATTATTAAAAACAAAAAAATATTTGAAAAGGTAAGATTTTAATATGTCACAGCCCTGCATATCGTCGAACACGCAAGCTGGCAATAAAGAAAGTTCTCAACATTTATTAAAAAATACGAATATATCTATGCATTCGCTATAAATTATTTGAATAACTACTTTTGATCTGGTCTAATATTCATTTAGTTTCTTCCTTATCGAGTTAGACTATATAGAATCTTGAAGTAAAAATATTTACATTTAGTAAAATGTACACCCAATCCTTTCTTTATGCGATTTTTTTTTGGATGGCACCGTTACGTTTTTTCATACATTTTTGGTACTTTGTTATACGGATTTGGAATCGATTTTTCAAATTATATGAAAATTAGTCTTTTTTACGCACCACTTTCTGGAACCAATGTATCATCCTGAGATTTTTGATCTTAGATTCAAAAGGTCAATAGAAATATGGAATCCGCAATACATTTTAGATGCTATTAATAAAAAAACGTAAAGAAGTCACTGTGCGAAATGTTCAATCGATTTGATAGAACGATTACTTAACTTACAATAATTTAAAAATATCGAAGTTTTTTAATTATTGTCAGTTAAGATAATTTTCGGATTAAATAATTGTCAGAACTAAAACGCGAACCAAAAATAACTATCAATTGCAACTTATAATTCTTTTACTCAATACTTTTCTATTTTAATCTTATTATGTCAATATTTTTTTATGTTTTAATCTTTTTTATGCAACAAAATTATTTTTCAAAACTGTATTCATCAATATCAATATCATAAAAAATCATATCAAATCAATATCATAAAAATAGGTTATACAAAATTAAAAATAATTCTTTCAATATATTAGAGAAAGTTTGAGAATTTTGTATTGTATGCTTTGTTTTGCTTATCGGCAAAAACGGTTAATTTATGAAATACGATAGCTTACTGTTGCTACCACGTACCAATACCTCATTACTGTCTAAGTACCCATTTGTGTGTAAGGTGGTATTGTTATTTTTGTAATGAAATGTAAAAATGTTTTGCTTGTTTTGATACTGTAAAAATACGTATAGTGATGGTTACCTATTTAAGTCAGTGCAATATTTATGCTGTAGGTCGAATTTAAGTTTTGTATTCCTACTGAGTCGCCTTAATCCCAAAGTCCCGAGACCAGTATAAACGTATTCTTTCTGTTTACCAACATGTGGTAGATTGTAGTATCTCGTCTGTTGGCATGGATAATATTACATTAATTTGATAATTATTGTTTTTACAGAAGCAAGTTATGGAAAAAGAATTTAATATACACTATATCCTTATCTGCATTACTAACATCGGCAAGAACTTTTCATTAAAGAAGCAGTTTAAGGTTATTTTTAGTATGCAAAATAAAGTCACCCAATTTTTATTTCAATAAATTCAAAATTAACGTTCTATATAAATGTCTTGTCTAAAAAAGTATCATTTTGCTTAGATTTATCTCACATTTTTATTATACTTTTATTATACAATACAGGGTTTTTATACAATATTAAGTACAATGTATTACGAAATATAACAAACAAATAGTACAAGAAATATTCAAAATGTTAACCACTAGCAATTAAAATCAGGTTAAAAAGAAGTTCAGAAAGAAAGATGAATTGATTGAGTATTTCTTGAAGAATTATTATAAGAAATAAACAAATGTTTAAATATAAACAATAATAAGTGTTAAGTAAAAGTGTTTATACAGCTCTTTGATATTTTTCACAAAAAAAGCTTAATTGTTTGTTACAATCAACCAACAGCCTCATATTGTGAACATAAATATCCACAAAAAACTTTAAAGCCTAGTATGTATTCGACATTCTTAAAAACTTGAATATACGAAAAAATATTAAAAATTATGTATTTGAAAAAGTGAAAATTGCTATTGAATGCGTTTTTTTAAGTGAATCCACGAAAATCGGAGATGAATTAAAATAATCCCCACAAAACCAATATGCATTTAATCACCTAGGTTCTGATGCTCGTAAGAGCTTACGTATCGTTTTACTTAGGCGAAGTCACTGCGAATGCAATTAGAACACAGCTTAAAGCGAATCAAAATATCATACAAACTGATCGCGACGTACGTTTTGTCAAGTAAGACACTTTAGTGGCGGAGACCATTTGATATTTCGTGCCGCACCGAGCTGCTTTCCATTCGCATTGATTTCGTCCAGGTAAGACAAACAGTTACAAATCAATGCACAGAGGTAGACGACGTTGGTTGCGCGATCGTTTCACGTTTACCGACGATTTTGGTAAATAGTAAACGATCGCTTGGCTTACATCGCCTAAGCTGAACAGTTTCCTTATGAAGGGCACGGGACCTTCGATTCTGGTGGTCATGATATTCTATTTCGGCACATTGATACGTTTCTACTTGTGAAGAATCGGTTTCAGATGAGTTTTTTTCGAATTTCAGCGATTTTATTCGTGCATAATTATAAGTGCTGCGGCGATGTTGCGGTATTTTATTTGTCGATCGATGTGGTTGTGATCGACTTAAACCTAATAACTTGAACCATACTTTTCTAGATTTTTCGTTTAAAATAATGATGAATATAAACAAAACAAATCCTTGAGATGTCGCTGTGAAGCAAAAAATGTACGCAATGTATATATTGTTGGAAAATAAACCAAATAACCAACTGACCCCATAGAGAAAGAACATTAATATAATGTTGTACATTTTTACCAATTTTTTCGTCTTATGTCCATGACATTCTATTTCTGTTTTAAATAATAGATTATAAACAATAAGTAAGAAAAGAATTGTGTTTGCAGTTACAGTGAACGCCACGGGAAGAAAAAGGGTTGCCATAAATCCAATTCCACTAGGAAAACAAAAATCTTTTTGAAAATTTCCTTCTGTAAAATTCAAATAATAACTATGATAATCGATGTATAGTAAAATACCTATTGGGAAAATGGGTGTTATCCATCCTAAAAAGCATGCCTTTAATAACCTATTCGGATTGCTGCTGTCAAATACTCTTTTTACTTTCACGTATGACATGACAGCTGAATAAAGCATCCACGCGAATGACGACAGCACTGAGTAATGTAAAGCGACTCCAGCATTAAGACAAATCCGAGGATCGTACGTCGAAAAATCGAGGATGGAATTGACAAGAAAAGAAATTATTACCAACGCCACGGACGCTGATAAATGCATCCACACCTTATTAGCAAACGATTTTCGCCATTCTTTTGAAATCACACCAGTAACAATTATTACAATCAATGAAAGGCTACAACATATATATGTTGTAACTGACAACATGAAAGTATGCTCTTTTTCGAAGTCATCGTCATTGTATCTGATAACCTGAGCAAAGTGGGTCAAATGATAGCACCTGCAAACATCCATCTCGCGTTGACCACTGGCTGGATAAAATAAACATCCTTTTGTAGACCACTTTTTTGAATGAAGATCCCAAAAAGCACAAGTTTTGTGTTTATTGGAATGGGTATCATTAAAAGTTCGAAAGTATATCTCAACGTACTCGCTTTTCTTGAGACAGTTTTTTTCTCCCATTGAAATATCGAGCACTCTACTATTTACTTTCCATTTCGGGTTTTGGTCATCCACGAAGGCTGTGTCGTCATTGAATAAAATAAACGACAAAGCTGATGAGTCAGTTTTACAGAGTCTTGGTGAAATTCTGACAACGATCTCGTTTTGATTGTTATGAACGGCTGAATAAAAGTTGTCGGCTAGAAATAAATAAAAACAAACATAGGTTAACATCATCATCTTAAATTATCTACTGAGCAATAATAGCATCTGCTGACGTAGTCGTCCAATTGTATAAAAACTGTTCGTACTTTGATATTTGAATCCGTGACCTTCGTTATCGAAGTCAGTGGTGTTTACCATTGACCACGTAGAGGGCGATTGTCTATTACCTGCCTTATCATCCCCACCATTAGTTTATTTTTTAATCCATATCAGCTCCTAATGTATCTTCACAGACATTTTTTTACGAGTGCTGTTTTTTACTCAGTTGCTCAACTTCTCTTTTTCTAAAGAGAGTAGTATGTATATAAGGGTAAGGATAGGACAGGACTTGTCGTTAACTAATCGCTATCGCTACGCCCAGTTATTGAAGAATATGAGGTGTGGGAGGAAAATAAGGACATCAGCAACATCAAACCTAAATCGATCGTACTGGGACTCGAACCCGAGAAATCCAGCGCAGAAGCCAACGACGCTAACCGCTGCGCCATGGGACCAACAGTAGTTCATTAGCTTAGTTCAATTTTTTGGAATCAGCAGTAGGTACCATAAAGTGTATTGTTTTATCTGCTATGTTACGTACCTTTAGTAAGAGGTTGCATATAAAAACTGGTTCCATTCAAATTCTTTTGCACTTTAATGCCCGTTACTGCATTCGGTACTTCTCGTTTCGAAACTAAAACTGCTATATTGGAGCAAGTCACATTAACCATTGTTTCATTGACGGGTATCTCAATTGAATTGACTATCTTATTGAGACTTCGAAGGATTTCTTCGTTTAAGTAGTTTGCTTCTTTGTCACCCAGGAGACTGCTTACGTCACTGATAGCTATCTTCAAATTTTCGACATTCACAGGGCTCTGTAGAATTTTTTGAAGATTTTCTTGCACTTTTACATTTGTAGGTACACTCTGGAATTTTTTAATGAACATACATTTACTCTTAATATTCATTTCGGGTTTAATATAGCAATATATTTTTTAACACCTTTTTTTCAATGTGTCAGTAAGCTTAAACTCATATGAAAATACAGGGTCTTAGAAAGCAGTCACTGCCATGATATAATAGGGTACATAAAAATTTGATGAATTGTGCCAGAGAAATCCACCTAAAACTCTAAACTAAATTTAATTATGTCAAGATTAAGAAGACAAATGTTATGAGAGAACTGATTGTTATTTTTCCAATTTCAAAAAATAAATATATTTATCGAAAAATATATGGCAATACAGCTAATTCCAATGCGCCTGGATCGTACAAGATTAACTCAATGCTTTTTAAAACTTAGCGAGTAAACATTTATTTCTTATACAAACACGATACATGCTAAGAGTCAGTTTAAGTTCATCCGCGCACTTGAACGCTTCAAGGTGCCGAAAGGCGAAACCCGGGTCGTTAGTAACAAAACTTGTGTGAATTTACATTATTTGAACGATTCAATTTTAATATATTATTTAAATTGATAAGTGTTTCCCTATGCTTATATTTGTAGCTCTTTGTTTTTAATTTTATCACTATTTACTTCATTTTGATGATGAACAAGATTGTTGTAGAAAATTTGATAATTTTTATAATTAATACTTACTCTGTCTTGTATTCCCCAAAAAGCTCCAACGTTATAATCTCCCAGGCATACGTAGACAGTTGATGCAAACTGCGTCTTATAGACAACTGTTTTTCCTGTATTTGATTAAATCATTATGCCGATCGTATTGGTATTTTAAGATTTCGACTGAAGGTGCTTGGTGGAATTTCAATATTAAATTGTTTAACAAATCCCACTTCTAAATTTGAATCGTTCAAACTATGTACATTCTCACAGATTTTGTCACTAACGACCCGGGTTTCACCTTTAGGCATCTTAAGGCGTTTAAGTGCACGGATGCACTTGGTCTGAAAATGCCGAAAGGCGAAACCCGGGTCGTTAGTGACAAAATCTGTAAGAATGTACATAGTTTGAACGATTCAAATGTAGAAGTGGGATTTGTTAAACAATCACGATATGTATTACAAAAACAAAACAAAAAGTGCTGCATATGAAAGATTTTTAAAAAAAATGAAATTGTATAATTTAATAATTTGTATCGAAATTTTTGATTTCTGTGTACATTATTATTATATATTATGATTCACTTTACAACAGCGGATGACACAAAGAAATCATTAAAAAGGGATGGACGAAAATATTAGATAAACATGTCTTAAAATATTGATTGTGGAATGAAAAAAGGACGTAACCCAATCATAATTTCTTTACAAGAGATTATCTGATATATCGACTCCACCAATGAGTATCAGTATCAGTAAGCAGTATCTCAATTATAGTAATCTTATATTATGAAAACCAGCATGAAAAATTATCGATTTAAATAAATGACTTAGACTTCAAACAAACAAATTGGATTTATTTATTGATTTGGCATTTACTTGGTAGAACTCCATTTTAATAGGGTAAAAATATCAAAGTATTTCAGTTCCACAGTTTTTTATATGTTATATGTTGATAGCTATTTTGGCTTTCGCCATCGTCAGAACTATGCTTTAAACGTAAATTTACTCAGCTATATATACTGGCTAAGAAGAGATACACAATGCATCATATTATTTACTCTAACATACAAATTCAAATTCTAATTACAATATAATGTAATATGATGCATTGTGTATCTCTTCTTAGCCAGTATATATAGCTGAGAAAATTTACGTTTAAAGCATAGTTCTGACGATGGCGAAAGCCGAAATAGCTATCAACATATAACATATAAAAAACTGTGGAACTGAAATACTTTGATATTCAATAAATAAATAAATCCAATTTGTTTGTTTGAAGTCTAAGTCATTTATTTAAATCGATAATTTTTCATGCTGGTTTTCATAATATAAGATTACTATAATTGAGATACTGCTTATCATTGGTGGAGTCGATATATCAGATAATCTCTTGTAAAGAAATTATGATTGGGTTACGTCCTTTTTTCATTCCACAATCAATATTTTAAGACATGTTTATCTAATATTTTCGTCCATCCCTTTTTAATGATTTCTTTGTGTTATCCGCTGTTGTAAAGTGAATCATAATATATAATTATAATGTACACAGAAATCAAAAATTTCGATACAAATTATTAAATTATACAATTTCATTTTTTTTAAAAAATCTTTCATATGCAGCACTTTTTGTTTTGTTTTTGTAATACATATCGTGATTGTTTAACAAATCCCACTTCTAAATTTGAATCGTTCAAACTATGTACATTCTTACAGATTTTGTCACTAACGACCCGGGTTTCGCCTTTCGGCATTTTCAGACCAAGTGCATCCGTGCACTTAAACGCCTGAAGATGCCTAAAGGTGAAACCCGGGTCGTTAGTGACAAAATCTGTGAGAATGTACATAGTTTCAAATTCTAATTACAATATAATGTAATTAGAATTTGTATTAGAGTATATTCTAATTAGAATTTGAATTAGTATGTTAGAGTAAATAATATGATGCATTGTGTATCTCTTGTTAGCCAGTATATATAGCTGAGAAAATTTACGTTTAAAGCATAGTTCTGACGATGGCGAAAGCCGAAATAGCTATCAACATATAACATATAAAAAACTGTGGAACTGAAATACTTTGATATTTTTACCCTATTAAGCAAATTGGAGCCTTGAAAGGACTTCATTATAAGTAAGGACTGTCCATAGATGTCTTGAAAATTTTTTAACCATTTTTTCACCTTCCTCCATCCATTGTCATGTGTTGTCACAAAACTTTCTAATGTTTTGTCTTACGTGACATTACATTTTTTAACTCATTTTGTTAAGGGTAGTGAAGGGTAGTGAAGGGTAGTGAAGGGTAGAAGCGGAATATATAAAATGTCCTGTGGATCGTGTAATGCGAATTACATAGGACAGACAGGTAGAAGCATATCAACACGTGTTAAAGAACACATAAGATCTTTTAAAAATACAAAATCTGACTCACAATTTGCAAATCATTTTTTGACCGAGTCTCATGACATTAGTTTAAATTTAGTTCCAACCGTTCTGCATCTCTGTCATAAGGGTCAAAAACTAAATTTACAAGAACAACTTGAAATTACCAGACATAAACAAAACATCTTAAATGAGCAAACCATTATTAATCCATCGCCGTTGTTAAAAATGGCAAGTTACTTTTTCTTGTTTTTCTTTTCATACTTTTTATTTTTTTGAAAGTTATTAAGTTATGAAAAGCCATCGCAAAACAGATTGTGGTGTGAAAACTGATGACACGTGTTGCGCCTCTTTCAGGGACATCCTCAGACAATATTACTTTCAAAAAGCTTGTTTAAGTACGTTACAGTAAGTTTAAGTAAGTTACAACATAAATAAATATTTTCGCCGCGCGCTTTTACTTTTAGTCATATGAGACAATTATTCCGAAATTAATAACTATAATCTACCGTCGATTACTAGCGATAGTAGAATGTGAGAGATGGTTTTTTTTCCCAATTCTCTGGAGAGTCAACGATCCGACTTACTGTGCTAAAGAGTGTCATGTGGTCAGGATGTTGCTCAGACGAAGGAATAATTTTGAGGGAATAGATATTGGAATTATTTTTATCTTTTTAGTACATTTAAATGAAAGCTTATTTTTAAAAATATTTTTATTATAATTTATTTAAATTGTATACACAATCCGCATGAGGACTAAGCTAACTCAACACTCAACAATCTCATGTTTCCCTCTATCATATTCACGCTACGACATTTGTTTCATCCACTTGGGATACCCGTACGGAATAAACACACTTATGCATCTACAAATGCGAACGAAAGAGTAAACCGTTTCTAAGACTGGTTTTAACACGCTGATTTTTTAATTATACATTTAGATTGAATTTTGGTGCTCAATAAAAATTTGTATGTTTTTCAAACTCACACATTTTTCTTTATTTTGAATATTGTATTTATTTTGAATATTGATAGCTTAAGTGAGAATTCGAAGATTTTTCAAATGCAGATAGAACCGTCAAAAAGTCATTTTGTGAAAAAAAGTGCAGAAAAAATGAAACCATGTTTACCCAGGACGACGATGTATAATATATTTTTTTATTATTTATAAAAATATCTATTAAGCTCACCTATATCTGATTTGGGAAGCTGATTAAATTCTTCGCATTGATGAAGGTTTCGTTGATACAGTATTTTTCGTTCAGTATTGTATGTGATTGGAGGAGTAGAATGAATCAGAAATATGTTGTTTTCGTACAATCTTTTCAATTTTGCTTTTGGAAAATCTCGATTAATTAGTTCATACATATCCTTAATTCTTGTATTTTTTGGGCATTGTATCAGGTATGCCATTTTGTATTTCTGTTTTTGACTATTAGAAATAAAAAGAATTTTATTTGATGAAAATACTTTATAGCTATTATTGTCTAAAGCTATACACCAGTAATATCCATCGTTACTTGCATCGATGAAAACTATGTCTCCCCAAGAAATATGAACCTCTGTCGGGTTATACGACTCGGAATCAGTGAAGCAAAAAAAATCATATTCAGAAGTCTTCCATTTGCCTTTCAGTATTAATTCTAATTTGTTCGTATTTCCACCTGAAATAAATAAAAATATTCATATGTATATATAAATTCCCATTCTCAATTTTTATTTCTGCAATTTTAATGGTATGTTATCAATGTCTGTATGTCCATTATGTCATTCTAAAGGCAACTTGTCACGTTCTATAAACATACAATAAAAATTGTTGTGAAAAAGGTCTTTTGGCCATCATTCGATTGTGTAAAACTTTCAATAAATATGGCAGTTATAAATATTATTGTAGCTGTAAATATTTTCACTTACCAATGTCTTCCGGAATATATTTCAATCTTAAAATTTGTTTTAAATCAGTTTTTTTTGGGGAATATTCGCAAACGATTTTTTTATATTTGCAGACCTGTTCTTTGTCGTACAGTATATCGCTTTCATCGAAATTTCCTTTCGCCTTAAAAAAGAAATATAATTACATACTTCAAATCTTTTTGAGAATGACTGCAAAAACATAAACACCCCAGTCTTTTTTTAGCGCGACTGTTTTGGACTGTACCGTTTCATTATTTTATGCAATTTACTCATTGTTACGCCTTTTTTGTTTATCGTTTTTTTACAAAAGAAGTGGTGACACAGCGTTAAAAAAAGTAACTACTCTGAAATTTGTTAAAATACATTTTTTAATCGTTTAATAGCATGTCATGGCCAAACATAGAGAGATAAATATGATTAAATAATCTAAATAAATTCACAAAATTTATTCGAACACAATTAATACAAACCTAAGATGGAATGGCAAAATTCCATACGTTTGTTCAAAAAATCGTGAACGATTATATTTTGGAACCGACAGCGACAGCAGCGATAACCTTGACATTACAAAGTAAATACAATTATGCATATATACACAGTGGCGGCTCGCGGGTATGATATTTGGGGGTGCTGTGGGTAGGTTAAAATTCAGTAAAAGACAATATTACTTATATTTTATTTAAAATATCAAAAATAATAACAATTAAAAGAAAAAGCTATTTGCAAATAAAGTCCATTCGTCTATTTTTGTTATTGACAAATTTTTCTATTACTTTTTCGTTAAAGTTTGGTATTTTTTCAATCATATCTTTCTCTATTGAAAGCATTGATGAAGCTGTCAATCTTTCTTGACTAGTTCAACTATAATACACATAACATGTATCTGTTTCTCGTTGTATTTTATATTAATGGTTAATACGTACACTAGAACGTATTAGTGGTACGTTAATAGTACGTTTTTTTTTATGTAATTTACGTACGATTATGAAATTTAGGTACAATTATTCGTCAATTTCCGGAACCAATGTATCGCGAAAAAAAAGGTTTGAGTGTAAATCGTGTAAATTGTATGCCAAACAATATTCACATCATGGTAACGGATAATATGGCCTCAGGTAATAAATTAATCTGTTTTAAAGTTACACCATGAGTTAAACAGATACACGACTTGATATAATATTTTCGATCTATGTTTCACAAGGAAGTCACCATGTCGTGGTATAAGACGATATCCGAGGTGGTTTTCTGGAGAGATTATCGGGGACATTAAAGTAAAGCATTTATATCATAAAGCCTGGAAGGCTTCTAAGAGTCCTCGAGACTATCAAATTTTTAGTAAATGTCGATCTAAGCTGAGACAAAATATTCGATTAGCCTACCGAACATATTTGAAAAGGATGGAAGATTGCATACGCGAAAATCCAATTTTTTTTGGAATTATATCAAATCTATCAGAAAAGATGGTGGATTCGCTGAGACAATGAATTGGAAGGGTCATGAAGTGGCAGGTCTGGGAGTGGCAGAAGCATTTGCTGGCCATTTCAGATCTGTATACTCAAATGATATACCACACCTTAATATTGAATCAATTTTAAAAAGTCGTACAAATGGTGCCCAATGCATTGATGTCATGCAAATCGATGAATCAGGTGTAATTTTTTTTACCAAAAAACTTAAAAACACCTGCTCGCTCGGTCCCGACAGGGTGTCTACATGTTTTTTAAAAGGATGTATTGACCTCATCAAAAGTCCTTTGTGTTATATATTTAATCTCGTTATGAAATCAGGCATTTTCCCTGAAATATGGAAAATATCTAAGATTACACCAATTTTTAAGAATGGCGCAGAATCATCAGTGGAAAATTATAGACCGGTGGCTGTTCTCTCAGCGCCAGCTAAGGTTCTTGAGATGATTATGCATCATATGATTTTAAAAAGGATTGAACCATTTATAATTAATGAGCAGCATGGGTTCAGAGTCGGAAGATCAACCGACACAAACTTGATGGTGTTTACGGATTACGTGTCGACGGCGTTAGATAAAGGACTGCAAGTTGACTGTTCTTACAATGATTTCTCGAAGGCATTTGACAGGGTCGATCATGACATTCTTTTGGAAAAACTCCAATTGATCGGTTTGTCTGATGGTTTTGTTAGGCTTTTTGGTAGTTATTTTAGGAACAGAAAACAATACGTATCGTATGGGCTTTTCGAATCAATGCCGTTTTGCACGTACTCTGGTGTTCCGCAGGGTTCAAACCTGGGGCCATTGCTGTTCACTATTTTCATAAATGATATAGCAAGCGTTATTAAAAATTCTATGTTCTTGTTATTCGCTGATGATTTGAAACTTTTTTTGAAGGTTGTCACCTTAGATGATTGTCATCGTCTTCAGTCTGATATAGATAATATAATAGATTGGGGGCGGTGTAACAAACTCGATTTCAATATTGATAAATGCAATCTTTTATCCTTTACAAGAGGGTCGCGAGTGTTATTTTTCCGTTATTCAATGAATGGCCGAATTCTCTCGCGAATTTCATCAGTCAGAGATCTTGGCGTACAATTTGAGAGCAAACTAACATTCTATAATCACATTAAGATTTCTTGCAAGAAAGCATTACAAATGTTGGGCTTTGTCATCCGCACCACCAGAGTCTTTTCGGGAGTTAAAGTTCTAATATTATTGTACAACGCTTTGGTTCGAAGCATACTTGAGAGTGGGTCAATTGTTTGGGCCCCAAGATGCTCGAAATATACCCTTATGGTGGAGAAGATTCAGAAGAAATTTTTGAGACTTCTCTATATGAGGGTGTATGGATATTACCCATGGCTTTATCCAACTGACTTTCTCTTAGGCATGCTTAACTTCAATAGTTTGAATGTTCGAAGAGAAATGTATCTGGCCATATATTTCTTTCGACTTATACGTGGCCAAAATGAGAATTCCACCATTCTTGAGAATGTGAATCTAAATGTTCCTGATTATTTTTTGAGAAATCGTGGACATGAATTGTTTGTTCTCCCAAGGTGTAGAACCAGCCTGCCAATGGGGATGCCACTGGGGAGAGCTTTAACGGTGTTCAACAATATTGCTTCGGATGTCGACATATTCCACGTAGACGTGGGTGAGTTCCGACGAATACTATTTTTTATGTATTAAAGTAGAGTTCGTCGGAGCTTACTCAGTTGACTTCTTTGCCATTTTTTTTTCTACTGATTTTAATATTAAATTGTACTATTTTTTTTCTCCATTGTAAAAGTTTTAAATTTATAATTTGTCAACCTTTTGCAATGTTAATTAAATAAATAAATAAATAAACGACATATAGTATTTTACGTATGTAAGTTGTTTTCTAATCTAGATATCTCAACAAAAGTTTTCTACGAGAACTGCTTGTTACTCGTTTGCGAAACCTTTTCTTTTGTTTCGAAGAGAGTAGTGAGAGACAACTAGTGAACTAATTGGAAAGGTTGGAAGATTTTTTAAACATTACAAGCGACTATGCCTTCGAACGTTAAAAAAAACTGTTCTTACTGATACTTGAACCCGTGAAAAAGGTTGACCACTACGGACGTGACTAGAGCACTCGTATACATGACAATTACTTATACTATGGCATCATTAACCCATTTCTTAAAAATTAGAATATTCATTTTGATACATTTGATAATAATATTATTCGGGCAAAATTTCCTAATCAGACAAAAATCATTCCATTGTCTATCTCTATACGTTTTCCATCATATTTTTTCATGGAAAACGATTAAAATATATTTTTTTTTAACCCTCGCTTCAGTGATTTGTTTTAAATTGTAATTTATTTGGCCCCAGAGAAGCCAACTGTTTACTAAAGCTTTCGCCGATAAATCGAATTTCCCCCAGATTCGATTCTGTGACAGATTTTTAATCGTTGGAAAAATTTCAGAAAACCTTAGCACTTGTATGCATTTATTTTAAATATATTATATGTATATCAAAAGTAATTTTAGAATTGTGCTCTCACCTGAATAGAATCATTTTGAAATAATTTTGATATTAACCATTGAGTTGCATTTTCGCCAACATTTATAAACTCAGTGTCGTGTACCGCGAAAAATCGAGATAAAATATAATCTTGTTGCAAAAGATATCCTGAGTCCTCTTGGCACAAAGTCATTGCCTCGGTGGCGGTAACTTCACTTTTTGCTGTGATATGCTTTAAGCACGTCACAGCTGAACTATTAAAACTGCTATTTTCTGCAGGGCACGGGTTACCGACTGCCGAAAGAAATTTAATATCCACGAAATGCATACGGTGATATTGATTTTGAACACCGACGACGTATAGTCGATTTGAAACTATATTCACCACATTAAGCATGGACATGTTATTTGTTGAGTCTTCTTGCCATAAGGATAGTTGCACATGTCCTAAATTTGAACTCTGATTATTTTGGTTGCTGAATGGCCTGTTTTTAAAAGCTTCAATATGATTGGTCCAATACAAATGTTGATGTATTATATTTATTTTTTTATTATTTTTTGTTGTAAATAAACAATTAAAGCACTTGCTTTGATTAAATTTTGTGACTTCATTTATATCTATACCCATACGATACATTACATTTTCTAATTTATATGTATCGTCCATCTTATCTATAGGACGAAAACCCAAAAAAATCTGATATCTATTACTAAAGTGGTTTTGTCTGTTTTGACCTTCACACATGCAGTATAAATAATTCAAAGAAAACAGAATAATTAGGTTTTTACACAAGTCCATGATAACTCGGAATAAACCGTTCAGGTTTTCATATATGTACTTTACAATATCACGGCTTTTTTCTTGTTAGTTTCTTTAGTCCTTGATCTGTAATATTATATAAATACATTAGTTAGAAAAAAATATCAATGCAAAATTCATTGTCAAAAACAAATATAAATGGTCATCGTTTGAACCAGCGATTCCCGAAGTGCGGGCCAGTCTGTTCGTAATTGCGACCCGGCAAACGATCTTGAAAATATAAATCGAAATTCTACATATCAAAATGAAATGATGAAAAAACTACATAATAACTAATCTAAATATCTTAGTTACAAAATCTTCTTTATCACTACGATGTTTCAGAAGAATTGCTGCAAGAGTTGCTGAATTAATAGTCGTAAATAAAATAAAAAAAATTATTTATAAACAAGTTTTCAAAAATCAATTCCCAAAGCAACTATCCAAATGTATGTGGAAACACTTCACTTTTCTCCCTTATTTGGATCGACTTACACCTGCGAGCAAACTTTCTCAGTTATGAATTTGAACAAGTAAAAGCAACGCAACCGACTAACAGATGAAAATCTACACGCGATCTTACGTTTGGTCACAACGAAGCACGATGCCAAGCATGATCCCATGGGGTAGTGAAAACAATTACCATATAAACCGTAAATAAAAAGAATATAAAATATTATCAATTATCTTAAATTGATTTTTTTCTCTAGTTTGGGCCGGAAGATAAATAATGTACAGAATGAGGCCCGTTCTTTAAAAAGTTTGGGCACCCATGGTTTAAGCAGTGAACATAATCATTCGTCAAAGCTCATTTTAAAAAATGCAACATCACTTCTTTTTGATAAGGTTGAATGATTGTATCTACGCTTATTATTTGTATTCCAAATAATTTTACACAGATTATCATATAATATTTAACGTCTTTCACTTCAATTAGTGTAGAATTAATAACATTAAAATCTTTTCTGCTTTCGCGTATACATTTTATTCTCTAAAAGCATATGTAATGGTTAATTGTATGTTAAATTTTTATTTTTAGGCAAAAATATTCTTAGTCGAATGTGTTCTAAGAAAGTGGGACTGATTGACTTTTATGTGTTGCAATTATTTCACATAACTGACAATTGAAGCAGGTCTTATTACACTTTTCATCAATTTTAGTTGTTTCATTTAAGAAGAGTTTTCACAGACTCGTTATAACGTCATAAGTCATAAAAATGTATTCATACAACTGAACAGTTCAGCATGAACATATGGTCCATAACTGAAGAAACTTCTGAAACAAAAAACAACATAGAGAAACTCTTATAAAATAGTAAAGATAAGTAAGAAAGATTTTCTCAGGCAGTATCTATTGCTTAACCCAGCGTTTTCTAAACTGTGCGGAATTTTTTCTTTAAAAAAATATCATTCTATTTTAATATACTATTTCGAAAAGACGTGTTTTTTACTTAGTTCTTAAAAGGCCAGTTGACTTGTATATGAAAAGTATTTTTTAGCACCGAAGGAAAAGTGTGTGATATTTATTCCAATGTAATTCTAATTATACCAAACAGAGGTAAACTGTTCAATTAGCGTGAGCATTTAGAAGTGTTCAAAAGATCATAAAAGGTACAAGTAAACACTCACCAGGCTAATTTGGTTGTCACATCTGTGTGTGTTTTTAAATTCGTTTTATCCGAATTCAAATTCATCAATTTTAAATATTGCAAATAAAAAACAATCACGTAAAAGATATTTTGAAAATAGAGTTGTTAGTTATATTCCATATTATCACAACAACAAAATGTTTCGATAACGTATGTTGTGACTTGGCACATTGTCACCTAAATAATGTTTAAGAATATAAAAAAACTTTCTAGTCCGCTACGCAGTGATCGACCAGTGGTGTAACAAAGGGGAAAAATACTTGAAAAGCTGCAAATTATTTTATTTTTCTAATTCATATCAGTTGACTATGTACGTATGATGAACAAATAGTTGTTACAAGAGACTATGCAATTCCTTTACTATTCTTTGACACAATTCGCTACACCAAAGCAACAGTGGGATATGTTGTAAATATTAGTTTCGAGGTAATTTAACTTTAAAGTTTGTTTCGCTTATTTTACGTTTTTTTTTGTTTTTAAATAATCTGTACATATAAAGTTATTCTGCTAATTTCACTGATGATTTGAAGTTACAGGTCAATATCAAAAATCGTTAAAGAAAGATTTTTCTTTAAAATGGGTCATTTAAAAAAATATATATTGTAGTGTTTTAAAATAAAGGTTTACGTTTTAGTAATCAATTGGCATACTTATATAAAAATCGCCATTTTTGTAAAACATTTGATATCACTGTTACTTTATAGTAGCGAATGTAGTGACTTAGGTCTCCAATCCAGGGATTGTAATAGTAGTAATCCCGGGATTTCAGGGTTTAGGATAAGAAATGAATCAGTGAGTGACTTAAATAAATCCGTAAATTCCTGCTTTCTTGAAATCGGCCCCACACTTTATTATTTTAGAAAATCTCGTGAATTCCCATGATTTGAAAATCTGTTAGGAAAAATTGTTGAAATTTACATTTTTTTCACCTTTTTTTGTACATTATTTTAAAATCTCTTAATTTCAAATCCCGAATTTCTCCCGGTATTAGAAACATTGTGAATCCAGAAATCCCATAATGACATAAAAAATCCGGAATTATATGCCTAGTAGCGATAAACTTATTTTAGCACGTAAAACAAGTATTGGTTTGGGAGTCGATGACAGCCACACAAGCTGATTCAAATCATACGTCAATGGATAAATACCGCCTACTTTTGAGTCGAAGCGCCATGTTGGGCGTTTGCGAATTTGCTGAAAATAAACTTTTATAAGAGTTTTTGCATTATTTGATCCAAGACGATGCATTAAAGTGTTTTTATTGTAAACTTAGTGAACTAAAGACAACCATGTTTTTACATAAATTACTACAATGGAGGGAAGAAAGAAATTCTCCACGCCACTAACTGATTTTAATTCTTTATCAATTTTATCAGAGAAAGTGATAATGTTGTACATTTAGCAATAATCTCAAAAGTTAATTCAATTTACTTTGCTTATCTTACAAGGTAGGGCCTGCCCTGCCCTTCCATTGATTCACACTCAAGTGATAATCTGATAATCACATTTAAAATCATTATTTCAATTTAATCACGATTGTTTAGTTCTGTTATGTTTTGACAAACCTTGATATTTCTGGCTCGGTACCTTTTGCCTTTAGTATAATGGGTTTTTATAAAGGACACATGGGTAGTGTAAATTTAAAAAATCGCACTTTAAGTAGATTTATCTCACATTTTTATTAAACATGATTATTCTAAATGGTTTAAATGGTTACAGAGTTTTATTCATTATTAAGTACAATATGACAAACTATTAGTACAAGAAATATTCAAAATGTTAATGTATTTCTTGAATGTTTGTTATAAGAAGTAAACTAATTTTGTTATACAAAAAAAATAACAAGTGTCAAGTGAAAGTTTTTATACAGCTCTCAAGATTATTTTTTTTTGATATTTTTCACAACAAAAGCTTCATTTTTTTTACAATCAACCAACAGCAATGGCTTTAAACTTAGTGATACATTTATTTATTATATACATAAACACGATACATTCATTTACTAAACGTCAGTTCAAGTTCATCCGTGCACTTGAACGCCTGAAGACGCCGAAAGGCGAAACCTGACAAAACTTGTGTGAATGTACGTAATTTGAAGGATTCAAATTTATTATTAAAATTCCACCAAGCACCTTCAGTCGAAATCTTAAATTACATGATAATTCTGAGTAAACAAAAAAATTTAAAATCACAATGGAGGTATCTCAACAGAACTTTTTCTACGAAAACTGTTTGTTTCTCAGTCGCTCAAGCAATATTTCTTGAAAGAAAGTAGTGATGGTAAAAGGATAAGGCTGAGACAGGACTAGTGATTATGTTATCGCTCTCGCTACGCCCAGTTATTGAATGATCGGAAGGGACGGGAGGGAGTTTTATAAACGTTTTATCACGTTTTTATCACGGATATACACGAACAACTTTAAGCCGTATACGTATTCGACATTCTTAAAGAATAGAATATAAGAAAAAATATAAAAAACTGACTTATTTCAAAAAGTGAAAATTGTTATTGAATGCGTTTTTTTAAGTGAATGCAAGAAAATCGGAGATGAATTTAAAAAATCCCCACGAAAACAGCATGCATTCAATCACCTTGGTTCTGATGCTCGTAAGAGCTTACGTATCGTTTTACTTGGGCGAAGTCACTGCGAATGCAATTGGAACACGGCTTAAAGCGAATCAAAATATCATACAAACTGGTCACGACGTTCGTTTTGTCACTAGGACACTATACCGGTAGAGACCATTTGATATTTTGTGCCGCACTGAGTTGGTTTCCATTCGCTTTGATTCCGTCCATGTAAGACTTACAGTTACAGATTAAAGCACAGTGGTAGACGACGTTGGTTGCGCAATCGTTTCACGTTTACCGACGATTTTGGTAAATAGTAAACGATCGCTTGGCTTACACCGCCTAAGCTGAACAGGGTCCTTGTGAAAGGCACGATGCTGGTGGTCATGATATTCTATTTCAGCACATTGATACGTTACCACTTGTGAAGAATCGGTTTCAGATGAGTTTTTTTCGAATTTCAGCGATTTTATTCCTGCATAATTATGAGTGCCACGGCGATGTTGCGGTATTTTATTTGTTGATCGATGAGGTTGTGATTGATTTAAGCCTAATAACTTGAACCATACTTTTCTAGATTTTTCGTTTAAAATAATAATGAATATAAACAAAACAAATCCTTGAGATGTCGCTGTGAAGCAAAAAATGTACGCAATGTATATATTGTTAGAAAATAAACCAAATAACCAACTGACCCCGTAGAGAAAGAAAATTAATATAATGTTATACATTTTTACCAATTTTTTCGTCTTATGTCCATGACATTTAATTTCTGTTGCAATAAATAGATTATAAACAATAAGCAAGAAAATAATTGTGTTTGCAGTTACAGTGAACGCCACGGGAAGAAAAAGGGTTGCCATAAATCCAATTCCACTAGGATAACAAAAATCTTTTTGAAAATTTCCTTCTATAAAATTCAAATAATAACTATGATAATCGATGTATAGTAAAATACCTATTGGGAAAATGGGTGTTATCCATCCTAAAAAGCATGCTTTTAATAACCTATTCGGATCGCTGCTGTCAAATACTCTTTTTACTTTCACGTATGACATGACAGCTGAATAAAGCATCCACGCGAAAGACGACAGCACTGAGTAATGTAAAGCGACTCCAGCATTAAGACAAATCCGAGGATCGTACGTCGAAAAATCGAGGATGGAATTGACAAGAAAAGAAATTATTACCAACGCCACGGACGCTGATAAATGCATCCACACCTTATTAGCAAACGATTTTCGCCATTCTTTTGAAATCACACCGGTAACAATTATTACAATTATTCCAATCAATGAAAGGCTACAACATATATATGTTGTAACTGACAACATGAAAGTATGCTCTTTTTCGAAGTCAACGTCATTGTATCTGATAACCTGAGCAAAGTGGGTCATATGATAGCACCTGCAAACATCCATCTCGCGTTGACTACTGGCTGGATAAAATAAACATCTTTTGGTAGACCACTTTTTTGATTGAAGATCCCAAAAAGCACAAGTTTTGTGTTTATTGGAATGGGTATCATTAAAAGTTCGAAAGTATATCTCAACGTACTCGCTTTTCTTGAGACAGTTTTTTTCTCCCATTGAAATATCAAGCACTCTACTATTTACTTTCCATTTCGGGCTTTGATCATTCACGAAGGCTGTGTCGTCATTGAATAAAATAAACGACAAAGCTGATGAGTCAGTTTTACAGAGTCTTGGTGGGATTCTGACAACGATCTCGTTTTGATGATTATGAACGGCTGAATACAAGTTATCGGCTAGAAATAAAAAAAAAACAAAAATGTCTTAATATCATCATCTTAAATTACCTACTGAGCAATAATAATATCTGCCGACGTAGTCGTCCAATTATATATAAACTGTTTCTACTTTGAGATTTGAATCCGTGACCTTCGTTACCAAAGCCAGTGGTGTTGACCATCGACCACGCAGACGGCGATTGTCTATTAACCGCACTCTATTACCTTCCTTATCATCTCCACCATTAGTTCATTTTTTTATTATCCATATCTGCTCCTAATGTATCTTAACAAATTAAGCATACATTTTTCAACGAGAACTGATTTTAACGCAGTCGCTCAACTTCTCTTTTTCCAAATAGAGTAAAGAATTGAAGGATTGGAAGTGTAGGAGGAAAATAATGACATCACAAGTAACTAACAGACTTTGATAAATCGATCAAAATATTCTGTTCATACTGGGACTCGAACCCGTGAGATCCAGCAAGGAAGCCTACAACGCTAACCACTGCGCCATAGGACCCTACAGTAGTTCATTAGCCTAGCCTAGATTATCAGGAATGAGCAGTACCATAAAGTGTACTGTTTTATCTACTACGTTACGTACCTTCAGTAAGAGGTTGCATACCAAAACTGGTTCCATTCTCATTCGTTTGCACTTTGATTCCCGTTACTGCATTCCGGACTTCTCGTTTGGAAACTATAACTTCTATATTGGAGCTTGTCACATTGATCATTGTTTCATTGGCGGGAATCTCGACTGAATTGACTATCTTACTGAGACTTCGAAGGATTGATTCTTTTGGGACGTTTTCTTCTTTGTCACCCAGGAGACTGCTTACGTCACTGACAGCTGTCGTCAGATTTTCGACATTCACAGGGCTCTGTAGAATTTTTTGAAGATTTTCTTGCACTTTTATAATTTCAGGTACACCCTGTAATGTTTTAATGGACATACGTTTACACTTAATATGTATTTCAGGTTAAAAAAGCTTATTTTTAAAGGAACATTGTCTTTTTATTAACTAAAACTAAATTTATGTACACACATATGTCAAGAATAAAAAGACAAGTGTTATGAAAGATCTGATTGTAATCTTTCCAATTTTTCAAAAAATCTTGTGACATTGAATTTCCATCAAGCACCTTCAGTCGAAATTATATATTTTTTTTTAATCAAAATATTTTTGGCATTACAGCATTTTTTGAGACGTTTGTTTCTTTATCACCCGAGAGACTGCTTACGTCACTCACAGCTAGGGCTTCCAATCAACCGGACTTAAACACTAACCGGTTTTCGGTTTTTTCCTGACAAATAAACCGGGTAACCGGTTTAAACCGAAATATCATGTATTTTGATTAGGTAGGTGTGCAAAAAAAAATCGTAGAAATTTTTCAATATTTGGCATAATAGCTAATACTCCAATTTCAAACAAAAAAAACGACATTTATCTTAATTGTACCTGTTTGCTATGGCAAAGTAACAATTACTATTATAACATGTGAAAAAATATTTTATGATAAATAAAAATTAAGTCAAATAAAAAAATAGAGCTTGGTTATAAAACTCACCAAAAGAATGATGTTTAAATGCATTCAATTTTTAAAAAATACCAACTGGATAAGACAAGAAATCCAATGTTTAGACAAAAAAAGAGTAAAATACCAAAATATTCACTTGTCAAAAAATGACAAATTATTTGAAAGAGTCATTTCTGTTCACAACATGGACAACTTGAGACAGAAGTAGATTATTCTACAATATATATGTGTACATGTTTGTTGTATTTTATGAATTATTTCCTATATAAACGCAATAAATTCATTATAAAACATTTTTCTTTTTGTAAAAAACAATAAAAAATAAGAAAAGAGTATTTTTGATAGAACCCGGTTAACCGAGTGAAATAAACCGGTTTTCGGTTTTTTTCAAAACACGCGATAAACCGGTTAACCGGTTTCGGTTTAAACCGGTTTGGAAGCCCTACTCACAGCTGTCTTAATATAGCAATATATAACACCCCTGTTTCAGGCTGTTTAAATGTGTCAGTAAGCTTGAACTATTAACCAAATGGATTTTAGGAAACAGACGCTGACGTGTTATTAACTAATGTACATACAAAATCGATTGATTGATTCCAGAAAAATCGGTCTAATACTCTAATCACTTTTAGGGTGTTCACTGTCAACAATTGGTGGAAAGACATTATATTATTAAAATCACAATATTCCCTTGTACTTCATTCCACTTTATTTACTAGGTCAGGACCGGTTTCGCTCCGTGCGAGGATTGTCAACTGACAGCTGACAAATCGATTAGTTTTTTTTACTATTTAAATACTATTTTTTTTACTATTTAAATGATGACTAATATTGTTGTAGAAAAAAATGTTTGATAATTTATAATCAATACTTACTTTGTAATTTATTCCCCAAAAAGCTCCAACGTTATAATCTCCCATGCATACGTAGACAGTTGTTGAAAACTCCGTCTTATCAACAACTGTTTTTCCTGTATTTGATTAAATCATTATGCCGATCGTATTACTATTTGTTAAACAATCACGATGATACAAAAACAAAACAAAAAGTGCTTCATAAAAAAGGAAAATTGCCAATTTTTTTTTTTTTAAATGACTGCATAATTTAATAATGTGTATCGAAACTTTTGATTTCTGTGCACATCATATATTATGATTTATTTTGCAATATCCGATTACAAAAAGAAATCATTAAAAACGGATCGTTAAAAATGTTACATAAACATGCTGTCTAAACTAATTGACTGTGGAATGAAAAAAGGACGTAACCCACTCATAATTTCTTTACAGGTGACACAAAAAGCATTTTTTGATGAATATGGGTCAAATGAAAATTATGAAATATGCATAACCTTGAAGTGCATGGAGACTAATAAACTGGTTTAAAAATTACTGATATATAAATATTTTAATAATTTTTACTGATTGCCATTTCTGAGGCCCTTCTTTTTGCAAACTTAAATTTAGGTATAAATTCAACATTTTCAGCTTACATCCGTTTGATAGAACTTGTATCACGTTGTATACATAAAGATTATCGAAAAAAAGCTGTTTTGAAATAACTGTGGGCTACGTTCTTTTTTCTTTCCAAAGTCGATATATCAACTTCACCAATGATAAAGCAGTTTCTCAATTATAGTTAATTATATTACGAAAACGAAATATCAATATGAAAAGTTATCGATTCAAATCAATGACTTTAAACAAACAATATGGAGCCTCAAAAGAACTTCATTATTAGTAGAGACCGTTCATAGATGTCGTAAAACAATTTTGACCGGGGCTGTGGAGTCGGAGTGTTTTGCCCGGAGTCAGAATTTTGAAAAACGAGTGACTCAGGCCCATTTAAAAAATATTTATTTAATGATGTGTTTTTAAACCACAATTGTCCACAATAATAAAAATAATAAAAGATTTTTAGTACTTTTTCCACTTATAATTTATTTGATCAGGACCGGTTTTGCTCCTCACGAGCATTATCAACTGATAAGGAAAATAAAATAAACAGTGCTATTTATACAAGTTAAATTGAAATAAAAAGGTGTAAGCATTTACTAACAATTAAAAGGATTTACAAATTACATTATAATTACACAAAATTAAAATGCTTAACACCTATAACCTTAATCGTATGTTATAGGTGTTAAGCATTTTAATTTTGTGTAATTAAGTTTGTAATTTGTAAATCCTTTTAATTGTCAGTAATTGCTTACACCTTTTTATTTCAATTTAACTTGTATAAATAGCACTGTTTGATTTATTTTCCTTATCAGTTGACAATGCCCGTGAGGAGCAAAACCGGTCCTGATCAAATAAATTTTAAGTGGAAAAAGTACTAAAAATCTTTTATTATTCTTATTATAATGCCATTCCACCAAGTATTGACAGTGAACACCTTAAAAGTGATAGTCCACAATGTTGACATTGATGCTTGGTCTGATGGAAAACATATAAACAAACTAAAAATAGTTTATTGAAAAAATTCTTCGGAGTCGGAGTCGGAGTCGTTTTTTTTAAAGCTGTAGTAGGAGTCGTTTGTTTTTGACACAACTCTACAGCCCTGATCTCAACCATTGTTGCATTAACGCGATATTTTATCTATCAAAAAATTATGAGTTATATACTCAATCAAAAGATGTATTGGTAATACGATGGTCAAATTCTCAAATAAACACCCTCATTCTTCATTGAAAATCATTGGAATTTGTTGAACTTTTCTCTTTCCTCGTCAACCCTAGAGCGTGTCATCGTTAATATGGACAACCGTTAAAACGCATTGTTTTTCTCTTCTGCAAATTTTACTGAATTTAAATAAATGTGAAATAGTTTTAATTGACAAGTTACTTTTCTCGTCTTTCTCTTGAGAAAATGTAACAAATACTCTGAAACCGTTATATCATATTCATATTATTTTCAATATGGTCAGATATTCAATTGAAATAAAAACTTGGCAGTGCTGCAATATTTGTGAGTAATATATTGACTCATGCCAAATTTGGAAACAGCTTTTGTATCCAGAAAATTACTCATAATTCTGCTTATCGCTATTCGACGTTTTTTTACCGCACCGGCCGTAGGGAACAAACTCACTTATGCATTAACGAACGCGAATGAAAGAGTAAACCGTTTCTAAGGCTGTGGTTTTCCACACGCTGATTTTTTTTAATGCATCTAGATTGAATTTTAGAGCTCTACAAAAAATTGTGTTTTTCAGATTGAACATATTTATCTTTTTTGAATATTGATGGATTAAGTGAGAATTCGAAGATTTTTCAAATCCATATAGAACCCTCAAAAAGTCTTATTGTGAAAAAAAGTGCAGATGGAACCATGTTTATCCAAGACGGCGATGTATAATATTTTTTAATATTATTATTAAAAATATCTATTAAACTCACCTATATCTGATTTGGGAAACTGTTTGAATTCTTCGCATTGATGAAGATTTCGTTGATACAGTATTTTTAGTTCAGTATTGTTTGTCATTGGGGGAGTAGAATGAATCAGAAATATGTAGTTTTTGTACAACCTTTTCAATTTAGCATTTGGAAAATCTTGATAAATTAACGCATTGACATCCGCAAGTAGTATTTCTTTTGGGGATTGTACCAGGTATGCCTTAACATATTTCTGAGCTTGACTATTTGGAATAAAAAGAATTTTATTTGATGAAAATACTTTATAGCTATTTTTTTCTAAAGCCATACACCAGTAATATCCATCGTCACTTGTGTCGATGAAAACCTTGTCTCCCCAAGTAGTACGAACATTTGTCGGGTGATACGTCTTGGAATCAGTGAAACATAAAAAATCATATTCAGAAGTCTTCCATTCGCCTTTCAGTATTAATTCTAATTTGTTCGTATTTCCACCTAAAAATAAATATATATATTCATATATACAACCCATTCTCAACTTTTATTTTTGCAATTTTACTGTGACATTTTAATGGTATGTTATCAATTTCTTTATGTCCATTATGTCATTCTAAAAGCAACATGTCACGTTCTCAAAACATACAGTAAAAAATGTTGTGAACAAGCTCTTTTGGCCATCATTCGATTGTGTAAAACTTTCGACAAATATGGCAGGTATAAATATTGCTGTAGCTGTAAATATTTTCACTTACCAATGTCTTCCGGAATATATTTCAATCTTAAAATCTTTTCTAAATCCGCTTTTTGGGGGGAAAATTCACATCGAATTTTCGTATATTTGCAGACCCGTTCTTCTGTCGTGAATTTTTCATTACAAAAACTTCTGTTTGAAAGGTCATCAAATTCAGTCCATGAGACCGTCCAGCGATCTAAAGTCTTAATCTTTAAAAAAATATAATTACAAATTTCAAATCTTTTTGAGATTGACCGTAAAAACATATACACACCACCCCAGTCCTATTTTTACGCGATTGTTTTGGACGGTACCGTTCTTTTTACACCACGATTTTGTTTTCATAGATGTTTTACAAAAGAACTGGTGACTCTGCGCAAAATCATATGATGTGATGACTGTTCTGAATCTTGTTAAAATACTTTTTTAAAAATCGTTTAATATCATGCTTCGGCCATAAATTTTATCCAAGCACAGAAGATAAATATGTATTGTATCTTATAAATAAATTCACCCTAGTACTCCAAATATTACGAGCACAAGTAATACGAAGCGAAGATGGATATATTATTTTTGCAATACTTTTTAATAATTTTTAATAGCTGTAAGCCCGTAGACCTAAACGGGGGGGATTTTAAATTGTAAATAATATAATTTTTAGAATATTTGAAATCCTTAAGTTGGCCAACAAATATATTTCGTAGAAGTAGAAATAGATCTCGGGACATATATCGACACCCCTGCAGTATTTAAATTGTAAATAAAATATTTTTTAGAGTATTTAAAATGTTTAAGTTTGCTAACAAATGTATTTTTTAGAAGAAGAAATAAACACTTGAAAAGTTATTTCTTCTAAAAAAATACACTGCACGAAAAATATATGCAGTATTAATTATTTTGGAATTTTTAGAATATTTTAAATGTGTGTTTAATACATATAATCTAATTTTATCGCCTCTGACAGTTGTGACTTTGTCCGAGTGGTAACAATCTCGGGTCATAATCCAGGGTCCATGTATCGATTCTTGACCGCGGTGCTTTTTTGTATGAGAATTTAAATTTTCAGCGATAATCCACCACACAAAATTTGTTTCTTCAAATGTCAGTGTATTGAATAAATATGTCTAGTATAAATAAAAAAATGATGACAGCGGGGCAGGGGAGAGGGAGGGGACCGTCTTTCTTGAAGTCACCGAAAAGGCGAAATCGGGAACCGACAGACAGAGTTACACTCACTCACGTTACATTATCGACTATTAAAATATAGATATAGTGAAGTTTTACGCACGCACCTACTGAACCTATATTAATTTACACTCACTTTTGAAAAATCGATTTCAAGTAGACTTCAATATATACAACTCGTGGCTTCTGATTTATCCAAGTAGACGCCGATGCATTGAAAAGTTTTTCCATTATGGTTTGCATCATTTATGCGTCTTCAACTATTTAGGAATTAAGACGAACTACGTTGAACGAATGCAAAAAACCAATATGGCCAGAATGCATTAAAAGTGAAATATTTTCCACAGATAATGCTACTAATATTTCGAAAATTATAAATTTGCTACACACCGTAAATGGTGATAGTTACGAATATACTACGGGTGAAGATATTGACAAGATCCACCCGACCAAATGCTAACAGACAAGGACTTTCTACGGCTAATAACGAGTCAGATAGTAATAGTGACGAGGAAGTCAAATAAAATAACCAACATTTAAAGCTAAACAAAATTAAGAAAGAGCTATATATGTCAACACAGATTGAAATTATATTTTTGACAATCAACCCACAATAAATCTTGGCGTGTTAGAAAATTTTCTACATGGTCTCCACAGAACTCCGAAAAATTACAGCCACGAGAAATGCAGAAATCAAACCAATAACTAACTAAATAATTTACCGTTGGATCAACAAAATAAATCCAATGTAGCAATACTCGACTGAACTTAAGAATCTAGGAAAAACGGCATTTCATCAAATGGGTCAGAGCGAAATTCAATACGTTCGTTCAAAAAATTGCAATCGATTATATTTTGGAACCGACAGCGACAGCAGCGATAACCTTTACATTAAAAAATAAATACAATTATGCATATATACATAATATATATCTGTTTCTCGTTACGTAAAAAACAAAATTGTGTTAATTGTTTTAGAGCAAATTTTACTTTAAATTATATAAAATCAAGGTTTTTTTATGAAATTAACGTACGATTATGCGTCAATTTCTGGAACCAATGTGTCTCGTAAAAAAAGTTTGGGGTGTAAATCGTGTACCAAATAGAATTCACGAAAAAGTTACGGATAATATGGTTTAATATACTTAATTAATCTGTTTTAAATATATAAAAAAAACACCACGAATTCAACAGATAACGACACAGTATTTAATATATGTGAGCATATTGTTACCTAATTTAAGTATCTTAACAAAAGTTTGCACAACCTTTGTTTTTTTTCGAAGAGAGTAGTGATAGAAGTATATAGAATAAGACAGGAATAGTAGTGAACTGATTGCTCTTGCTACATTCTATTATTTTAGGCTTCAAAAGGTCGGAAGATTTTTTAAACACTACACGCAACCATGCCGTCTAACGTAAATGGATTGAAAAACTGTTCTTAAAACTTTATTTTGAAATGGGCTCTTTAATTGTTTAGTTTACTATGTTTTATAGAATACATACTTACTTAATTATATATTGACTATTTTTATATACACCCAATCTTTTTTTACGCGATACATTGGAGGAAGGTGGCGCGTAAAAAAACCTCACTTTCATATGATTTGATAAATCGGTTCCAAAAATCAAAATATCGCGTAAAAAAGTATCAAAAATGTATGAAAAAAAAATTGTTCCTCTAATAAGCGCAAAAAATATTTTTTTACGGTGCCGTCCAAAAAAATCGCGCAAAAAAAATCGCATAAAAAAAGGCTTTCATCTATTTTTTAATGTATTATTTATGTATCATGCTTATTTTCAAATTGAATGGCCCCCTCCTGGGACAATTTCTGGATCCGCCACTGACTAGAGCACTCGTATACATGACAATCACTTATACTATGGCATCATTTGCCACTTCTTGAAAATTTGTACTTGCATCTACATGATTCTGAGGCCCAGATATTATCGTATGTTTTTATACACACCCTACTTTGATTAAGAATGCATTAACATATTTATTTTCAGACAAAAAACATTCTATCGTCTATACTTATTTCAGCATATTTTTTCATGTTAAACGATTTAAATATATATAGGTTTTAACCTTTGCTTCTTTGATTTTTAAAATATTGTAATTCATTTGGCCGCAGGGCAGCCAACCGTCTATTAAAAATTTCGCCGATAAATCGAATTTCTTCCAGATTCGATTCTGTGACAGATGTTTAATCGTTGGAATTTTTTTAGAAAATCTTAGCACTTGTATGCTATTTATTTTAAATATATTATAAATCAAAAGTAATTTCAGAATAGAACACTCACCCCTCCATAACGTAATTGATATGATTTTTCGCTAACATTTATAAACTCAGTATCATGTACTGCGAAAAATCGAGATAAAATATACCCTTGTTGCAAAAGATATCCAGAATCCTCTTGGCACAGAGTAATAGCCTCGGTGGCGGTTACTTCACTTTTTGCTGTGATATGCTTTAAGCACGTCACAGCTGGACCATTCAAACGACTATTTTCTGCAGGGCATGGGTTACCGACTCCCGAAAGAAATTCAATATCCACGAAACACATATGGTGATATTGTTTTTGAACACCGACGACGTATAGTTGATTTGAATCTCTATTCACCATATCAAGCATGGACATGTTATCTGTTGAGTCCTCTTGCCACGGGGTATGTCGCACATGTTCTAAATTTGAACCCTGAATATTTTGGTTGTTGAATGGCCTGTGCTTAAAAGCTGCTATATAATTGGTCCAATACAAATATTCCGGAGTCGTCCAAGTAAATTTATTGTAATTGTTTTTTAATTTAACTAAACATTTAAAGTACTTGCTTTGATCAAAATTTGTTACATCATCTATATGTAGTATTATATAATACATTACATTTTCTGATACAATTCTTTTCTCCATATGGTTTATAGGTATGTTAAAACTAATATAATCCCGACTTTGGGCACAATCTGTACCATTTTGCGTGTTTTGACCATTACACATGCAGTATAAATAATTCAGTGTACACAGGATAATTATATTTGTATACAAGACCATCATAGCTCTGAGAAAACCGTTCAGGTTTTCATAAACTTCAAAATATCACCGCTTTTTTCTAGTTAGTTTCTTTAGTCCTTAATCTGTAATATGATGTAAACACATTATTTAGAAAAAAAAGTATCAATACAAAATTCATTGTCAATTTTTTTTAAATGGTCATCGTTTGTACCAGGGATGCCCAAATTATGGCCCAAACTGCTCGTAATTGAAGCCCGGCAAACGGTTTTGAAAATAACTACATTATAACCAATTCAAATATTTCAGAAACAAAATCTTCTTTATCACTACGATGTTTCAGAAAAGCTGCTGCCAGAGTTGTTGAATTTTTAGTCGTAAACAAAATTACAAAATATTTATAAACAAGGAGATATCCACAAATTTAACAAAAATCAATTCCTAAAGACAGCTATCCAAATATATGTGGAAACTCTACACTTTTCTCCCTTATTTGGATCGACTTACATCTGCGAGCAAACTTTCCTATAAAAAACATCACTTCTTTATAAAAAAATATTTTGAATAAACATGTTTTTTAATTGGTTCTTAAATAGTTCTTATTAGTATATCAAAAGTATTTGTTAGCATCGTAGGAGAAGTGTGTGAAATTGATTTCAATCTTATCCTAATTATACCATACGCCTGTTCAATTGGCGTGGCAGAAGTGTTAAACGTTTCAAAAATTTCAAAAAGTAAAAAAGATCATAAAATGTACAAACAAACACTCACCAGGCTAATTTGGATGTCAAATCTGTATGTGTTTTTTAAAATTGTTATATCCGAATTCAAATTCATTAATTTTAAATATTGCAAATAAAAAACAATCACGTAAAAGATATTTTGAAAATATTTTCAAATAAAGTTGTTAATTATATTCCATATTATAACAACAACAAAATGATTCGATGAACGTAAGTTGTAACTTGGCACATGTTCACTTAAATAATGTTTAAGAATATAAAAACTTTCTAGTCCGCTACCTAGTGATCGACCAGTGGTGTAACAAGGGAGTGAATAAAATACTTGAAATATCTGCAATACTATTATTTTTATTCTATATTTTATTTTTCAAATCAATATCAGTTGACTATGTTTGATGAACAAATAGTTGTTACAAGAGACCATGACTATGCGATCCCTTCACTATTCTTTGACACAATACGCTACCTCAAAGCAACAGTGGGATATGTTGTAAATACGAGTTTCGAGATAATTTAACTTCAAAGTTTGTTTTGTTTCTTTTACGTTTCTTTTTGTTTACTATTATCTGTACATATATAGTTATTCTACTAATTTCTTTGATGATTTGAAGTTACAGGGTAATATCAATAATCGTAAAAGAAAGAGTTTTCTTTTAAATGGGTCATTTCTTAAATAATATTCTAATGTTTCATTATAAAGGTTTACCTTTTAGTAATCATTAGGCATACTTATATCAAAATCGCCATTTATGAAATCTTTATATCACTGTTGCTTTATGGTAGCAAGTGTAGCGACTAAGGTCTCCAATCCTGGAGTTGTGATAGTAGTAATCCCGGGATTTCAGGATTCAGGATAAGAAGTGAATTCAGTGAGTGAGCTAAATAAATCCGTAAATTCCTGCTTGCTTGAAATCGAACCCCACATTTTTTTATCAAAGAAAATCATGTCAACTCCCATAATTTTAAAATTGGTTAGCATAAATTGTTGAAATTTACGATTTTTTCCACCTTCTTCTGTAGACTATTTTAAATCTCTTAATCCCGAATTCCGACTTTCACCCGGTATTGAAAATATTGTGAATCCAGAAATCCCAAGATGACATTAAAAATCCGGATTATATGCCCTAGTAGCGATATACATATTTAAGCTTCAGCCTCTTAAACAAGTGTTGGGTTGGGTGATGACGGCCACACAAACTTGGACTGATTCACATTATACGTCAATGGATAAATGCTGCCTACTTTCAAAACGAAACATCATGTCGGGCGTCTGCGAATTACTCCGATGTAGGGAAAGGAGACGTTCTCTACGCCACTGGCTAATATTAATTGTTTTTTAAACTTATCAATCTTATCAGAAAAGTGATAATGTTGTACATCAATAATCTCAAGACTTCTTTCAATTTACAATTTTATTTGCTTATATAACAAGGTAGGGCAGGACAAGGCTATCGTAAATCAATTGATTCATATCCAAGTGATAAGCTGATAATCACATTTAAAATCCTAATTTCAATTTAATCACGTCTGCTTAGTTTTTGTTATGCTCATCGCAGTTTACCTAGGCGTAGAGTGCATTACGTTCATGAATGGTTTTGCCGGCACAAGAGCTTCAATCCCGGCTTTAACTGAAACCGGTTAACCGGCTTATTGCCTGTTTTAGGAAAAACCGAAAAGTGATTTATTTTGCACGGTTAATCGGGGTTATTGACAGCCAACTTTTTCCTTTAGTATACCGGGTTTTTATAAAGATATAAATATCCGACATTTGAATAGTTATTCATATGTAAGGTCTGTAGAGCAATGGTCAATATCGTTGATTTCCGTGACGTATCTACAGATTCAAGTGCCAGTACACACACCACTTTTTCATTTGATGGCATGCTTTTTTGTAATTTAAATAATCCCTCCATTCATTCAAATTCTACAATAGAACAGGTCAGAGAAAGCGATTTTTTTACTATTAGCTATTTTTTAGCCTCGTTCGTATATTTCTACTCTCATCGAAAAAAAAGATGATCAACTAAGTGACAAGTAGTTCTCTAAAAAACCTTTGCTTGGATAAACTTCATTTGAAGAACGTATGCTTCACATTAGAAACGAACTTGATTGAAAATAATAATAAAAAAAATCTACTCTTCTTTGCTCCTTATAAGTTCATATTTAGGCAAGCATAATACTCAATATATTTTTTGTTTTGGAATATTGGTTTGTGTGGTACTACAATTGGTTTTTTTAAACAATTCTCAAACTCTTGCTTACATCAACAAGTACAGCGATCATCTAAGTGGGGCAATAAGAAGCGCAGGGGACACTGACGGTGAACGGATTCTACCGAACATGATTCTCCCGAACACGAACTCTCCAAACAAGAATACTCCGAACACCGATTCTTTCGGACACAGAACCTTCCGTATATAGAATACTTCGCACACCGAATACTCCTTTGAAACCGAAACCCGAACCGAAACCCACCAAAATATTTGGCACAATTACCATAAAACATTCCACATTACAATAAAATAATGATTTTTCTTTTAAAAATATTTAAATGTTTGGATTATTCGGTGTGCGAAGTATTCTATATCCGGAAGGTTCTGTGTGCGGAAGATTCTGTGTCCGAAAGAATCGGTGTTCGGAGAATTCTTGTTCGGAGAGTTCGTGTTCGGACGATTCTTGTTCGTAGTGTTCGTGTTCGGGAGAATCATGTTCGGAAGAATCACTGAACCGGACACTGACATATACATTTCTTACAATCATATTTATATGAAATCATGCTGAGGACAAAATTGGTGACTGATATTTTTTACGGATATTTTTTTTAGATATTTTGGAATCGGTCAAGTAACGTCCCATATGGATGTCGTATTTTAAAATCGTTCAAATCACGCTCCCTATAGATGCAGTGGTGCATCGACGACCGTTGCGCATTTCAACGCCAACTTCAAAAACGGAAGTACCCTTTTTTTTCAGGGATTGGCTAGAGGGGGCTCAGGGGGCTCGCGCGAGCCCCTTGTTAAATTTCGGCGCGGCCGGAGAGCCCCTTGTTAAGATGATAAAGTCATTTGTCTTAGATCAAATCATCACATAACTGCAATTTGTGCAGATGGATAAATTTGAAAATTAGTTGTCGTTTCATTTTTTCATTTAACGTTGTGGGCGTCTGTGAGTCCCAGTACGAAAAAACATTTTTTCGATCGATTTATCAATTTTCTGTTCGAAGGAATGTGTGTTTGTGGTGTCTTAAGATTGCCTCCCACTCTTCCGACTCTTAAATTCAACTGGGAGCTACTATTAGTTAATCACTAGTTCTGTCTTATGCTTATCATTTTATCCCTACTACTCTCTTTGGAAAAGAGAGGTAGAGCGACTAAGTAACAAGGAGATCTCGTAGAAAAATAGCTTTCGTTGATATACCTTCATTAGGAGGCCATATACTCGACATAGAGAGCGGACATGGATAAAAAAATGGATAACATTTACCTTAGGTTCTGCTATTTCAATAGCTTGGCCAGGGTTATCGCAACTATTTTATTGATTTTAAGTAAATATATGTTCATTAAAATATTCATAAATAATATTTACTCTTTAAATAATCATATCCGTGATTTTCATATAAACATTTTGTATACAAACATGAACTAATTTTGTTTTTCACTTATTCTAAAGTCTGTCAATCGAGACCGAACGTTAGATTTGATATTTTGTTTTGTAATTTTTCGGAAATAAGTTGTAAAAACAGTTTTTTACTTTAAAAAAAACCGGTATCTCTGTATTTAAAAATAAACAAACCAAATACAAATATTGCAACCCCTATCCGAGTAAATGCGAAAATGAGGGCTAAGCAAATAACTTTTTAGATACTCCACTAAGCATGAGAAGGAAGTCAACAGAAAAAAAGACTTCAAAACTACCAAAATTTTAATTAATATTATCAATAAATCACTCATCAATACAATATGGTTCTTCCGAATCTTAGTTTGAATTAATCAATGTCTAATCAAACGCAAAATAATTTATTGTTTACCGAAAGTTTGTGACCGTCTTGCGTGAAGAGATAGCTCGAGGATTTGTCTCGTTTTGGTCCATTATAAATCTCTCAATTATGATTTCCCGCTAAACTTGGTTACTTTTCCACAGCATTTAACCCTACGCAGAGCCCCAGCATCTTAAGCTTGTATCAATTTGAAAGTTTATGAGACATGACGTCATTAAAAGTTTTTGTGAGATATTGCTTGTGATCTAATATTTGGCGTAATGGACGCTAGTGAAAGTTTTGGTAAAGCTGTTCATGTGTTGCTTTTCTTCAATGGCGTGCGTTATTTTTAAAAACAATTCTGAAAGATATGCAACCATAGGAATTGTATGGTTGGGTGTATAGCGTTAAGTACTTAGGAATGCCTGAAAAAAAATAACTAAATACTGTGCTTCTATCTTTTTTAAAAGGTTTTAAAAATCAGAGTGTCGTTACCTATTTAAAGCTGTTAATACAAGTTGAGATGTATGAATATAAGTCTTTTTCTGACAGATCTTATTATGTTTCGTTACTATAAGATAAAATAATACCCGTCAATTTTAGCTTCAATAATAAGATCCGTTCACTTTTTAATGTTAAGATATAATATTTAAATAATACTTTTAATGAAAAAAAACGTGTAAAATATATATATATCACTATTCGTGCATAGACTGGGACATGTTTCGTTTAGCAAGTGATCATATGAGGCCTAAAAAAAAAAATAAGCAATCTTCAGTATGCTTAAAAAAATAACTAACAATTAAGATGTTGTCTGTGACTTACACATCGATTGTTAGAGTACACATTTTTTAAATGATGTCTATAGCATATTCAAAAAAAACATATTAGTTATACTGTTTTTTTATTTATGAAAAACGTACCATAATGAAGTTGCTGCAATAAATTTATATACCTCATATTCAACTGCCTGATTAAAACGGTTTTACGAATATGTTAAAGGAACAGAATATTTTAAGTAAAACAACATTTTTAATGGCTTTTTAGTAAAATCATATCCAAGTAGTTCACTAATCCATGCTCTAACTTACTTACTGTCAAAGTATTGAAAAAATAACTAATTTACGCATATAGTTCATAATAATTATAACCAAAGCATTATAGAATAAACGTTGATATATTTTTTATTCAGTTCTGCTGTGACTCAGTTGGCTAGAGCTTGCTCTACCGATCACGCAGGTATAGGTTCGATTCCCGGTAAGATCACAGTAAATTTGAGAATTATTCAATTCTGATCCTTTAATAACTGGGTGTAGCAATAGAGATTAGTCAACCACTAGTCCTGTTCTTGACTTATCTTTCTTTCCCTAAAAAGTAGTGTTGAGAGCGACTGAGTAACAAACAGTTGTCGTAGAAAAAAAAGAATGTTGAGATGACTCCATTAGGAGGCCATATGCTTCACATTGGGGAGCAGACGTGTATTTTTTTTTTTTAAATAAATTTGAAAATCATATCATCGACTGAGAAAAGAAAAAAAATCTTTTTATGAGACTAAAACTCGAATATGCTTCGACGCTAATAGAAAATGTCCAATGACATCGTACAATATAATCTTATTTATGGACGTTCAACCAAAATTTAAATATTAATATTTAAAACATTATTTAAATATTTTATTTATGTACAATTTGCACGCTACTGATAAAAAGCATCACCTGTTAATCATAAATTCTCTGGATGTTCAGTAAGGATTAAGTTGTGAGAAGAATTTTTGTGATACTATTGGAGTTGAGACACGATTATAATAAATATAAAAGTTGTTTAAATAAATTATATTTTGAAAACAAATTAGTTACAATTAAACAATAATTTATCGAATGCTGTGCATTAAATATATATATATTTTTTTAACACTGCATTAAAACTTGAAAAAGTCTATACTTGAATAATCGTATTGAATTTATGTATTAACGTATTTATTTTATCACGTTAGGTGGGTGTGATTGCAGGAAAAATAATTGAAAAAAATCAATAATTTGTATTTTATATAATATCCAAAACACTAAATATATTAAACAACTAGCCATAAGAATTAGAGGTATAACATATGATTTTTATATACTATATAAAAAAGATATATGTATTAAAATTAATAGAGTACACAATTAAACAACTTGTTATGATGAATTATGTATTTTTTTTGTGAAAATTTTATTGTAAAATTATCGAAAATAAATGGCTGTTAAAACTCCAGTTTGCTCTAATTAAAATGAAGGTTATAATGGTATAGCACGTTTAGACAGTATCTTTTGAAAAAATATAAAGATTAAATTTGTATTCTACCATTGAGTATAAAAATAAAAGATTAAATCGATTTCTGTTTTGGAAAAAAGCTAAATTGAATGTTTTTACTTTTCGTAGTCATATTTAAATATGCACATAAATTATTTAATAATTCAAATAAAAATTCATACAAAATAATTAGTCAATTAGTTTTAAGTAAAACAATTTAATTTTTAACCTAATATGACTAAAATCGTTAAATAAATACATTAGGTATATATTTTAAAAGATATGATTATTTAAAATTATTTTACATTTCTAAAACATGCGCCTAGTTTTTGTTTATTAAAAACCCTTTACTGTTTTGATGGTTAAAATAACAGTAATATCTAAGTACAAAGGAATATTGTGTTTTCTTAAATAATATTGTATGATTTTTTGTTTTATAAAAGCCCCTACGAGAGGAAAATAGTATTTTATGAAAAAATGAGTTAAATGCGTTAAATGTTTTACAGATCTTTAAGTATCGTAAAAGTAAAGTGAACTCTGTAAATACTCACTGCAATAGTGTTATCGTTCTTAAATAAAAATATGCAATCCACCAAATTGAAAATGTGATTGTACTTAGAACTAAGTCTGATAGAAGAGCTTTACCGTTTTTCTATTTGGCTCACTTCTCTTCTCGAGGGCTTTTGAATGTAAAACATCAAATGCATTTCTTGAATGCATGAGTTATTCTTAGTCGCTAATATTTTTTTTTTCTAATTCGTGCATTGATAGCAGTATTCAGAAATGGTGTGTATTGGTTTGTAGTTTTGATCTTAACTCATTTTTATTCAGTGCCCATATTTGTTCTAACATGGCCGTCGCGCAATTTGAAATATGTGTCTTTAGTTTTTTTTCTATCTTCGTTCAATACTGCTTGTACAGTCTCTGAACACTTTATCAGAGTGACGTAATGACGTGTTTTATCATCTAAGTCTTGTCTAAGGGCTTGTCGGTTTTCAAAAACCGGTTTTAAAAACCGTTTTTTTTGTTAAATTTGTGACATTCAAAAACTGGTTTTTCAACTTCGTAACCGGTCGTGCCAAATTTTCCATAAACAAATCTATAAACAACAGGATAGAAAATTTGGATCTTTTATTTGATGACTTAAAGACCATATGCCCCACATCATTACCCAGCGAAAGGGTATTTTCGATATCAGCTTTGTGTTCTCTATTTTAATTGAGTTATCAATTTCATGTAAAACTTCGAAAACTGGATAAAACCGGTTTTCGAACAATATTGACATTCGAAAACCGGTTTTTTCAAAAGTCGGTTTTTGTACAAGCCCTAGTTTCTAGATTCTAATATTTTCTAAGAAATACGGTAAAAAGAATTAAAAAAAACAAGTATCCTTTAATTTTTTTTAAATGTGCTACTAATAAAATTGTCCGTAATACAATTCCGAGCTTTGGTTAAACACACATATATAAACATTCTGTGTTGGATAGTTAATATCTCTGAGTAAATTTTGTTTTCAAAAACACAAAGTAAATATATTTAACTGTAAAAAAAACAATCGTTTTTTGATAATGATGATAAAACGAGATAAAAAATGTATTTTGGGATATTTTCTGAATCCAAAAAAATGTCCAGGGACTACCTAATAATAATACATACTATTTAAATCCGCCGCCTCATAGAGAATTAAAAAAAATATCGATTACAAAATTGAAAATTTATTAGAACGTTTATCATTTTTATGGTAGTAAATGGTTGCGGGACGGCGATCTGTTCTTTTATTGCTGACCGCAACGGCAATTCTTCCATCTTGCGGGAAGAATACGTAGAAATATCTGTTTTACAGCAATAATGAATCTATGGAAACGATCGCTTCTGTTCAAACGGAATATAAATTATTTTTTTATTGAACATAAAACGAGGGAGTAATACTCATTATGGAGTAGGATTCATGGTATTTTAAACATATGAGTGATGTAAATTATATTTCCAACCTTAGTTAATTAAAAGATAATGGTAATGAAGGTGTAAAGGGTGTAGCCTGCTGTGGTTCAGTTGGTTAGAGCTTGCTCTACCGATTACGCAGGTCTGGGTTTGATTCCCCGTAAGATCACAGTGAATTTGAGAATTATTCAATTCAAAGTTGTGATCAAAGACTAGGTGTTTGTGATGTCAATTCAGATTATTTTCCTTTCATCCCATCTTTGTGATCCTTTAATAACTGGATGTAGCAAAAAGCAATTAGTTAATCACTAGTCTTGTTCAAGTCTTATCCTTCATTCACTACTACTCATTTTTTTAGAAAAAGTGAGGTTGAGCAACTGAGTAACAAGTAGTCTTCGTAGAAAAAACTTCTGTTGAGATACCTTCACCAGGAAGTCGTTTGCTTAACATTGGGAGCAGACATGAATATATATAAAAAAAATTAAGGTGTCAGACAAGTAAGTCACTACTTCTTTTTTGGCTAAAAAATACACAATAAGCAACATTACTAGAATTTTACGCTTTTAAATTAAATATAACAGAAACATGTAGTTCAAACACTTTTTATGTACACACAAATTGACAAAATATTTATAAAATAGTAGTATTGAGAAGTATGAAACTGATGTGTCACCAATTTATTAATGTTTTGCAGTTTGTTATCTGCAATATAATCTCAATGCAAATATAAATTTATATCACAGAATCTTAGATAATATGTGTTTTTATCAAAAAAATGATATACTACAAAAAGATACGCACACCGTACAATGAAAGTATTTTTAATAATAACTTATTGCCCTATTTTTGCTTGAAAGACCACACTACTTATACCTCCTAGCTCACTTTGGAAACCTTTTGTGTAAGAAAATAAAAAATATCAATCGCATTATTTTCCATACAAACTTCTATTGGCACTTCATTATAGTACATCGGCCGACAGGTCTTTGAATAATATAACGATATGATAGCTATAATAAGAAAATTTTAGCTGATATAAGAACATCGTTTGAAAGATTTACCAAATGAGAGATAATGAGAGATAATGTCTTTTTTAACCCTGTTCGATCTCAATGTGGAGCATGTGGTCTTCTAATTCAGGTATCTTAACACTTGTTAGTCATTTGTTTAACATCCTGCTCTTGTCACGTCCTGTTATTTTGGGATTGGTAGGGTAGGAAACAATTTTTCGACATCATAAGCATCCTTGCATTCGAAGTAAAAACGATAAATCGATTGAAAACTGTTTTATTGTATTTTAAATTAAAATAATAAAAAAATTCATATGGGCCCATTCGAGGCAAAGTGAACCAAGTGGTATTTTAGAAAAAAAAGTTAGATGCGCTGTAATATTTTGCGCGTCTTAAAGTATCATAAATTTGAAATAACCTCAGCTTATGCATATTGCAATTAAGGTATCCAATCCCGGAACCTTTTTCCAATCCCGGGATTTTGGGATTGATAAATTTTCAATCCCGGGATTCCGGGATTGCGATTAGTTCACCGAGGAATTTGAAATCCTCAATTCCCTATTACTTTATTACCCTACAACTTGTCACGAAAACTCGTTTTTTTTTTTAGCTCGCCGAGGAATTTCAAATCCACAGTCTGCCAATTTCGTGTCAATTTTCGGGATTTGCTAAAAATTTCTCAATCCCGAATTCCTGGGATCGCGATCATGTCAATCCCGGGATTTCTAAATCAGAAAATTGAACGGAATCCCGGGATTGGATGCCCTAATTGCAATCTCCGTAAAATAAAAATATGCAATCTACCAAAACACCAAGTAAAGACGTGATTGTACTTAAAAGTCCAAGGAAAAAATATTTACCATTTTACTAGTTGGCTCACTTCACCTCTCGAAGCCTCATATTATTTGGACGAGCGCCTCCCAACCGTTCGGACAACATTGTTTCATTGCCGTAAAATATCAAACGGTTTCATTTCAAAATAAATTAATTACTACCAAATATTTAGTAATATATATTTTTTATTATTATAATGCATTAAAAAAATCAACTATCTTACTATAATTATTTTTACACTTTACAGCATCCGAGCAACGTATGAAAAGAAAGTTCAGAAAAATTAATTGAAAGAGAAAAATCATGGAAAAGATAAACAAAACCTTTTGGTAAAACAGAAAAAAATAATGCAATTATATGAATCACATTTTAAGGAAATGCGTCTCCATGACAAAGCGTCATTAAAGAGATGTCTTTGTGGAATAAAACCAGAGGCATCTATTGTAATAAATTCGTTGTAGTATTTTTTTTAAGGCTTTACCATAATAAAAACTAAAATATTGTTTTTTATTCACAAAAGAAACTAAATCATTTCGTAACTTGATATGTATAGGAAAAATGTTTTAACATTTGGAAATATTATATACAATATATTTAGTATGTAATTAAATGTTCAAAAATGAATATTTAATACACAAAGTATGTTTATTGAGTCTTATTAGCAGTTGCTTCTTGGTAAATATTATTTAAATAAAATCACCATTCAGGATTTGTTTTTGTATTATTATTTTATGATTTCAGTTAATTTCTTCACTCTTGCGTCGTCCCCACATACAATCACTTCTTATAACATTTTAAAACTTTTTGAGTAGAATTGATAATAATTATATTTCTTTTTATTTGATATTTGATATTTTAGGTAAAGAGATGCTGAAAAAATATAGTAAGTGTTATATTATATGTTTTTCACTCGGTTCCTAAAGGGTAAGCAGCATGAAATTATTCGTATCGCAAAGTAACCAATCCGTTACGACTAAAGAAACAACCCGAAATTGAGATTGCTTGATTCCACCTTCTATTGTCAAATTATTTGAAAAATAGGTCGAAATTATTGAAACAATACAATTCATTTTGATAAAATATTGTTCGAAATAATAATATAATAATAATATTATTTATTATGGTTTTCTTCGAAAACCTTAAGATTAGAAACAGTTATACCAAATAAATAAAACATTTTTATAATCTAACAGTTTTAATATGAGCATTTTTAGTGAAATTGGTTTTGATAACATAAAAATAAGTCGGGGATTAATAGAAATGAGTGTATTTTTTAATAGCATGCGTTTTCATCAATTATTGATAGTGAACACATTAAAAATGATAGATAACGGCTTTGAATATTTAATATAATAAATAACTAAAGTTTGAAATCAAATTTCAACGTATAAGTTAAAAATCATCGCACGGAAAGTCTCTGCTTCTCAAAAACCAAAATGTTTCACCCCTACTTGACTGAGGAAGTTAAAATTATTATTAAGTATTAAATTCAATTTTCCCTTTACACTTACAAACCCTCGAAAAATATTTGAATTTTTGATTTGGTATAAAATAATGAAAAAACGATTTTATTTAAAAGATAAATGTTGAGTTGGCACTTTCTAAATCAGCTATCGCTATATAAATATTGATTTATGGCAGAGTGAATGTCGAATTGAAGAAAAGAGAATGAAACAAATTTTGATTTTGAATAGAAGAACAGTACAGACATTCACGACTTTTCGAGAATATCGATTCTCCCCGAAGTAATCAAAATATCGTACTTCAAAATAAACACCTGGGCAATAAAGAAAGGAAATGCTTTCTTCATCTTGTTGAGACGTCAGACGCGGTTGAGTTTCCCATTTTCTTTTTAGATTTGTGTTTCGCCTCACGTTTATTTTTCACCTTCACTCGCGCGCGAGGGTGGGCCGAAAGAAAATGAGAATTTACCTTGATATTTAATTTTCATTCACAAAAGTCAATATTGGTTTTATAGACTTAAATTACCATAAGTTAAATTGTACAGAAGTAATTTTCTGTATTACAACTTTTTACTCTTTTTTGATATTTTTTGTTTTAATAATATTAGTTAATAGCTATTTCGGCTTCCGCCATCGTCAGAACTATATATACTTTCCCCGAAGATATACACAATAAACTTTTGTATTCACTCTCACATCCTAATTCATATAACAATTATAGTATTACACTTATTTAATATGACTAATGTTTCGAAAGACGACAAGCAATATTTGATTTTTCGAGGTAAATTAGGATAAATTACTTTTTACCCACTTTGAAATACTGATACATCGGGCTTATCCTTTTCGCCAGCAATGGCTTTAAGCTCAAGGATACATTTATTTAAGATTTAAAGGTGCTTGGTGGAATTTCAATATTAAATTTGAATCGCTCAAATTATGTACATTCACACAATTTTTTTGTGAATGTACATTATTTGATACCTTTATTTCTTATATAAACACGAAACATTCATTTACTAAGCGTCAGTTCAAGTTCATCCGTGCACTTGAACGCCTGAAGATGCCGAAAGGCGGAACCCGGGTCGTTAGTGACAAAATTTGTGTGAATGTACATAATTTGAACGATTCAAACTTATTGCTGATTCATTGCTTTAATAAAGTATGTACTTTATTTTCTGCTCGGTTTCTTGAAGGAAATAACGTTGTGTATTGAATATTAGCCAAACAAGATTTCATCAAACAAAACTTATTGTAAATTTTATAACATTAGATAACACCGTTTGAGAGTTTTTGTGTGCTGCATAAATATGTGAGTACATAGAGTATTTTGTATTTTGTTATTAGAATAAAACTAAAAAAAAGTGGAGTGGGGAGTGAATAATTAAAACTTGTAATATTTTGTTGTTAACGTGTTTTTTTTTTTTTTTTTTGATATCAAATTTATGGAGCTTCAAGTACCAGGACGCACCAAGGTTCTTCTAGTCTCCTCCATCCATAAAGATTTTGAAAAATTGTAAATTGCATCCCCTTACCGTCATTTGCAGACGGAAGGGCGCGATCACTACAGAGATAAGAAGTTCACGGGAACTCCATATGCATTATTTTGAAAATCACATTCCATATGCTTCCTCCATACTATATCCGTACATGTACACACACATGCGCATACATACATACACACATACAGTACACAAAAAAAAATGAACAAAGAGAGTCATTTTCGTGATGCTAAGTTCGTTCTAAAATTGACAATTTTAGACGACATAAGATCTATGGAGGGTCGTCGAGCAGAACTGCTCTGGGTTCTAAAACGATTCTCAGGCAGTGTCTCGTCATAGTTGTGGAGATCAGAGATCGTTGGGTTAAAATGTTTTCCTACCTCGCTGTAAAACTTTTGTGATATTTCACGAACGAACTCGCGGATGGTAGGTATTTTCAAGTCTTTTACGAGTTACGCACGTACCACGGGGCGTTACATATTTGTCTCGTGATAATTCGTATCGCTAATTTGTATTGATGATTTTATTGCAGATAATGGTGCGTAGGGCTTCCAATAAACCGGATTTATTTTCAAAAAACCAATTTTAGTACCGCACTAACCAATGTTTCAAAAAAAAAGTATTTTTATTACTTAAAAATAGTCAATTAGTGCATACAATTAGAAAGTAGATAAACTATCGCCGTTTTCGTTCGGAAGGTTCACTTGTTTTATTATCATTAATATTATGGGAATCCTTTTGTATTACAGCTATTTGATTGAAAGCAATATAGTAGTCCATGATTTTGACTACATACTTGTTATTAATATGGCACAGAAATTAGACAATTGAACTGTACAATACTTTATTATATTGTACGTCTTATAATACTATTATTATATCCAAATTTTTTAAATATTTATACTCTACATATGAATAGTTTAACAAAAGCTTGTGGTGCTCAAACCAGAAAAAGATGTTTTAATTAACCCGATTAACCACTCAAAATAAACCGGATTTCGGTTTTTTTCAAAACACCCGAAAAACCGGTTAACCGGTTTCGGCTTAAACCGGTTTGGAAGCCCTAATGGTGCGGTAAAAAAACGTCGAATAGCAATAAGCAGAATTATCAGTAATTTTCTGGATACAAAAGTTGTTTCCAAATTTGGCATGAGTCAATATATATTACTCACAAATATTGCAGAACTGCCAAGTCTTTATTCCAATTGAATATCTGACCATATTGAAAATAATATGAATATAATACAACAGTTTCAGAGTATTTGTTACATTTTCTGGGAATTTTCGAAATTCTGAATGATTACGTGAGTTATCTGGTATAGGAATAATTAAGTAGTAAAAAAAATTCTCTGTGAATTTTCACCTGAATTTTTATTTCAAGGAACGGATGAATTACATGCTAGGGCAGGTATAACCATCCTGTAGAAATTCAATAAAAAAAACCACGAGATGGCGAATTTTGTATTGAGGCAATGATTTTTTGTGATTTTTTACTATGTATCGCACTGTAACAAAATATGTATAAGTGAAATAGATTAAAATTACTGACGAAATATTCATTAAAACGTGGACAGAACGGTGTTTTCCGACAATAGTATTATTTAGAAGAATATTTTTGAGCATGTTTTTTGCTCACCCGTTTGTGCGTACAATACACACGTACGTGGTGTACCGAAAGCCATAAATAAGCACGTTTATGGGACGTGTTACTCCGGAAGTCACCATTCTCCCTGATGCGACAAGCTTCGCCTCCTTGGGATCACCTTTATTTATACCCGTCGGCGTCCTGCTTTCTTTCGTTTTAACACAAACCAAGTGAACGTCCTCCCGAGTCCCGGGAAACATTATTACGGTCGGAACGTTAAGTGCCGGCTGTTTTGGGGATTTCCTTGAAGATTCTGGATAATAATAGGCCTACTGTTTTATTTATAATAAATTTTCAATTCCTGTAAAAATAGATTTTGCATCATTTATTTATTAATATTAAAAATAAAATATTTGTACAACTTCATTTAATAAAACTGGCGATTATGATTAAATTCAATCCTACTCTATGATAAAGTTCTACTATAAGTGTTTTAATTTTTAATATAATGACTGTCAGCTAAGAATTGTATTATTGTTTTCATTTGATTTAAAATCAATTTAAAACAACTAAATATATACCAGCCATGAAGCTGATACAACTGAATAACCACATGCTTGATAGCCAAATCATCGAAACGGTTGACAATTTAATGTATCTTGGATCTCTAGCTAATGTCTACAATAAGTCCTCATACAAAAAAAAACTGTTAAAAGTCCATATCCTCTACATTGCGATTTAATGTGGCTACAAAATAATGCAATTATCACCTATCATTTTTTGAAATTTAGATATTGTGGTTTTGATTTTAGATATTATGGTGTAAAGCTCGCAGCTTAATAATATATTTTGTCTCTTTATAGTTGCTCTTTTTGTATTTTTGGTTGAGTTTTATACTTTCTTTTTTCAAAAGTATAAATTTAATAAAAAAAAATGCTTCAAAATTACTAAGAAGGATTTTTAAGTACTGCCCATTTTAAAACTAAATAAAACATGAATTTTATTAGTTTAAATAAAGATTTGGAACATTTAATATAAATATATTGTATTTTATTCAGTATCTTTGCCTGAAAATGTCGTTTCTTAAAGCATTAACAAAAATAATATCATATTTGAAAAATAACCCATATACGCTTTGCCGATTTTCCGATATAAGGAAAAAAATATCGGATTACATAAAAGGTGACATTGATACCATATGTTCTATATTACAGGAATTACAATATCGTCTATCAGTCTATTAAGATAAGCGTCGTACGTGTGTTTTGATTGTATCTTAAGTTTGTTTAATTTATTTTTAATATAAAAACTATCACTACTCTTGCGGTTATTGTACTCAAATTGAATAGTATCCTTGAACCGGGTAAAAGCCCAAGGGGATTCTCAAATTATCACGTGTGATATCAATTTGTAATCCGCACTACAAGAGATATGCAGCCAACCATAAAACACCCGGGACCTCATCCATTACCTAAATATTAATATCACTCAAAGTTTCACCCACACCCAAGTACTCCTAGAACTTTGGGAGCTTTAATCACTTACTATTTTCTTGCTCTAACTATTTCACATAAAGTTTTGACGTATAATAAAAGCTCACTTAAATATAACACGTATCTAAGAAATTATAAAATAAAAAATATCTGTACTGCTTGTATTTTGCGGCTTAAAAGTTTTATTTGCCAAACGAAATAATCAAAATAGTATCGCCTCTTTTTTCCTAAAATACATATGTACATATATTGCTTTTTCATTAAAAATAAAATAATAGGATATCTCAAGAAAAACAAATACAATATTTATTATTATATATTATGTTAACAGTATAGTGAAATACGTAAAGTATGTAGTAGACCAGGCTCGGGGAACCTGCGGCCTTCTGGCCAATTCTGTAATTCTGTAAATTGTTATTAATTCGTAAATTCCTGAGATTTTCGATGTCAAAATCTTTTCAAGACCTAAAAAAAATCCCTAGTCAATGTTTACTGCGGCCTTGTGTCGAATTAGAAAAATGAATGCGGGCTTTAGAGAAGGAAAGGTTTCCCACACCTGTAGTTGACTTTACTCTACACTCTTTTTACCCTCAAGTAGATGGTAAAAAGAGTGTGTCTATTGCTTTATGTTTCAAATTCTGACCTGAGAGATAATAAAGTAAAAAATGGTTTTTTTCATAAGGATTGTCTTTCGATAATGATATTAGAGGAAATCGTTGAAACATTATTCAACGATATTTAACTTTTAAGGTATTCACTGTCAATACTTGATGGGAAGGCATTGTCAACTGATCAGTTGAAAATGCTCACCATGAGCGAAACCGGTTTTGACCTTTATAAATAAAGTATAAAGGAATACTGTGTTCTTTTCTTGTTCAACAAATATTTGTTCGAATATCAAAATATTCCGTGTAAATGTCAATATATTTTTAAAAATATTTCAACAACTTTTCAACATAATCATTATTGGAGTTCGTAAGATTCTGTAGACTGTAAAATTGTGGATCGTAATTGTAGATTGTAAGATTGTAAATCGTTCTGTAGATTGATAAATTAATGTTTAAAAATGTTTTTTTACTGATAACAGTTCTAGGTGGGATATTTACTTAACTTAACTTTATGATAATTTATTAAATATGATGATATCAGTAGAAAACCATTCGTTAATTTTCTTATCAGCGTTTTTTACAATTCGGTAAAATTGAAATAATACAGTATTTATCGTATTTTTTTTCAATCAATTAAGTATACAAATGTATTGGTCGATAAAAGAAGTATAGTAAGTAAATCAAGTCCATTTTTTGTAGGACTAATACTCAAGGGTTAACCAGTTAATATACCAGAATACTAAGATATTTTTAAAAGTTTTAATTAAAAGATATGCTAATAAATAAAATGCTAACTACACATAAAACTTATAATCGTATTAAATAAATGAATCAATAAATTAAACATGGTTTAGTGTGTAAAAAAATGAATTCATACCAGATTAAAAAAAACTGTGGCATTAATGAATTTTTTATCCTGGAAAATAAAAATAAACAGTTGAAAAGGGTCGTTCTATAAAACACGGGTTGACTTTTATATTTTCCTTGAAGTCGGAGATTATTTAAAAAAAATCAAGTTTAACCTAAATTGAACGTTGTTTTCTACAAACTATCATCATAAATTATTATTTTAAAAGAAAAAGAGTTGAATTATTTAAATGGTATTTTATAAAACCATTATTTTTATAGTAAAATTACATAATATAACTTTGTATTGATATTTTCTTTCGTTGCGACGAGAGCTATTTTTACTTTTTTGACTATATATTTTCCTGATTATGCTTTTCTACTATCAAATTGATCCTGTGTTCTTCTACGTAACGTAAATATATTCAATGATTATTCATCGAACAAGCGTTAAATATGAACAAACTTGTTCTATAACTTTAGCACATATAGCTTATTTGTATGAATATCTGACAATGTTTGACTGATTTAAGAATTGTTTAACTATGGTCGTATTTGATGAAAAAATATATATTAAATTTAAGGGTTTATGTAAATCATCCTTTATGCCTACGGTACGGTAATTATTGTAAAACCGATATCAAATATGAAAAAAATAAATGAAGGTATTGACTCCTTTGTTGGTATTGTGATATAAGATAAACACAGTATATTTGTAACTAGATATTTTGGTCACAGTAAAAGTGAATTTGCGATATGGCTGATTTCGTCCGGTATTGAAATCTCTAACCAATATCGATGAGTTTCTTTCCCAGGCTTCTTCTTACATAAAATGCAATAGATGATTTTTAATTCATTATAAATTGGATATTTAATATTTAACTTCTTTAAGACACTTTTTCAGTTAGCTTTTCCCAAGACTATAAAAAAAACGAATCAATTATGAATGTGATTGACTTTCAAATATATTCAAGCCATATTCTGATATTTTACCATTACAAAAAAAAAATCCGTGTTATGTTCATAAATATAATAATTACAACCAATATTGAAAAAGAAATTTTCTTTTATCACAATAAGAAAATTTATTAAGAAAAGAAGAAAGATTAAGTTTCGAAAACAAATGTATAAGGAAACTGCAAATAATGGATTCCTATTGACCCTTTCTACACGTCAATTACTTCAAAGGTCATACAAAGTGTGTCTTAGATTTCCTTTATACGAAATTCCGTTTATATACAAGCTTTATTTGTTTGAGAATTGTAGACAATGCTTATAGAGAATAAAAGATAAGAAATTGAAAAGATTGTATAATATGTGTGTGAGTGGGGGTTAACAGTTGCGTTACTAAGAAAATGGGTGACCTTTGATTCATTTCCTTTTAATCGTATTGAAAAGACGTGCGTGGGTGTTTCATAAGAAACAAGTGGGTATTTGGTTTTGGGTTGGGTGGACATAGTCAAAAAACTATAATATACTCAGTCTGGATATTGTTACTTTTAGAATATTTTCTACAAGTAGCAATATCCAGACACATGTTAAAAGATGTCAATCTTAACACCAAAACATCACATATTTTTTAATAATTTGTAATAAACTGTTCTAAGCAATGAATCAAAAATTATATAATTTAAGATTTCGACTGAAGGTGCTTGGTGGAATTTCAATATTAAATTTGAATCATTCAAATTATGTACACTCCCACAGATTTTGTCACTAACGACCCGGGTTTCGCCTTTCGGCATCTTCAGGCGTTCAAGCGCACGGATGAACTTGAACTGAACTTGAACTGTCAGTTCAAGTTCATCCGTGCGCTTGAACGCCTGAAGATGCCGAAAGGCGAAACCCGGGTCGTTAGTGACAAAATCTGTGGGAGTGTACATAATTTGAATGATTCAGAAATTATAATTTAAAAAATAATGATTGTTTTATTATAAAACTAGTTTAATACTCTTCGATTAAAATTTGTTGGAACTTAATACTCACAATCACGTCTCTCGATATGGGCCCATTAGAAGTGAAGGTAGCCAAGTGGTATTTAATAAAAATAAGTTAGACGCGTTGTAATATTCTACGCATCTTAAAGTATCGTTAAAGTTAAGTAACCTCAGTTAATACACATTGCAATGGTGTTGTCTCCGTAAAATGAAAATATGCAATTCACTAAAACACCAAATAAAGACACAATATTCCTTTGTACTTTATTTCCACTTTATTAAAAAACGGTCAGAACCGATCTCGCTCATGGTGAGCATTGAGGTTTCCATTTTAAATAAAGTGAAAGAGAAATATTGTGTTTTAATAATATAATGCCTTTACATCAAGTAATGACAGTGAAGGCTCTAAAAGTAACCAAATAAAGACGTGACGCCCAAGAAAAAAGTTTTACCATTTTATTTTGAAACATTACATTGATCATGTTAAAACAATAAATTGGCATAAGCTGTTAATATTAAAATACATAAGCCCAATATTGTTATATAAATTGAATCAATAAAAATTGCCTTTTATTTACAAAACATAACTTCAATTCAATAATCACATTTTCTATGAAAAAAACGCAAACATTGTTTGACAGCAGCTGCAGTACATTTGTAAAAAGATCCAAATTATGTTTCCTCTTTTCAAAAACTTGAATTACATCATTTTAACCAGTAATAAGTTCACAATTAATGTTCACATTGACATAACTGTTGAGATCTTATTGCTCTCATGAAGCAAAACACATCAATACAAGATTCGAAAATCAAAAGTTTTAAGCGCAGGATAAAAATATTTTTTTGTTAAATATTGATTTGAAACATTAAAAACGCCGGATCGCCGTTCCACCGCGTTACGTGGAAAAAAATATGAAGCGTTAATTATATAATATTTTATAATACAGTCAATTAATTTAACAATAAATATAATACTAATAAAACCCGTGCATAAACGTCTCTTTATTACATATTCGGGTGCCGTTAATTCGGATCGTTAAATTTACTGCCAGGCACTAATCAACTTTATACAGTTTAAACTATCCAAGAACTATCGTTGCCCTTTAAGTCATTAGGGTTTCTCGGCAGTTAGTAACGCCTCTTGTTGAGTATTTTGATACCCTTATTATACCTACGCGTGGGTGTATTGGTGGGGTAGTGTGAAAGGAATCATACGTGAGATATTGAGGTAGTGGATGGGTGTTTTAACTATCAGGGTTGTATTTATTAAGGGCATTTTTCATACCACACTCAATTCCAAACAAACTAAAGAGACAATAATGTTGATAGAAAAAATAATCTTTTTCAATAAAAATGGTTTTCTATTATTGTTATATAAAAAAAATGTTTATTTTATTAATTATAATATTGAGTATTAGATAAAAAATAATCCATCGAGTCAAGATAAAACTTGTTGCCATAACAAACTATTGCAATAGTGCGGGGAGCTTTCTATTTTATATTGCCACATTCAAATTACTTAAATGGGGCATATGTATTTTGGAATGTATATATTAAATAGTGGTTTAAGTTAAAACTTAAACCATTGAAATTCACATTCAATTTCATTAGTGAATGTAAAAAAAATCTAAAAAGTGTATAAAATCAATAAAAAACGATAAGTATAAATGATATTATGGCTTAGTTTATGTAAGTATACTGACAGGTGTAGATAAAGGAGAAATTGCATAACGATATAAGTTAGGTTATGTTAGATAGAAAAATGGGGAAAATGAAAACAAGACGTTGACATTTTTGAGGTTTTGTAAAATCTCAGTTGACAGTTAAACACAACAATCATGTGATTGTGCGCAAACAGCAATAAAAAATTGCTGGAAATACAGTGTTCGCTTGATAATTTTGAAGTTTGTTAAAATTTTAACTACGTCCATGTAGTTAAAATACACATTGACAAGTTAAAGTTTACATTTGTCCTCTGGAGTACATAGAATGCACTTCACTAAAATGGACAATATATTTATTGACTAAGCGTATACTTAAACTGTAACATTTATTTTGTTTGATTATTACCAAAATCAATTTATAAAACTGTCCGTACTAGGATTGGTATCTGCCAGCACCGAAACACAAGCCAACGACGTTCACACTCAACCACGGAACTGAAATTTTTTTTTTGTTTTTAGTGTAAATGGGTTTATGAAAAATCTAAAGATAAGTAGATAAGATTTGTTTGGATTGATGGATGAAAAAAAACAGCTGTAGCAATGGTATTTATAGAAAATAAGTGTTTCATCTTTTCAATGTGAAATATGATCAAAATAATAAACAAACAGATGTGAAACGTTTAACGTGGTTAACACAGAGTTTGCAAAAAACCGACATTGTTTGCATCAATCAGAATGAAATTCAGAAATTATCCACATGTATTTTGAGAACACACCAGTTATAAGAGTGGACTTTGTTAAATACATCAATTGACATCTTTAGGAAGAATGGAGCTTAGAGTATGAGATCAGGGACATAATTAATTTTTGACTATTGTGTTGTCTTGTATTATGTGTCTATTGCACACCGCTGTGTATTCGTTAAATATCTGAAACTCATAGATATATGTCGAAATGAAAAAGTAATATAATATGTTATATTAATGTATTTAAACAAGAGTGGGCTATACTTTCATATAAAAAAAGGTTTTTCTTGGTTATTTTTAATTTAATTGCCCGTTATGAAAAGAATAACAGGAGTTTTCTTCTTGACTACATGCCAAGTTGTATCATTCATGCATCGTTTCCGCATTCTTAGTATGAATGAAAAAATAGGTACGTTTTATTTTTCGAATGTTTTTGGTGTCAGAAAATGTTGACGGTTTTAAGTGTTTGTTTTTTTTTTATAAATCACCAGTTTACGTATCAAAGTACATGGACATAATGTTTGTATATTAATATTTCGTTTACATTGAAGGATAAGTATCGCATTTATGGTCGATCGTAAACCACAAATTTACAATTCTGACATGTATCAATGAAAAATGCACTCGCAAACAAGAGTCGCGATCGACACTATATTTGATACACGAAGCTTCGTTGATAATTGTTTACAGGAAATGACTAGAAATTTTATTTTTATAAATTTTATCTATTTGCTCTCTCATACTTGTCGATGGTCTAGTTACATCTTGTTTGTGCTGAAATGATGATTTCAATAGGGTAAAAATATCATCAATAAATGTAATACGATAATTGTGGGGCTATAATGCAAAACGTACTATGACCAAAATGAGCAATATTGATTTAGGTATGCAGATAAGGTAATTCAAGTCTAAGGAATCAACTGGTCCTATTAGTTATCATATAAAATATCTTAAGCACTGTCGTTTTCAAATTGGAAATTATATTTGTGTGCAAATTTTAATTTGTTTATGTTATTCTTTATAGTATTTGACTCGAGTGAAAAAAATCGATTTTTGGAAATAGTACGTTTTGCATTATAACCCCACAATTGTAATATAAATAAGGATGTTATGTATTGTGCATTTTAATAGGGTAAAAATATCAACGTATTTCGGTTCTACAGTTTTTTTTATATTTTATGCGTTGATAGCTATTTCGGCTTTCGCCATCGTCAGAACTAGTTCATAGATGAACTAGTGAAGATAGTTATGACGATGGCGAAAGCCGAAATAGCTATCAACGCATAAAATATAAAAAACCGTATAACCGAATTACGTTGATATTTTTACCCTATTAAAATGGAGTTCTACCAAGTAAATGACAAATCAAAAAATACATTGTGCATTTCTTCTAAGCCAGTATATATAGATGAGTAAATACAGGCTTAAAAATAGTTCTGACGATGGCTGACTCCGAAATAGCTATAAATTAATATTATAAAAAAACCTATACAATGAAATACGGTGACATTTTTACCCTATTACAATGGAGTTCTACTAAGTAAATTCCAATTCAATCAATAACTGATGATTTCAGTTCGGCACTGTTTGGGCATAACTTGATAACTGAAAAAAATATTGAATTTGTGGGAGGGCAATTCAAACAAATAATGATGTATGAAATAAAGAAACAAAAACCAAAATATCATTATCACATTTTTGATTATTCCTATTTTTATGGGTTTTTTTTATCAATTTAAAGATTTACGCAAACATTTATCATACAACCTATATTTGATAGTATGTATGGCTTATGAGACAACCTGTTACTCCTTTTCAGAACAATTTGCATGGCTTGATGCAATGTTTAAAATTGGTATTAAAGACATGGTGTATACATATAAATTCAGCGGTGGGCTGCCAATATCTTAACAAGGGGCTCGGTAAATCTTATTCTTTTTTTTTCATCCATGTCTGCTCCCAATGTCGCGCATATGGCCTCCTAATGAAGTTATCTCAACAAAAGTTTTTTTCAACAAGAATAGTTTGTTACTTAGTCGCTCAACATTTCTTTTCTAAAGAGAGTAGTAGGGATATAGTGATAAGGCTAAGATAGGACTAGTGATAAATTAATAGCTCAAGTAACGCCCAGTTGAATTGAACGATCGAAAGAGTGAAGGGGAATTCAAGACATCACAAAAACCCATGCCATCGAACAGAAAATCGATAAATTTATCGAAAAGATGCTGTTTCATACTGGGACTCGAACCCGTGAGGTCCGGCACGGAAGCCCATAGCGCTGAACGAAAAAACGAAGGGAGAACTAAGTATTGTTTCATAATAAAATTTAACCATCGACAGTAATTGCAGTTATGTGCTGATTTGATCTAAGACGAATGATTTTCTTATCTTAACAAGGGGCTCGCTGGCAGCGCCAAAATTTAGCAAGGGGCTCGGACGTGCTCCCCCGAGCCCCCTTCAGCCCACCCCTGTATATATTCTGAAAATACTTTTCAGATAAGCAGAAAAAGCTCCTCATTTAGTTTCACCACAGTCGAATTACAATTTCATCAATTTGAATTTAAACATTGAAAATGAATTTCTACAAAGTAACCGCTGAAACCATTGAATTGAGAGAAATAATACAAGGCAGAACGATAACAAAAGGACGGTACAACATGATCCATGACTGTATGGTGGTTTACGGAACGGAATAAAGTTAATCTTTAAATTCCGTGCAAGGCGTGTCTACTGACTATTGACAACTCGATAAAACAATTGATTGCATCGTGGCTTTTATTCATTATTCACCTTACAGATAATTAAATATATCTAAACAGCATTTCTTATGTGAATATTGTAAAAACTCTAGATTTTGTACAAATTAATGAATAACATTGTTAAATTTATTCTCCCCATGCACGGAATCATGAATTTAAATAAACGTTGATTTATTGAATTAGCATTTACTTCTAGAAATCCAATGTATTAATGTGAGAAATATCAAAGTATTTTAGCTTTACAAATATTATTATATATAATATATGGTTGATAACTGTTTCGACTTGCGTCGTCATCAGGGCTACATATAATGTTTAAAAGTACGTTAGCTTAGCCATATATGCTGGCTTAGAAAAGATATATTATAGTATATCTTCTCATATATTTTACCATCCTATCTTATAAAACTTTAGTATTAAGTGAAATAGACTCATTTTCGTATTTCCCAGAACGATAACAATTATGGGTTTTTTAAAATTATTTTTATTCTGTACGCTTCCATAAATTTTGTCGAAAACAACCCGGGTTTCGCCTTTCGGGATGTTCTGGTTTGCACTTGGTTCTGGAATGCGCTTGAACTGACTCAGTTCAAGTGCATTTGTGCACTAGATAAAACATATAATTCAAATTTTACATTCAATTTCCATCAAGCACCTTCAGTCGAAATTCTAAATTATGGGATTACTCAAAACAAATTAGTAAAAAAAGGCATTATATTAAAAAAAACACAATATGCCTTTGTACTTATTTCCACTTTTATTTACTTATATTTTAACCGAAAAGTGGAAATAACTACAAAGGAATATTGTGTTTTTCTTAATACTAGAAATGATCTTAGTAACGACGAGGCGGTGATATTTTTTGGTTGTTAAGATAATGTTATTGGTTTGATTATGTTTATTGATTTATATTTATTGCATTTAGGTTAAGGCTTTTAACTCTCGCGGCTCGGAGACTAGAAAAATACTTCTCTACCGATGGGGGTCGTTTAGGGACCCCAGTGGTTTCGTCATTATTGGCCTTATTCTTATGGATTTCAAAAAAAAACAGTCTAAGGGCTTTAAAATATCTCTCTGCATCATTCCTCATACATTTTTTTAATACAAATCCGTGGTTTTTTAATAAATACTCATATTTTTAGTTGCGCGTAAAAAAGACGTCATTCCAGTACAAATATGAATTTGCAACTGAAGTGTTCAGCCTAGTTATCTTACGAACGATTGCTGATAAGCGGGCGCTTATCTCGTTATCGCATCGCGTTATCCCGTATTTATATAAACTACAAAAGGTCCAAAAAACTATGATATAAGAATACCTTAATTATAAACATTGTATCACCCATATTAAAATAGATATTTAAGAAAATGTGAGTATTGGGGTCGCATTTCTTGAGCTTAGAACCGGAAAAGTTAAAAATCACACAAATATTTTTAATCCAGTACCTATGTGTCGCTTTATTTATATGTAAGAAATTCGGCTCCTTTTAATTCCGAATTATTAATATAATAATAATCTTGGGTCTCAAGTTTATATCTTTTAAAGCTTAGCTCGCTCGTGATGGTTATTAATATGGATGAGGGAGTATTAACTCCACCATTCGTAATGATTACCTCGTTATGCTCTCTCGCTAATCTCCCTGACACTGCCGTAGCCCTTTATCAAAGTGGGTCATCGTCTTAAGGTCGTGGCATTGAGCGCATATCATAATTATAATCTTCGAATTAACAGAATCTCCCAATGGGTTGTCTCTCATAGTATAGAAGTTAAATGTATTTAGGTCAGCTGTTGTGTAACTTTAACAATAGCCGGCTTTACAAACAGGTGCTTTCACATGCGTTAACGTAAAATTTATGATTTGAAACGAGAAAAAGTGAGTTTGTTGTCGTTTTATAGCACTTTTATTTTGGTTTTAAAGCATGCGCAATAATTTCATCATTTCTAAAGGCGCTTGTGTGTACAACCTGCTATCAAATCTGTTATATATTAAAACCGTAAAAAGTGTTTTGTGTTACATGTTACTTGGTACATCGAGGGTCATTTTATATTTTTCCAATTGACGTTAATCATACCTTTCATTTTTAAATACTACAGTAATACGAAATAAACATTGTTTATGTTTTAAGCCAAAAAATACAGTAGTAAAAACACATTATCTTTTGTACTTCATTCCACTTTATTTAATATGTCAGGACCGGTTTCGCTCATTACGAGCATCGTCAACTGATCGTCAAACATCGTAATGAGCGAAACCGGTCCTGACATATTAAATAAAGTGGAATGAAGTACAAAGGAATATTGTGTTTTTACTAATATAACGCTTTTCCACCAAGTATTGACAGTGAACACCCTTAAAGTAAAAAATACAGTAATCAAATAAAATTGTACTTGTTAAATTGTTTACATACATATACATAGTATTGTATTTTTTGTAAATATTTTTTGCTATCATTAATAACTATATCAACTGACATTAGTTGTTAATAAACTGTACAAACAGAAAATAAACAGAATTTTTATAGCTCCACATGTATTTATATATAGTGCAATGCATGTAGATTTATATTTAAAAGAGATGTACAAAGTAAAAAGTTGTGAGTTGTTACATATTGCTTTAATTATAAATATCGAAATGAAATCATTTAATTAAATTAATTCAGTATATTCAAACAAAAAACACAATGAAAATATATGCCGACCAAGAAAGCTTTATCTGTATTTATAAGCTGTATGAATAATTAGGACATATTAGCCACATCATTTCAGTTCACAAAACAATCTTATCCAACTCGAAATTGGTGATATATTAAGTATTATATCATCCCTTATTTAAACACATCAGCAAATATATAGGTCATGGTATGTCTCGAGCGGATATAATGCGCTTTTTGTCCCGAGGGATGTTCTACGGCTCTACGCTATTCTATACGGTCTACGGACAGCTTGCTACGACCGTAAACGGAAACAATAATGTGCGATGAATCGGTAAAGCCATTATTTAATGAAATCACGTAAATGTCACAGGAACGGAGTTTCACAATAACGTGACTCAATCTTTTTGTGTGAGTTACACAATAAAACAGTATCGTAATGTCGTAAACCGATTTTTTCAAATTCTACATACAAAGATATTTGAAAACCTTGCTCTACAAAAAGAGCCCATAAAATATTTTTCTTCGGCTCAAAACACTTGCAATGATAATATAACATTACGTTTATTGACTTTGTTACTCTATTTGTAGTGCAACAAATGTTAGAACCCTTTTTAAGGACCATTAGAAAGAACATCGTATGGCTTAAGATTGATGATTTATAATAACATTCAGCTTAAGATTTTGACTGAAGGTGCTTGGTGGAATTTCAATATTAAATTTGAATCGTTCAAATTATATACACTACCGCAGATTTTGTCACTAACGACCCGGGTTTCGCCCTTCGGCATCTTCAGGCGTTCAAGTGCACGGATGAACTTGAACTGACGCTTAGTAAATGAGTGTTTCGTGTTTATATAATAAATAAATGTATCACTGAGTCTAAAGCCATTGCTGGCAAAAAAGATAAGCTCATGGGAATGCCCAAAGATTTGAGTAGTGAGTGGTTCTAAGAATTATATTTATTTGTTTGTCGGCAAAGGTTTTATGATTATATTTATATAGGGTATAGAAATGGAAATCCCGGTAGGTTTAATATTTAATTTAAAATCGGAAGGCTGTGCAGCTGTGCCCTATTGATTTCTAAAATTTCTTAGAAAAAGAGCTTACAACTCATTTGACTCATATTATCATTTACTAAGCGTCACTTCAAGTTCATCCGTGCACTTGAACGTCTGAAGATGCCGATGTGGGAGTGTACATAATTTGAACGATTCAAATTTAATAGCATTCAGGTTTGTGTAGGATGAATTCGCATTGCAAAGTTCTTTTAATTTCAACCATTCGCTAAATACCAATAAAACCTAGTTGATACTTATTGTAATCTACAATGATACTTCAATTAATACAATGCAAATATTACGCAAATTTGTCTGGAGTAGCTTTGTGCCCCACCGCTCCTCGATTCTATTTACGTTTCGGTACTCGAGTGTTAAAAATGAACATTAGACAAACGTATCGCCGAATCTATCGAAAATGTCTATTATGATATTTGTTTTCACAGCATTTGATGTATTGTGTATAAAACGATAACTGCATTGTCAATTCATGTCTACGATTCCTCAAAAATCGATAAGTAACATTGCCTAGAACAGTCATACTTAATCTGCGGCCCAATCAGCTCTATGTGCGGCCCAAAATAATTATAGTCACCAATTATTTTGTCTCTTTTGACTCAATATCAAAATTCACATTAATTTTTAAGTAAACGATTTAAAATTTTGGATACATTGGTGTTTTTGGGTACTTTTTAAGTATTTTTTATTTGTTTAATTGTTATTTTTTACTTTGAAAAATACTTGAATACATAAATGTATACATATGTTTATATTTACATAAAATAAAGAAGTTTTATTTTGACATAATAATACATACATACATATGTATGGAATATAAGTATGTGTTATATTTACAGTTTACTATAAATATGTTGCGGTCCACGTAGAGAAGCAAAAATCGGAATGCGGCCCGGAGGAAAAAAAAGGTTGAGTATGGCTGCCCTAGAATGATAAAAGTCTCAATTTAGCCTCGAATAAGCCGAAAGAAATATATGGCCAGATTCAGTAAATTTCGAACGTTCAAAATATAAATGGTTGGAAAATGTTAGTTAAATAAAGCCATGGGTTATATTAAAATGTTAAAGAAGTCTCAAAAAATTCTTTAAAATCTTCTCAACCATAACAGTATATTTTGAAACTATTTTTCATTTGTTAAGCTGGCGACTGAACTATTTGGTAAAGATAAATTTGTAATGCTTAAAAATAAAATATTTAATACAATTTACATGCGTAAGTCAATTATTAAAATTTAAATACGATTTAAATTTCTACACTATTTTAACATTTCATACCATTTACATTGTGTTAATTTGCTACTTCGCTCAATGGAAACAAATAATGTCAATTTATGGTTGATAATAATCATAATAATTGCTTGCTTGCCTTGTTTATTTTACGTTAATATAAACGGCAAAAAGCATTTGCTTTGCGTTGTCTTTTGTCAATATCATATGAAAATGATCAAGTATTTGTTTAACTAAGAGCATATAGAGATACTGAATTTCCGTTTCAAAATGAACATTGATAATATCAGTTTTCTTAAAATTGGCATATTACAAAAAAAATACGTAAATAATTTGAAAATTATTATAAACTATATTTTTAAATAAAACACAAAATTTACACAGCCACATAAAAAATAATAAATAAGTAAAGTAGAGCTTCAATATAATCAACTAACGAAGGTAAAGGAGTGTCAGTTTTGCCCAAAAGTTTCTTTTTAAAAAATAGACAAATGTTTGCACTAATATTATGTTTACGTAAACTCTTTTATTTTGTCTTTGTTTTTTAAAGCGTCCGATTGATGCTGCTTCTTAAAGAGACGAAACACGTGTCACATTTTGAATCACAACAAGTCAAATAAAAAGTTATAAAATCCAATTTCATATTGAAAATGAACTTCTTCAAAGTAACCGCCGAATTCATTGAAAATTATAAAAAAAAACAGTCGTCATAAAAAAAATAATATGTTGAGATACCTCCATTAGAAGGCAATTTACTCCACATTGAGAGCGGACATGGGTAAACAATAAGCGCTTTATTTCTTTTTATAATCTTACAGTTCTTTTAAATTATGATTCATTGTATTATTCAGATACAAGAAGACTCTATCAAAATATTGCAGAATCTTTTATGCTACGGCAAATAATATAAAATGTAGTAAGCGCTCGAGAGTTCTCGGTTAAAAACGCAACTCTGTTTATTTGTTTTAGAACCCCGGTTGTTTGTCGAGCAAACAGAACACTGCTTAATCACGGACTCATGTAGCGCTGAAACACTCTTTATGTTCCTATATTGTATAATAACAACGCACGATTAGCACACTCTGTAGTTGTAAACTGTTGGAAATCTGAGTTGATAAGTTTTTGTTATGCGCAAACAATTCGACGGCGTCTGTGACGTGAAAGTAAGTTAGTAAATATCTCATGATTTAATCGACGACGTTTAATATATTAACAGATAATAAGACGATTAGCAATGGACATGTTAAAGTCTTGATTTTTTTGTTTGTAATGTTATGTTTTCTATTTTTTCGAACAATTGTCATTCGATTAACACTATGACATGTGATTTATTTCATGTTGAAATTATAGTTTCTTTGTATCGATAAGAAAGTGTTGACGATGTTCATAATAGAGTAACACTCGAGAAAAATCATTTTTTTTTGTTTTTTAAATCATTAAAAATATTACAAAAGTATAATATAATAATTCGAGTGGTCAACGTCATTGGCTTCGGCTAAGGAGGTCACTGGTTCGAATGCCAGTATGGACAGTTTTATAAATCGATTTATGAATTTCTGTTCGAAGGCATGGATGTGTGTGATGTCTTGAATTTTCCCTCCCTCCCATCCTATCTTATGAACGGGGCGTATCGAGAGCGATTAGCTAACTACTAGTCCTGTCCTAGCTCTATTTTTCTATTCTTACTCTTTTTGGAAAAAAAACAGGTTGAGTAACTGAGTAACAAACACTTTCTACACTCGTAGAAACACTTTCTGTTGAGATAAACTCCATTAGGAGTGGACATGGTAAAAAATAAAATAAAAATATGATTCTATATTAAAAACGGACTCATATACCTTATCCTAAGAGGATTTTTCCTACGGTAAGTATTTTTTACCATTTTGCTCAACCTACTAGTTTTCGAAGAGAGTAAGGATTAAAAAATATAACAAGGGCAAGAATAGTGCTTAGCTCTTTTAAAAAAAAAGCTATTTTAATATAAAAAAGCATTAACTATTTTTAAATTTTATATTAATTGAACTTTGCTTACCTCGAAGCGTTGTATATTTTAATATTTATTTTTTGACAGCATACTTTGATAAGGTGTGAACCGTATTGTTTTATTCAGTACATTGTTTTTTATCTCACATCCCGGATATTGTTTTATAGTTGCCATACACACTGGGCAGTTTTTTTTCATCATCATTCAAGTGTTTTTTTATCATTGCTGACATTCTCATGAAATATTTTATATGAGGATTGTTAATATAATTGCGATAGACCAGCAATAAATGGCCGTCGGGTAAAAAACATAGATAAAGAAATTAAAATAAAGATAAAGTAAAAATACAAAGATAGTATCATTTTTAAGCGAAAACAAGACCGTTAATATTTTGTTTTTCACAAGTTAATAATAAATTGATTGTCTTTGAATATGTTTGGCTCAGAATGTTAACTTAAATAGTGTTACTGTAAAACTCAAAATGAAATCATTAATATTAAACTTAACCTAAGGTATCGGACGTTTTCTAACGCGTCATTTATTACATCACTGATGGCTCTACGACAACGCAACGTGTATGATTTAGACTCTTCTTTCTACCCCTTGAAGCCTCTTTATAGTTACTTAAGGTTGCTGTATATTCTCCTACATAGCGCAACGTCTAAGCTCTTCTATTGAAAGCTCTTCAGTAGTGAGGTCACATTCAACTTTCAGCGGTCGATTGAAATCGTCCCACTTATATGAATTGATTTATTACAGGGAAAAGTCTGTTACTAAGCTAAACTCTTTCGATCTCAAAATTTTCTGGAAATCATGACGTCGATGTAAAGTTTGTTGAATAGCTAGCATTGCCTTTTCTTTTTAGTAATAATCACCCGTAAAAGGAAGTTGAGCGATAAAACATTTTGTAAAATGAATAATACGTATTTACAAAAAAAACAACGATAGAAACTTACCATTTTTATCGTATATAAAGTAGATATACTGTTAAGCGGCGTTAAGTAAAAAAACTTTGTTTTGTGAATCATATTATTTAATAATCTTGAAATTTTAAAATCTTTATTTATGCAATGTAAATATTACTTATCGTTCCAACCATTTCACGTAATACGATAACGATGAACTAATCGATAAAAATATTGAAAAACGTTGGGTAATTTACAGTTTTTTTTTGCAAGAAATAGGTGAACGGAAATCATTTATTATTTTCAGGGGTTCGAGCCGTTATTTTTTTCGTTTCTGTTTAAGTAGAAAAATATATATCGATCCAAATCCAAAAACCCAGGAACTTACCGATTTGCCCAAAATACCAGCGTGTCTGAACACGCGCTAAACCGAAAAAAAATGATTATTTTTTAAATTATTTTTTTCGGTTCGGTTTTAACGATTTAAACTGTTTTTGGTTTTCGGTTCAGTTCCGGTTAGGGCATCCAATCCCGGGATTCGGGATCCCGTTCAATTTTCTGATCCCGAAATTCCGGGATTGACATGGTCGCGATCCCGGGATCTCGGGATTGAGAAATTTTGAGTAAATCTCGAAAAGTGAGATGAAATTGGCAAATTGTCGATTCCAATTTCCCCGGTGAGCTAAAAAAAAAAAAAACGAGGTTTCGTGAGAATTCGGGGAAAAGAATACCAAATCGAGGATTTCAAATTCCTCGGTGAGCTAAAAAAAAAAAAAACGAGGCGTCGTGAGAACCAAAGGAAAAAGTATACCAAATCGGAGATTGCAAATTCCACGGTAAATTTATCAATCCCGAAATTGGAAAAAGGCTCCGGGATTGGATACCCTAGTTCCGGTTCGAAGCACTGATTAATTTGTTAAAATTATGTAAAAATACACAGAATATGGCTGAACTTGCTTAAAAAGATATCGTGTTAAAATTTATCTATCTGCATTCATAATTCAAAACAGATAGTTTCTGACCACGTTTTTGCCAGTATACCGACGATAAGTAAGAAGTTATGTGCTAACTTAAAAATAACAAAGATTTTAGAAGAAAACAAAACACGACCACTTTTTCCAAAATCAAAAACTTTTAATGATATCTTTTACATTGAAGCATTTTTCAGTTGTTTTTCGAAGAATAATAAAACTTGAATTTGAAAAAAACACGGTTACGCTTTTTTTAATTGGAAAATGTTGTGTTACTACATCCATACGGTATGTGCGTACATAATTTATTGCTCCCTAGGTGATTTCTTTCCCAGTGTATTTCTCGTATATATTTTTTATGGTAAAGTTCCTTTAAAAAGGGTTGGACTGTTTATGTTCATCACTTGGCTTTTGCTGTGTAGCAGTAAAATAGAATAATAGAGCCTCTTCGTAAAATTTTCTTTAGTTCGTAATCTGGCAAATAAAACAGAAATAATGCGTTGCTACCACCGAAAAGATTGAAACAAGCATACATATAACATATATAATATATTTATTATCATCAGTAGATAACACTCACTTTAAGTGAAAGCGGTTTTTGTATTTATTAAATAATATGGAATTACCACACAAAAGTCTTAAACTCTATTAAAATATAGTTTGGGTTATGAATTCATAACACAAATAAAGCTAACTATATGACATTAATTATTTATTTCTATATTTAAAGATGTAATATGAACTAAGTCAATTTCGTTGGCTGTTATTACTGGCACAAGCCTAAAAATAACATTTTTCACAACGCTTTTTAGCTGTATATACTTTTTATTTCTACAGTTCCCCAAATACGATGAAACGACTGAACGTTTTTGAGCTGTACAAATTTTGACCAATCGAAATAAAAAACGCACTAAGTACAAAAAAGTGAGTATGTAGCAATGTTCTTTGTGTCATATTTAACATTGTTGCATAAATATTTTTTTATTTCGGTTCTCAGTGCCTTTTTTATTTTTTATATGCAATTATGTTATTGTCTAAGACCGTGCCATATAACAATTCGATTCTTGATATTCGAATAAGTTGATTATCTCAAAACAAGGCTTTTTGATAACGTTTTCTATCAATTTACCGACGGTATATTCGTGAAACAGAGAGTTGTTAAGTAACTGCGTAACATGCAGTTGTTGTACAACAATTCTTTTCAAATAACTTTATTGAAAGTGTATATTTTTCTAAATATTTTAAATGAATAAATGGATGACATTTTGGATGATGTCACGGTTAATGTTTTAAGGCACAACATATGTCTAATTATTAGTTATCTATGGTTTACTTATCATTTAAGTATAAGAATTAGTGACAAGTTTATTGGGAGAGGTATCTAGTATCACGGTACTCGTATTTAGCTTGATTGCCACTCCAAACCATTACTTAGTACTTAAATGTCTTCTATTCCGTGACGGTATGACGTATAAAGAAGACGTGCTTCTTTTGGTAAATTGTTTGAACAATGAAACAGGGTGGTAATTTTCTAAGAAAGGAAGGTCTTTTGGAAAAAATCCACTGTTTACTTTCCATTTTGTTAATCTCAAAATAATACCCACCGTCGGATAAAAGAATGTTTCCCTCTCGGGAATTCGTAATAACATTTTTCCCAAACTTTGGCGTCCATTAAGCCAGCGGATTTCAAAGTTTTCTTTCGCGCGAATCTCACATCTGAGCGTTGATTGCATTTTTGCTCTAAGTCGACGTTTACCACGTATTAACGGATTAATTTACACGTTTAACTTCAACAGATTTTAAATTTTGTTTTTTAAGAAATGTCTTTTGTTTTTTCATATGTCTTTCTAAAAGACGTAGGTTCGAGTCGAAACGTCAAAATTAATCCACCGCGCACAATTAGTCTATATAATGTATGAATAGAAATAAACCAAAAATCATCTTTGATCTAAACTCTTTCAATTTTCTTATGTGCGTAATATATGAATTATTTTTAAAGGTAGTAAACCATTAAATTTGTCTCTACATTGTTTTTCAGTAAAAATGCGATTTCACTGTTTTTGTCAGTCCGTTCTCATTTGAATAAAAAAGTTTTTAACATTTCAGTCAATTGGAAATAAGCACATGTATGATGTTATACTTTTATTAATTTAAATAAGAGCAGGAAGAGAAAACCTTTTCTCTTTCAACCTATTCATGAGTTGTTTTCCTGAATTTCTTCTTTACTCTAAGCCAGTGGTCGGCAAGCTTATTCGCCAAAGAGCCAAATATGAACATTACAAACAATATAAAAAATATTAGGAGCCAAATCAGTCTATTAATGTCCGCACTTAAGGGGCCAAAGAGCCACATGCGGCTCCGGAGCCGCACTTTGCCGACCAATTCCCAAAACTGTAGATCAAACATACCATTTTCTATTAATATAACGGCAAAAAATATTAAAATATTAAGCAAAAATTAAAAAAATCTTAGTTCTGACGATGACATAACCTGAAATAGCTATAAACTGATTTAAAAATGTTACTGTGTTTTAATGGAGTTGTACGAAGTAAATGCCAATTCAATCAATCAATATTTTCTATTAACCCTAAAATTGTATGAAACTGTCTTTTTTAACACTTCTTCTCTCAATAAGGAGTTTATCTTAACAGAAGTTATTCTACCTGAACTGTTTGTTACTCAGTTGCTCAGCCTCTCCTTTTCGAAGAGGTTAGGGATAGAAATATACAGCAATAACATGACTGGTGGTTAGCTTATCGCTCTCGCTACGCCCCATTTTTAAGATCGGAAGAACATCTAGTGGAAGGGTATTTTAAATATCACAGAGATCCATGTATTTTATCATAAGTCCATAAATCGTAGGAAAATTAATTAATTAAGCTTCCCGTACTAGGATTCCAGACCGCGAGGTCTCCAACAGAAGTCAACGACGCGGTCAACCACTAGACCACGGACCTGACGAGCAAGGAGTTTCTGTGTATTAAAGTGAATTCTTTCATTGTTGTAATAACAGTATTGGTACTGTATTAATAATGAATATTCCCTTTTAAAATATAATTTTAATATTAAAAAATAAATCGTGATCATATACTCGTTGGGTAGGTGGTCGAGTGGTAACGTTGTTGGTTTTAATGGCGGTGTTACCTGGCTTAAATCTCAGTACGGATTGTTTCATAAAATGATTTATCAATCGATTTATTAAATTTTGTTCGAATACATAGACGTCTGTGATGTTTTAAACTTCTTCCCACCCCCACCGATCCTTTCCCAAAAGTAAGGCGTAGAAAACTTGATTAGCTAATAACTAGTCATCCATACCACACCCATTTTTTTTCAATCCATGTCCGGTCCCAATGTGTAGCATATGTCCTCCTAATGATGTTTTCCACGAGAACTGTTTGTTACTCATTAGCTCAACTTCTCTTATTCAAAAAGAGTAGCAGGGATAGAAGGATAAGGCTTGGACAGGACTAGTGGTTAGCTTATCACTCTCACTACATCCAATTATTGGAGGACAGGAAAAAGTGGGAGGGTATTTTTAGATAGCACAAACACCCATGTCTTCGAACAGAAATCGATAAATCGATCGAAAAAAGCTGTTCGTACTGGGATCATGCCCATGAAGTCCAGCACGGAAGCCCAACACGCTAACCGCTGCACCATAGCACCCGACCATATCCATACCCGCTTCAAAAAAGAAATGTTGAGTAAATCCCCAATGAGATTTTTTCGTAGAAAAGTGTTGAGATAAACTCGATATGATCCACAACGTTAGCGAAAATGGCATATGAGTAAGCATTACAGCATCTATATCGGAAAATTCACCGTTAAAACCAAGAAGTCCAGTATCTCTGGATCAAAGTAATATAAATAGTTCAATGCCAAATAGGTTTCTGATTTTCCAGGTATGTTTCACAGGTGACGTATTTCGTTTCATCGCAATAAATCAGTTATTTCGCAGATCAAATGATTTCATATTGATATTAATAAAAATGTTACAATCTGATATTACATATTTGAAATACCTTTGTATAATATTGAAAGCACATATTTTGCACGATTTTGGAATTCGACATATTTCCCAATATCGTGAAATTAATAACGTATCGATAAATATCATGTCGGTATAATTGCTGTCAACGCTATTTGACGTTTATCTTAATGAGTTGTGGTTTACGCAGGTTCGAATCCCTGTTTGTACGATTTCATAAAATTCATCGTTTTTTAATAAATATTGGTAATACACGGTGTGGTATTAACAAACAGTTGTCTATATCAGTGTTCCCCAACCTTTTTACACCAGCGGACCGGTAAAAATAGGAGAAAAAAAATCGTGAACCGCTAATGGAGAGCCGCATTATTGATGTCTACTTTTCACTAAAAAGATTTCATACGTATCATAAATATTACTAATATTGGTACTGTAGTGCGTTTTTTATATTAGTTTAAAAAACAAATTAATTTACACTTTTACCCACAATTAGTTGAGTATATAATTTAAAGATTCTGAAAAAGGGACATTATTGGATAAAGGATATAATTTTAAATGACGTTTTCTTGACACGTGTTTAAATTCATACCATATTCCACACTCGAGATCGGTTGCCGGCTTCACCACACTTGTTGGATATTTCACTTCCCATTATTTTTAAATTCCTTGGTGTCGCATAATCCTACCAATTATTATTATTTGACAACATACAAGTAAAAGATCCTATATTTAATATTTTAGCATGGCGAATTTCTTGAAATTTCGTATACCGTTTGCGACTCGGTGGAAAGTCTCTGTGGCCCGGCACCGGGCTGCGGACCACCGGTTGGGGAACACTGGTATATATAACAATTTTTGTTAAGGTGTGTCATTAGAATTTTATATTCTTCACGCTGATAACGAGATTTTTTTATGTGAATTTTACTAATTCTAAATTTTCTATCTTAATTCCAGCTGTGTGAATATTTTATTTATGAAGGATGTTCTGGTTGAAATATTACATTTTTATGATTTCGCTGCTTGCATAAAAATTATACTCGACGCCAACTTTTCCCAGATCAAATTTAAAACAAATCTAAGCTGAATATATTAACAACACTCAAAAAAGAACAATATCCCAAGGGATTAGGCCCCCTCACAACAGCCCACGCTTTGTTTTTGAGAGGACTGCAAACATCCTCGTGACGGCAAAAGAATAATTTGGATTAAGCATTTTGGTCACATATAAATGTGTGTATTAAGATTGTGTCAGAAATAAAATAACATATTTTACTGGTGAAAAAAACACACTCAAAGCGTTAAAATTATATTATAGATTGAAGTAATACTTATACTATGTGCTGTAAAACAATAAACTGGGTATTAAAAACTCCGGAAAATAATTTCGATTGTAAAGCTTATTGATTTGGCTGTTTGAAAAATACAGTTAACAATGGCTGTAAACCACCTGCTTATGCCACGTCGCACATCCAATATATTTTATGGTACTCAAATAAAACAATACCTATATATTTCATTTAATGTCATATAATAAAACACTGCTCTGAGAAATAATGACACTGAAGTCACTACATACAAGTTTGTTTCATAAAACTGAACAGAAACGGTTAAAATTAGAATGGTATTGTAGAAGTTACGTCCATTGTTCACTAGTTGGAAATAGTTGCGGTGCAATATTTTTTTTTTTTTTTACTGTAATATCAGTGATAAAAGTGTTTTTATATTTGATATTGATACAGATTTCCAGAAGAGCAAAAATAAAGTTTTTAAATTTCATAGATTAAGTTGTTTTATTAAGATATATATAATATAAAAGAAAGCTCATTAGCCTACCAACAAAATATACAAACTTTTACAACATTGTAAGTATTAAAAATTGCAGCTCTAGCTTTTTACCTCATCAAAGAATGTTACATATAAAAACATTTATAGAAGGATCTTGAATTATTGCATTTTTACACATTGGTATTATAGTGCCGATCTTTGATGATGTTTTTAAGATACATTAGAGATGAAGGTAAGAAATGTCTTTATTATTTTTGATGGATATTTTTTTTGGAAGTTTTTTAAAATATTTCAGTTAATAGTTTATTACCAAGTTATTCCACAGGCTGTATAACAAACTGTGACACCATTTTCACGTCTTTAGGAAATATCTTATAATACCAAATATTGCAAGGTTATTTACAAATAAACTTAAACATAATTCAAATTATTTGCTTATAAAATAACGAAAAGGAGGTTAGGAGTTATTACCTTTTTGTTGAACGAGGGGGGAGGGGAAAAATCAAACAATTATAATACTAATTACATTTATAAAGATGAAAAAATGCAAAAGGAAATAAATTAAAAAACTGTATAAATAACATCCAAGAAACTCTTTATTTTAAAAATTTTCATCTTAATAAAAGATATGATTATTTTATTTCAAATGATAAAAAGGCAAAATATGTTCCACATGTTTTTACACAATCTGTTGAATAACTTATTTATCAATTTAAATTAAATTGATCTCATTTACTGAAATTATATTCTTTTGAGTGTGTTAAACTTCATTTACCATTCGCGAGCTCGTCCGTAAAATTTCCCAAGAGTTTTAAAAAGAGATACAACCATTACCATTCCACAGCGTTATCTCTTGCATTGCAAAATTTACGGATCATTTAATATTATACCTAGCCGCAACAAAATCCGCACCGTACGTTGCGTGCAACGTTGTGTAAGGTTTTATATACGTACTATTTAGGTCATCCAATCCCGGACTCTTTTTCTGATCCCGGCATTTCGAGATTCACATTTTTTCTAATCCAACAATGATGAAATGAGCTCTTTCGGAAATTCTATGCATTTTGTCTGCATGCCGATTTAAAAAACACAGGAAATTTCGGATTTCCCAAAATGACAAAAATTGAGAAGTGATTTATGAATTACAAAAATACATTGAGAATTGCGTTATAATTACACGCTAATCTACAATAAATATGTATATGCATAAAATACAAATAAACATTGTATTTTTGACATAATTTTAGAATAAAAGATTGGCATGGGAAATATGTTTTCTTAAACCTATTTGGAGACACTATTAAATTAAGAAATTTATTATATAAAAATAACTCACATTCAGGCTTTTAACCTCTCAAATTAAAAAGAATTGGTTTTTAAATCAATTGTTTTCAGGCCATGATAATAAAAAATGTGTTTATGTTATATTTTTTGTTTGAATTGATCTTAAAGAACTGAGATTTAAGAATAAAAAAAAAATCGCTTTAGCCGTCAGTTGTAAGAAAAAAAAACGAAATCACGGGATTGAAAGATTGTGAATCCCGATATCTCTGGATTAAAAAAAAGGATCGGAAATTGGATGCCCTAATTTAAACCAGCGAATTCGTGATGGAAACGAACGACGTTTACCAATCGACGACTTACCGACTTTGTAATTAATAGTGACAATAAATAATAATTTTTACAGCTTATGATGTGACAAATATTGTAAATTCAAAATCTTACGAAATAAAAGAAAAAAAATGATTATTCATAAACTAATCAAGATTAGCTCCAGGAAAACAGACATCTCAAACACCCCTGTCAAAGATCTCTAATTATTTTTTTAACAAAGTATTTCATCGACCTTACTGAAACTTGAAGCCAAGCTGATCTAATCTTGAAGTAACTAGAACACATGAGAATATATGTATGGATGGTAAAAAATAGTAATGACAACCAATATTTTTTCTAAGACAAGAGGTTAGCTGCACGGAAATTTCAAAGGATGCGCGGAGAATGCGCGGACCGATCAAATATTAATTGACTGTCTTGTAGTGCGCGCCAACCCGGAATGAGTGCGCGAGGGCTCCCCAACTGCTGCACGACCGCGCACGCGCACAGCTTAGAGGGACCGTTGCAGTGACAGCCAAGGCGTGATTTTTTAAAAAAAGTTTTCCATTCGGGATTTCTAGTTTTTGACCCAGTGAACCAGTAAGAAGAAATCTCAAGACCTTGAAAACTCTGTTACAATACTGTAAACTTCTCAAGTTGTTTTTTGTCTTATTTTAAATGTAATATTTTCTATTTATATATTCCACTATTGATATCATTGTCAGTTACCTTCATTCAAATAATAAAATAATCTTTATTGAAATATGTTATTAAAATATTAATAATTATAAATGAAATTAAACCATCTCGCCGAAATACGATGCAGTTTTGAAAACAGACATTCAAAATAAATTTCTACATTGTATTAATTTAATTATTGAGTGAAGTCATTGTTTGATTTGTTTTCATATTTAAATAAAATTGGTATGAGATCAGTGATTGAGATTCGACCGTGGAAAAGTATAAAGACCGCTCATGAACTGTGCTCAGGTATTCATATCATGTGAACTGCGAACAAGGTGAAGGCGTTATAATTACATAAACACAATGAGTAATTAAAAAAATATTATTTGCATATTAACGGTTTTGTCAAACCATAAATCTCTTTGCTCTACACATCAATTAGGTTTATACGTTTAAAGTTTTTGTTTTTTTTTCAAATAATTTTGCTGATTTTATAACCGAGTGGCAATTGCGTTTAGGATTGAATTTTACTTGCCAGGCTATTCTCACGTGCATAAGAATCTCGACCACAGATGCATAGCTTGCGTGCGGCTCGTTTAAAATTGTTTGGTGGTCCACAAAAGTTTTTTTCTTGTTGTTTATGTAAATATTTAATTTTACAAATATCGCATTATCTTTTCAATGTTATTAAAAATACTTAATAATTAAAACATTTTTTATATCTAGAACACAGTAAGTAAAATGAATAAATTCTGTATTTTTACTAATTAATATATTTGGGACATGTACGGATTTGCTGCTAGTATAACTAAGCATATAATTTCAACTACATGATTACGACAAATAACTTGCGCTTGTAATTATATTAAATGTATGTACACGGCTGAGCGTTGCTTAGCGAAATACAAATTATCATCCAGCACGCGTCAAAACATTTTCTTTCAATGGCTAAGATTGATGCATAGTACATATGTGAAATTAACTGGGCATTTAAAAAAAAACTTCTTATCTGACACTCTTCCAATCTTCAATGTTTTAATCACAAACGCTCATTGAAATGTCCTGACAAAATGCACCAATATTGAATTAAAAATAAATAATATTTATGACGTCAATATTTTACTTGAAAATGTTTTTTACTGTATGCACGTCAGAAGCTTTTATCTGTATTTTTTATATTCTTTCAACGAAGACAAAACGTCACAACAAAGGTACCGATAGACGTACAAACATTTATTTCATTCTTTAGAACTATGTAATATGTTTAAAAAATATTCGAGTTATTTTTGTTTTAAATTTAGTACGGTTTATTGCGATTGTGATATTATAATTTTACACTAGCAGTAATGAGATATTTTTTTAAGCCTGCTGAAGTATAAATCAATGTTATGAGTAAATTAAGTCACCAAATAAGACGCGCTAATTTTTAAAATATGTATACAAGCCGTGCACGAATAATCCGTTTACTGGATTTGAATTAGAAAAATATACAATGAAAGTGACGTAAAAAGCTTGAGTGTTTTACTTTATAAGAAGCAAACATTTAAAATGCTTTAATGTGTTGAATTGAGTGATAAAAATAAAATACACAGAAAATTGACGAAATAATATTATTTCGGCGACATTCTTTCAATAAGAAATCCATTTTACGTCTGTATACGATTTGCATGTATTTCACGGAAAGCTCTACTTTGATCTGAAAAAGAATTTATGGAAAAAAGAATTTCACCAATGCGGAAGCCCCGTGAAAAAAAGTACAAAAGGAAACCAAAGAACAGGGCCAATTGAAAGCATTGTTGGAAAAAATTCAAAGGAGTGGATAAAGGTGTGGTGAACGTGTCGATAGATCAGTGGTAAGAATGCTTCCTATAGAAAAGTTCTATCATATTATACACCGAAGTGAAATTTATGAATATCAGAAATGGATCAATTGAGATATCATTTCAAAGAATTTGCATGTTTATTTTCCAACAGCTTATGCAGCTCAAAAAATGTACGGTTTCATTCGCAATGAATATATAACTTCATTATCAATAACATTTTTTTATATTTCCGCTTCCAACGTGGAGAATATTTATTTATTTTATAGATTCCTCGGTTTTAAAGTGTTTCATACCTTGTTACACAATAAGGATAGATATTATCTTTACATCAGACATGTTATCGATTTTCACTGTTTGGTAGAAGGCCATTATATCATTGTAGACGAAACAAATTAACAACTTCATAACTTGCATATATTTGAGATGCACGTCGAGAATGTTTTGCGTATTCAAAATATGACATACATTGTAATACCGAGATAGTTTTCAAAAAACATTTCAAAGTAATGCGACAATATGAGACATGATGTAACATTGCAAATCATCTGCATATCTGTGTATAACGTCAAACTTGGGTAGAGCATAGTAATTTTGACCACATTTTAAAATTACTACAAAAAAATAAAAGTATTAGATATTTTTAAAATATAAAAAACAGTGAGAGTTTTTATTTAGCATAAATTTGATTCGTACACACATATATATATATATATATTTTAAAAAATATCAATATATAGCGATAATAAATTACTGTAATAAAAGATATGCACCTTTTGAATACATCATATTCAGCAAGTTAAGATAAAGAATTTAAATACCGCTTTTATATGTTAATTCATATTCAACTTAATAGCTCTCGTATTCAAAAAATATTGCAAATTACCATTTTATAAAATATTTGATACCCTATAACTCTGCATATTGTATATGTATGCATAAAAAATATAGTGAATTAATTTGTAAAAATAGGAAATTACAGAATATGATGTATTAAGATAACTCAATACATCATTTTATATAATACAAGCAATAAGAACACCCGAGCCTAGCATTCTAAATTTTAAATCGAAGAAAACCTTTGATTTTAGTTAAAGTCAAAAGAAACGCATCCATTCAATTTTTAAAAAATCTTATATTTTCATCCAACGAAGTTTAGTGGATAGTTTGTTTTTAAGTTTTGACTCAGAATAACTCTTCTTTAACTTAAAAAAATACTGATAATATACATAAACAATATTTACAACAAACGTGCAAAAAAATCTTCCTAGTGGGCCGATCATAGCAGTTTTACTCTATTCGATGTTGAAGTATGTGCGATGCACATTATCTGTAACTGACGTCAAACTATTTGTATTCAGTCTTGTAGTATGTGAGATATTGAAAAACCGACAGCATATGTAAATAAACTCGTATTTGTACTTTAGAGAGATATCAGACAAAAATCAAAATATGATCGTTAGGCTATGTACATCGTACCAGACTGTCGTAAAAATGTCTCAGAAAATACTTTTTTTATTACAAATTTTCTCTAAGCGACACTCCTGATTGTTTTTTTATGAGAAAAATTTAATTGAGTGAAGTCTATATTTAAAGCTCGATAATTTTTTTAATAAAATGAAAAATACACTCAAATAGCTCTCAGATATTTTGTATTAATTTTTTTTTTTTGTTTTCAGTTTTTGAAGAAGAATTCTAAGAATTTACTGCCAATAATAAATAACAGCACTAATTCAATTCTTTAAGTAAAGCGGAAGACAACCGTGACAATATATTAACTTGTTCCGTATCGATATTCCATAGGCATTCCGTCACGTATTTTGGCGCTCCAAAGCCGATAAAATTGAAAAATTAGGAACATTATTCATTTTTAAAATGCTTACTGTTTATGTCACAATATTGGTAAAAAAACTTTAGTTGGCAAACAAGAATATATTTAAATGAAAAGTCATTTTTAAGTAAACAAAAAAAAACTGCCTAAAAATCTACTTAACCTTTAACGCTACATGTTACGTAGGCGATGTCGATGCGAAACGATATGAAGCGAAGCAATGCAAAGCGGCAACACTGTCATACGTGGCCACTGTTAGGTCCACAGTTATCAGATGGTATCGCACATTTCATTATGTATATTTTTAAAATTTTAAAACGTATATGTATATATAATACTTTACAAAAACAACTATCTAAAAAAAGTAAAAGTAATAATATGTATTTAAAAAGGAACGTTCATGGAAAATTTTATAATTTCTACATATGACATGTTGAAATAGTAAATACCGCCGCAACCACTTCGCGTGAAAATATTAAAAAAACTGATCTCTTTACTGAAGTTCCGCGCCTCTTTGCGCTGCAGGTAGCGTGCTAATTGTTATGTAGAACACTCTATAGTGGCAGAGACCGTTTGATATTTTCATGCCGCGCCGCGTCGCTTCGTGTTCGTTTCGACTTTGCTTACGAAAACACAGTCAAATATTAAAAAACTTGTATGCTTTATTTGTATAATTCAAATATCCTTTTCAAAAGAAAAACACTTACATAGATTTTGTCACATAATATCTATTGGATTTTTTGTTAATGTATATAATTTTATTACACTTATTTGATTTTACGCGCAAATCAAAGATCTCATTGGTTATATTATATTACTTCTTCATAGTCATTATACTTTTTATAGTATGCGTGATAATATAATTGTTCTATTACAAACATATTCTTGATTAGCAATTGCTTGACGTCTTTTTTAAAAAAAGAAAAATACATAAATAAACATTATGAACAAAAATAATGAATTGAAAGTGGACAAACGAAAAAATACGTAGGTGCGACTTTTACTCATAATAATTTGAAATCCACTAATGAATGTCGATGTGAATGTATGCTCCAAATACAAATATCGTATATCTTCTATTAAATAATAATTGAATACAGAATATTATACATGCATGTCTAAATTATGAGCATGTTTCATTAACTATGACCGTTTCATTCTAAACGTCATTGTCTCAACGCTGCTCATTTAATTATACTACGGCCTTTAATTTTTACTGAGACTACGTGCTCGGGTAATTATTTGCAACTGCATACGATTTTAATTATGTTATTGTTTTCCAAATTGGTTTTTAACTGAGAAGCGATTGTTCATCGTCACGATGATTTCGTGTTATGAAAATAAATTAGCATAAGCTAAGCGGGAAGATATTTGAATAGGTATTTTGTACAGGACTGTAGGGAAGGAATAATAACTTAATTAAAATAACAATTAAAATTTCAATGCCAGCAGAAATATACATCTAAATTAATTATACACGGAATTCCATTATTAACATAGCTCCACAGTAGGTTGGCAGTCAGAAATGAAATACAGTGGATTCAAAAAGACAATAATACTACGTTTAGTATTTAATAAATAAGATAAACATCTTTTTTTATTATCAAATTACATAAGCATTAAAAGAAAAGCTACATTCCGTTGTTCACCTTGGTTGATTCAATCAAGCTCCTCAACTCTAAAATCCTATTTCTTCGTACCCCAATAGCTGACTCTCAATACACCATTCATCTCATCTACGTCATGCTCAGTAAAGGTGTTAAGCTTAGATATTATCCTACAATATATGGTATACCAAAACGTTTTAAGGCTTTCAGTTGAGTCGACAACGTCAGGCTATAATTCCATTGCAGAATCTTAGCCTCAAACATTTGAAGGTTCTAACCTTTGAAGTCCTTGTAGCTAAGTATCCAATCCTCTGAACCACACATTAGACCTGGTAATACGAAGGATTTAAATGTGTTTTAAGAAGCATTTATTGATTCTTACATTTTTTATGTTTGTCTTTATTTGTCTTACGTTTATTAGCAACCCAATATTGTCGAAGATGAAATAAATACATATTATATTCAATAAAATAAATGTAGTACCGTTAAATAGACATTCTTGTTAAAAGGAATGTGCTATAGATACCGCAATTGTTTTTGTACATGATATTATTATAACAATATAATATTTAAAATTACTGGGAATGAAACCTGAGGTACTTTTAATACTTCGGACTAATTCTACTACACATAAAATAACGGCATTATTCCAGAATAATACTAACCTAAAACATGAAACATTTAAAATGAATATTTCGTACTCCTAAAACTACTATGTAGGTGTTCAAGATTTATCGTTGAAACATTCAAACTAGGTGAGTAAATTTACAGCGCATGCTAGAACTTAAAACTAAATGTGCTTGTTTGTTAAGCTGCTAATCTGGTAGCTTATCATGGTTGGGATAGCACATCATGCTGAATAGAAAATTCAACTTAATCCATCATATAAGTCACTGAATAGGTTATAAGTACACAAGTTTTATGAAAGCTTTATTTATTTATATTGATACAAGCTTAATGTACATACATACTTTCTTATTATAATTAAATAAAAAGACTCTCAATAAATGATTGAGGTAAGTTTCAGCAATGTTTCGGGTAATGATGCGGGTTATAACAAATCCATATATATCCTTTAAAACTTTTACTGTTATTCTTTATACAATTTAACCATATAAAATTGCTCGCAGAAAATTTACAGCACATAAATTTATCTCAAATATAAACTTTACTGCAAATGAATTTCTCGCGACATTTATTGATGTAACGCAATAAATCATACATTAACAAGAAAAACATTTTTTCGATAGTATATGAAAAAAAACAATTATTTCCTTGTATATTAAAGATTCATAACGAAACAATAGTTGCATCATTTATGTCGTCATATGGACCAAACAATACACGATGAAAACTATTTTGAATGTGTGGTGTAAAATATTCACATTTCAATATAAGTACTTTTGCCGACATTAGTCGAAGGAAAAAAATGTACCGCCGTCATAAAAAGATTTTCCAGACGTCACCATAAAGAAAAAAAATCATGCAACTGTAACAAACGTATGCATTTTGCGTCAGCTATCGTTTTTGTTTTGAGCATAGATAAAACTATGTCATAGTTCGCATTATTATTATTGACAATATTTATTATAGATCCTTTATTTGTTCTACGAAAAATAAATAATCAAATGAGCCAACGAGAGGAGAAGTGAACCATGTGGTATTTTTGGAAAAAAAGTATTGAATATGTGATAATATTGATATGTGTCTTAATATGAGGAGCAAACATTCAAAAAGTGATTTGACACACAAATAAAGAGTTTGAAAAATGATGATTTGAGTGTTGGAGAAATCACGGCTTGGTTGAATTTGTCAACATTATGATTAAATTTTTATAGAAAATTGTGATTTACATTCATATATTTTATTAGCGGCTATCAGAACTGATATAAAACGGCATTTTTCAGAATTTGTGACAGCTCACTTCTCATATATCTTAAAAAAAGAAGCGAGCACAGTAAAAACACACTGGAATAGTGTTTTCTTCCTAACATAAAACAAATTAAATCCATCAAACCACCAAGTAAAGTCGTTAATTTTTTTAAGGTTTAATAAAAATGCTTTAACATTTTACTATTTGGCTTATTTTACCTCTTCAGAGCTCATTAATAATATATGAAATATTTGAATAATTTTACATTATTAAAAATCAACAATGCTCAATATTTAAGTTGGTATTTGATTATATTTATATAATAGTTAGTGGTTTTGGAATCGAATTCCCTAATTCAGGGATGAAAGAATAATACCTTTCATCCCCAACTGAATTGCTTATTCAGAGATAATCAATTTTCCCCTCTAATGCAATTCATCTGAAGTGGAATGGGAAATGAAGATGCGGTTGGATGGGAGTTATTCTTGTAAGTGAATTTCTTTCGTGAGTTAACTATAATAAAATAAAGGACACCCTTTTATATTTTTAGTCCGAGACACGCTTGACATTTGTAATAAAACCACCCTCTGAAGAGTCTGGGTTGTTTATTTGTTACTATAGGTAAATGTTAACTAATTTATACGACGCCGTTATGTAATCAAATGTTATAGTGTAAGGATATATTTGATTGTCCACACGAATCAATTAAATTTGAAGCATGAATAAAATAAACATATTTCGGATTTGAAAAAAAAAAAATTAAATTATTATTTTGTAAAAAACTATTTCATCTGTACTCCAAATTTTTACACGCAATAGTTAATTACGTATTTAAATTATCATAGAACTTTGACTAAATTCATTAATAAAACTATGATAATACTACTTGGTGAACTTCCAGTAAAGATATTTTTTACAATCAATTTATCAATTACAATCAATTTACAAGCGATCGTTCGTAAGATAGCTGGGCTAAACTCGTCAGTTGTAATTTCATATGTGTGCTGGTATGACGTCTTTTTTACGCGCAACTTAAAATATGATTATTTATTTAAAAAAACCACGGATTTTTATAAAAAAATGTATGAGGAATGATGCAGATAGATATTTTAAAGCCCTTCGACTATTTTTTTTTTTAAATTCATAAGAATAAGGCCAATAATGAGGGAAACACTGGAGTCCCTAAACGACCCCCATCGCATGAGAAGTATTTTTCTAGTCTCCGAGCCGCAAGAGTTAATCGTGTTTTTTTTCTATTAGGTTTATTGTATTGATCCGTTTTTCGTCCATTTTTGCAATAAATTTACCTAGTGTGCATTGCATACTTGTAGGCAATGTTGACAATGGTTTCAAAATGTAATTTATATTATCGGCTAACTTTCTGAGCCTGTCATGAGAAGATTAGCAAACTTTAAAGACGACGCTTTAAAGATTGTTGTTCTTACTTTTTAGCTGTAAAAGTTTGTAATGTTTTCTTCTTGAATTCTGTCTGATTATTCATCACTCACAAACTTTGATGTGACATCAAACTGCGTTAAAAAAGAGACTTGGTCAAAAACAAATTTTAAAAGATTCGTTATATAAGTTATAAGAGATGTTTTCACATCGTATTATTATCACACACTTACATATAAAAAAATGTGGATGAAAAAAATCTTAAAAACTCATAACTAAGTAAGTTCATAAAAAATAATTATTTTTCATCAATCCATTGAAAAAAATGCAACGGAATAATCAAACCTTTTTGTTTTCTTCGAATTATAGGTGACAGTCAATTATGTAGCATGTTGCGCTGTCTTGTTAAAATCACAGTATATCAAATTAATGCCATTCAACACGAGAACAAACGATCCATGGATCGAATCATGGATCTAAAGCGCTCTAATTTTTTCTAGTGTAAGTCTATTCATGGTGAAATGGCAAACCAAACTGAGCGCAAATCAGCTGTCACCTGTCGAATTGGTTGTCACCGGAAAAAGTGTTACTTATTAAAAAACAAACTTCATAAAAAAGCACTGGTTATCTAAAATTTACAATCAAATTTTTCTATCGTGCGTACTGTAAACTGGCTAAAATGGACAATGTATAAATTAAAGAGTTTTTTATCCATGTCCACTCGTAATGTGGATCATATGGCTTCTTAATGGAGGTATCTCAAGAGAACTTTTTTTACGATAACTAATTGTTACTCAGCCGCTCAAACTCTCTTTAAGAATTTCGAGAGCAGTCGGGATAAAAAGATAAGGCAGGACATGACTAGTGGTAAACTAATCGCTTTTGCAACACCCCGCTATTCAAGGATCGGAAAGGTGGGAAATAATTTTCATACAGCACAAAGAGTCATGGCTTCGAACAGAAACCAATAAATCGATTGGAAAAATACTGTTCCTACTTGGGATCGAACCCGTAAGATCTGTCATGGAAGCAACGACGTTGACCGTTGCCAAATAGACCCGTTATTTCAACTCTGATTTAATGCATAATTTAAAATTATAAATTCACCGTACCAAGCAATACTCGTATAAAACAATTGACTTCAAAGCTCCTAAAATTAGTCGATCATAAATTATTCATGAATGGTACAATTTTCATTTACTAACATATGATTTCAAATTCCCACCTTGTACATGTGTATCAGGTGAAACTAAAAATAGAACTGTTCAAAATTTTGAAAGTCTTCAGATGCAGATCTTTTTATTGTCATATAGATAAGAAATTGAGTGAGAAGTCACTGGGCTGTCATTGTGGTAAATTTCGTTGGGTCACATGTGATGATTTTTTGTTTCACGTTGCACATCTTCCATTCTTGTCTTGTATAGGGACGCATTTAGATTTATTTCCGCCGGAAATCGATAGGCGCAATTGTGAGTTCACTGAATTATTAGGTGAATTTCAATTTGACACTGTTTTGTTTGAAATAAACATATGAGAGCTGCTGTAAAATACACGATGGCATTTCACATATTTAGGCGATTATTAATGCAGCTTGATTTTAAATATTCTCACAATTAAAACAGATTGTCTCAAGAGTCTCTACAGCTTATCAATAAATATAAGTTTTGACACAAATAACAAGTGTGTAATTTTCTTGCCAAATCCCAATAATTCTTGGATATTCAGTTTCTTTTAAGCACTCGACTCTAAAACTGTTTCATTGGTTATATTAATTACGGTTTCAAGAAGTTTTTTTGAATTGATTATATTCACGTGAACATTGTATACCATTCTTATGTATTTAAATACAAATATAATGACATGATGGAGGTCATAAAACTTATGATACAATTCAACCTAACCTTACACAACAGCGTACTTGATTTAGCTTTGGATGCAATTGAAATTTTTCAGTTCCCGTAAACTAATTGTAAAATTTTACATAAGTTTGAGTTAGATTAAGTAAGAATGTTATAATTATGAATGCACACGAATAACATTTTTTAATATTTATTTATTTTAATTCATGTGCGCTTCCAATGTGGAGCACATACCCTCCGAATGGAGGTATCTTAGCAGAAGTTTTTCTACGAGAACTATTACTCAGTCGTTCGACCTCTCTGTTTTCAAAAAGTAGTAGGAATATAAAAATAAGGCTAGGACAGGACTAGTGATTTACTAATCACTCTTGCTACGCTCAGTTATTGAAGGATCGGAAAGGTGGTAGGGAATTTTCAGATATCACAAACGCCCATTCCTCCTAACAAAAATCGATCGAAAATATGTTGTTTGAACTGGAACTCGAGCCCGTGAGATCCGGCACAAAAGCCCACAACGATAACCGCTGCGCCATAAGACCCAACAATTGTTTTTAATATAATTATAATAAATTATTATGAAAGTATTAAATGAAAATAATAAAGCGTGACAAAAAAGTTTATAAAAAAGTATTGTTTGTCCACTGAGAATAATCACTTATTCCGTATTTATGTAACATAAAGCTTAAATTATGTAAATCTATTAATTATCCCATTTCACTACATGTGTATTTAATATAATATATTCTTTTCATGACTATAAATTCTTAATGGTTTGATTCTCGATTCTGCTCTGCTCTTGCATATCATCTCGGCGTGCCAAATATTTTCACAAATTTACATTTTTTTTCAACGGGCCAAAGAATTGATAGTGTAAATTACCGCTGCTCGCGGTAACAAAGTAACAGACTCTTGCATTCACCTGGCGCACACATCTGGTTGAAGTCGAATGTTTTTGTTTCGATCGATACGTTTTTCTTAAATTACCAACTCTGTTTACGTCAATACTGACGTCCGCAAAGTTTTTGTTCTATTGTTTCAATATAAACGATAAAACATTCTTTTGTTTCACCTGGCGAGGTAGTGTTTCTTAATTCGAATTTTCCAATATCATCCGACATTCGAGTGTTAGTTTCTTGTGTTATTTGAAGTGTAAATAATATTTTTTGTATTTTGATTGTGCTACGTAAGTAATTTTATTAAATAATAAATAACGATGGTTAAGTAAAAAAATGGGATTAACGATTAAATATACTGTGAGAATAAGACATATTTATCTGTTGCAAGTTTAATAGAATTATTAATCTTCAGTTTGTATTAACTTTTTACATGACATAAAAAGTGATCAAGAATATCTCTACGGCGGTAACTTTATGGAATTTCATTTTTAATATAAAATTAACAATGATACATCAAGCGATATTCTGTCTGATGATACTTCTTAAAGAGGCAATACGTGTCAAAAAAACAAAAAGTGTAATAATTATTAATTATATGTTATGAATATTTCTTGTCACGTGTTTCACATACAACAAAATTTAGTAAGTGGATTAGATCTTTGCTTTGCATACAATATATTTGCAAACTACATTGAACTTTTCCAGCATTTAAATCCCAATACCTCATATACAAAACTGCTATAAAGTACTAAATAACTCATTCATTAACATACATTTTAATTAACTTTAATTATATATCAGTTAAGCTGTCAGTTTGTAGTGATTGTTGATTTTTAATTTATCCAATCATTGTTCACATATCAAATATCTCAAAACTAGTCGGTTGTGGATTGGATCTGTTCTGCGTATGTACACACATATGTCCAATTAACTACATTACTTTCGTAAAACTAAAATAAAAAATATATTCTGGTATTTAATTTTCCATAACTTTCGCTAACAATTCTGATTTGTGAACATTGAGCTATAAATATTTTTTTGTGTACAGTTATAATTAAATTTTGTTTTGATTTTATAAACAATTTGACTTTACTTATCTAACTGCTTAGATGCGTTTGCGTATCGTATATACCCAAATATAAAGTAAAGTGTGTTTGAGAAGTTTTTTTTATTGAGCTTATAGAAAGGTGGCCCGGCCAAAAGTGGAGTCGGAGTCCGAGAAATAAAAACTGCGAATTTTTTAATGAATATACAAACTGTTGGGGTCAAAAGTGGCGGCACCTCATGCTACTGAGCATTAAAAAAATAATTAGAGACGTGATTTAATTTAAGATTGTAGTCGGAATCGGAGCCGTATTGTTTTATTTTATAACGACTCCACAGCCTTGAATAATTTAAAAAGTTTATAAAATGCTGATTATTTTTGATTCAAAAAGTAGATTGTGACTATTTCTTTCGTTTAAACATGTTAAATATGAAATTAAGTTTTTCTTTAGTTTTCTAATTTATTATATATTTTTGTTATAAAGTTAAAATATCAACTCGAAAATTACATTTATATTATAAAGGCTACTGTGAAAATATTTATTTAATCGTCATTTATTACTATCGTAAGGTTTGAAAAACTTTCACAGCTGGCAATGAAATAATATTAAAATTATATAACCATCACTGTAATGGTTTAAATAAAATTTTGGTTTTCAATTTTATCCCCTTTGGTTGTAGTGCCACTTAACAGTCCTAATAATTCTTGTTACCCCGTTCAACTGTATAAATTATGATATTATTATGTAGAATAGCCAAACAGTCGTAAATTTTGCATACCTTTGATACACATTGAAAGCACCTTTTCGAGAAAATATTATGCTTCATCCCTCTTCTATTCACCCTCTGATTTTGCCAATCGAATAGCCACTGTGTAAGGAAGGTTAGTGTTGTTCTTGGAAAAAACATCGGCAATATTGAAACTATTGTATTATTACTGATAAAGGAAATCTTTATTTGAATGAAATTATGCATATTAAATGTTTTTTGTTTGTTAGTCGAGTCGAGTGTTAGTTTGAACTTTAGTCGAGTTTCAATGTACAGAGAAAGTCTATTTCACAGTTGTCTATCATAATTCTTAGTATCAGATTCGACTCTTCTTTCACCTTTCATTCGCACATAACTTCGATTGCACTGCGTGCTAATAAACTTCATGGGTCCATTTTAAGACAAAGCAAACCATTTGAAAACCCAACTGTGTTTCGCACGCTTTATGTTTCTTTGGTCTTAAGAATGCTTGAATATGGATCCATTGCTTAGAACCCACATGAAACTTCATACAAGCTGCATTTTCTAATTGCAATACAAATTAATCAGTATAACACTGTACAAAGCGCTACACTTTTTGTAGTTGATAGTTATTGCTGTTTCACGCCGTCATCATAACAAACTAATTTTAAAGAAATATAATATAAGCCAAAATAGCTATCAACCGAACAAAAAAATGAAGAACTAAACACAGTCTTATTTTTACCAAATTATAAATGGTGGTCTACCAAATAAAAGCCAATACAACCAATTTCTCGTTGCACTTTTTTTATCGTGAACTAACACCAGAAATGCATTAAACATTTGATTTAAATTGAAAACAAATCTAAATAAATGTGCAAGGCAGCTCATCGAAAGTATTCAATAGTAACTTACTGTGATCTCAGATTATAGAAGATTATAGAATACAAAAATATATCACAAAAATCGTATAAATAAAAAATGATATTTCATCTACATCATCTTAATATAAAAAAATAAGCTAATACATGCTGATATTGTTTAATGTTATACTAAATACGTGACTTGTGTTTTGTAAGCTTTGGGTACACCTCTATGGGTGACATTAGCTTTCACTGAATTTCAGTAGGTATGTACATACCCCCTCCATCTAGCGGGAATTGTGCGAAGGAAAAAGGTCTCTACAACCCTTTTTAGTTGTTCGAACTTTTCACGCTGATTATTCGCCTAACCGGAAGTGTCGTCAACCCCTACCTATCTTTGTAATATAAACTAATTTACAAAAGTTGAAAGATTTGAACAGTAGTTTTTAAATGAATTTTATTTGTGTTGACTCTATATCTCAATTTTTAATTTACACAATAAGCGATTGCTTAGTCATTGTGTACTGTCAATTTGAATGACCTCTCACTAATTATTGAATGAATTACTGCTTAGTATTTAATAAAAGTATTATTAAAAAAATAGTTATTCACATAGTTAAAAATAGTAACAGATAATGATTTATTCGTACCGATAATTCATTCTGCTACGAATGACTGAAGCAAGCGCATAGAATCTTTCACTATAGAATGAGTCGTGATTGCAAATATTTTCTTTGTGAATTATTAATTTTCCCATTTTAATGTACACATTCACGAAAGTAAAACACTTTATTAATTAAAGATTCATTTACAACAGAGTTTAAAAGTTGCAAAACAAAAGTTATCGCTTCAGTTTTGATAGTTATATAGTATACCATGTTTACGCAAATGAAAGCTTTTAAAAATATTCTCCGAATGTAGTAAAACAGCTTTCAAAGTTTGCTTTTCCATGTTGCTTTTATATTTTATCCAATACATAAATGATTTTAAGTGAAAAAATGTTTTGTACGTGTATTATCAAAAAAGTGAGCCAAATTTTTAGAATTTCATATTTATAACGAAAAATATTCTAAAGGGTTTTTTTTATACTATTCATGATTGAAAGATATTTACTTTTTCAATTTTATATCGGTAAAGTGTCATGATGGTGTGGTTCTGTCTCACACAGCTTTACATGCAAACGGTACATATATTAAATCCCGGTTAAAATGTTTGGATATTTTACATGTTGTTTTCGATACGTAAGTGAGTCTTAAGAATTTAACTTACACTCAAACATGCTCTTACTAATTGTGCCAAAAAAGAGTAATTGATATGTAATAGGCATTTTGTTTAAGGTATTATTTGTATTTTCAAATTTTTATATTCAACAAAATTATAATTAATCGATTATAGATTAGAAATATTATATTACAGTTGAATGAAAACTTTAAGCAGAAATGCGAACACAAAGTGAAGTTGAATATTTTTTAAAAAATGGGTGACTATTTAAAATTTTGAATAATAAATAAATGTCGTAAAAAATACTCAAATTTCCTTTCGTTATCACACGATTAATTTTGTTGTTTTTAAAATAAATTTGACTCGTTATTATTTTTGATAATTTAACTTGAGTCAACAATCTTGGGCGAGAAAGTCTTCGTCAAATTTTCCCTCGTTAATTTCGTCTGACAATCTTTTCTGTCTTTGATTATTTTTTAAAAGACTGAGTATAATTAAAAAAAAACTTTTTCTTTTACAGATACTGATGTCTCAATAATTGCCGAGGTAATGAGAAGAAAATTGCGAGTGGAAATAAAAAAAAAAAGATTTAATTAAGAGTAATATTTTATTATATCGATGAAGTGATTAAAATATTGCGATATAGATGTCTAAGCTATCCATTTTTTAAATGAATCGCTCTATTACATGATACGTAATACAAAACAAATGATATAATATATTTTATAAATATATTGTTATCTATTGAGCAAGATATATTTTTGTCGTAACTATTGGATTTTATAGAAATTTAACAATTAAATGAATTTATGTATTTTGAAATAATGAATAAAACAACACAAAACACGACTGGTTTGTAAATAGTTTGTCATTCACAGTAGTTATACAATTATATAATATTTAGCAATATAGCCTTGACATTCTCAATTAGTAATAATAAAGTAATTATTATTTTTGAAATTTGAGCTTTATTTATGCTCAAAATTTACTTATAAATCTTCATTCTACATATAATAAAGTTTATTTAATAGCGTTCATGCAACCACATTATAGTGAAGTGAATTCTTTCTTATCTTAGCATTATTTTTTATTACAGTATAAAAAATCACTGAAGGTGTATTTCATAATTGATTTTCTTTAAATAGTTATATTCACATTGTTTTAAAATAGCTCTTACTAATCGTTACTTAAGTATTATATTTACGAGTATTTGCAATAAAAAAAGATACATATGTTTAAATATTAATTTTTAAATCTTCAGATATTATTATTAGTGGTTGGTTTATATGTTCATCGTCTATTTTTCAATTTGAATAGTTAAAGCTTAAAGAGGTAACTTTACAATATGTATTCGGCAATGCAACCATTGGTTATTATTTTAGTTATGCAAACTGGACCTCACTCTACTTGAACAAAGTTAATTTTAAAATACTGCTTAAATCTTAATATGTAGTTAAAATAAAACAGCTTTTCTGTAACACAGAAAAAATAGAAATAAAAAGTAATTGCGCAATTTTCAAGTCCAAGCTTTCGATTCCAGGAAATACAATCCCGCTTTTATTTTGATGATAAAAATCCCGGACGGCAGTATTGGCGTGAAATTTTTCTCAATTCCGATAAAAGCTCTCATTTTCTCGCACGATAACATCTAATTTAAGTGCGTTTGCGTAACCCCTTTGGGACAACCCTTATTTACACAAGTTGATAAGTACAGAAGTGAAAAAGTATTTTGAGTATTTATTCAAAATCTTGTAGACTTTTGCGTTTTTATTTCGCCACCTTTTCGGGGAATAGAAGTGTTTGAACCCAGTTAGTATTTCAAGTAGAGTACTTCTTCGTTGTAGACTAGTCACATAAAAAGTTAACATTTATAAAAGAAACCATAATTGGAGTGTTTGTTTGTCTCACAATTACTTTATTTTTTTAATGCCATGCAGAGGTTAGCTACCTTTTATAGGGTTTGAGATCACAGTTGAGTACGAGTGTAAATCGTGGAAAAGTGAAACGAGTTTACTCTTATAAATGTGCAAAACTTTAAGCTTTAATACCTGAAAGCAAATGGTAAAATAAACTTACCCGCTTTCAGATAAAACTGGGTCGTATTAAATTTAGGTAGGCATGAAATTTATGTACGCCTCTTAATTATTATAATTCAACGTTCCGCTAAAGCCTTGATTGTGGTTATATTACAAGCTTTAAAATTGAGAATATTTTTTAACAGGAAAATTAGCAATTTCAGCTATAAAATTTAGTACTTTTATTATAATTAGAACATTTTGCTTAAAAGATAAAGTTTTATTTTAAAACGTAATATCATATTTGATTTTACCAAAGCGTTTCGTAATTTACTAAGAATTTTTCAAAGAAATAATATTTTATATTAATATATAATTAAAGATAAAAAAAATAAAACCTTTCCATTGTTTCATAAAATAAAGAATAATGTATTACCCCAACGACAAGATTAAAAAAATAAATTGTATCATTCAACTAATTAAAATAAGATTTTTTAAAATCGTCTAAAAAAACACAAGAATCTCTAGTATCTTTATTTTACGTAATTTACGTATATTCTATACCTGTATTCGAGACTTCAACACTAGATTGAAATATATTAAACAATTTTTTTTTTATATCGGTTATAATTATTATTATTGTATCCGTTTTGTTAGTCCAACAGAGAATGTGAGCGAAAAAATCAATAATATGACGTGGAAGATTAATTTAAATTGACTATGATTTAGTATTGAGATCATTACTACTATTTGACGACTAAAAGTAATATTTAGTAGGTAAAATAAGTTTATGGGCATACCTTTTATTACTAAAAATAGTCGCAGTGAACAAAAGAGGTATTAACTATTTTTAAAACTACATCTAACACAACACTAAACCTTCCAAAAGTAAAAAAAAATATTTTCTAAGCAGTGCTAATACCTAATCTTTATATTTTTGAAAGATAAAGTTATATGTAATTTTTGGTAGAGATAAATTTATTTAACTTTGCCGTTTTACTACATTGATACGTTTTCTGTATAATACACAGAACGTATAGGTGTATTAGTATGTATTTCTTCTGTGATTGGTCAAAAGACGCAAGGGTAGCAGGCACACGCTTTTTTGCTCTCGAAAATAAGGGTGACCATAATATAATGTCAGAAGTTAAGAAATTAGGATGAGGTAAAGCACTGTGCGGTTAGACTAAAGAATTAGAAGAAGTTATAAATGTGTATAAATACACAAAAAAATATACGAGAATGTTGACTAGGTAAATATTTATTGATTAATTATTTTTTTCATGTTTTCAGATAGTACGTAGGTACTAAGTTAGTAAGTACGTAGGTACTAAGTAGGTAAGTAGTTATTTTGATCGAAATTTCTGTATACAGTGCATATAATAAATTAAAAGAATTCACATTCATTGTCGTCGAAATCGAAGTCACATACTGGAAAGGGAAATAAAGACTTAAGTCTGTACTCACTCTAGTAAGAATATTAGCTAGGAAACTAGGTATCCGCTTCGCGGACCCCACATATAGTTTGAATAGAGAGTAGAGGTAGGAAAAAAAGATATTCTTATAGTTGTGAGCAAAACCGGCCATCATCCTATAAAGGAGAGTCTTAGTTTTTGAATATTGAACATTCGTCAATTATGGTATGCTACAATCCTAAATATTTTAATAAAAAAATGTGTGCAATAAATCGACATAATACATAAAAAAAACTGTTATTTATGTGTTTTAGTTTGACTTAACATCGAATGACATTCTCTTGTATAAATATATATAGTTATAAATAAATGAATAATTTAATTATTAAAAAATATATATTAACATCATGGTCACCCTATAGCCCGATGGCAAAGTTAAACTGAACGTACTCTATGCAATTTTATTTATGGCCGTTTGCTTAGTTAGATAGCAATAACTTTCTAAAAATAATTGGCCTACACTTCGCGTTTTAGCAAATTAAAGTTAAGTTTACTGAAACAACCGACAACTCAATGTCTAAAATATTGAGTATCTGAAATCTTTTACAAACACAATATGTTTACTTTTTAAATAATAGAATATTTTTTTCAAATCATTTTTTTGCAGAATGCTATGAACATTGTTTTGAACGATTAATTCATCATATCATTAGATAAATGATGTGTTTTAACTAAAATTTAGTGTTGCATTTTAAATACAACCATAATGCAAACTTAAGAAACTAAAACAGTAATTTGGTTAGCCAAATAAAGGATTCAAATAAAAGCAAATAAAGTGTTTACAAAGTGAAACGATTAAGCGTGCACCTGGTTTTGAATAAATAACTCAAGTGCAGGTTGAAAGAGCACTCGACAAGGCTAATCCCAAAGTGACAAACTTTGCATAGTTTGACCGGGGGTACTGCAATCCAGCAAGGTTGTTGCGCCGAAAGTTTGAGGAGATCCTCGGGATGGGGTGTGAACTTGGAAAGCTCGCTGCATCAGAGCGCGGCGGGGGTGGAGGCGGGAGGTCGGGGGTAGATGGAGCCGCTCCAGCTCCTCCAGACCCCCGGCTTCCGCTCACAGCCAAGCAGAAGTACTCCATGATGGCGTCGTGGAAGGGTATTTCGAGAGCGATGGAGCCGACTGGAATCTGCATGTTTATCAAGTGAGCAACTTTTAATCGTTATTTTTTATTCATAAATACAAAAAAACTGCGTATTTTAAACATTTTAGTTTGAAGCATTATGATAAACAAATAAATGATGACAATAATATACATATATATTTATAAATTGCATTGTTAATCACATAATATTGTCGATAATAATTAAACATGTTTTTGACTTTAGTACAATGGTAATCTATTCACTTGTGATCAAAAAAAATTAAGGAACTAGTCCTTTGAAATAGTTCTATAATGAATATTCAAAATTGTTGACAAATTTGACAAGATAACAAAATACATCATTGCTAGTGCCGGTTATAACACTTATAACATTTTGTTATAAGTGTCACATAACATCAGTTGACAATGCTCGCAATGGGCGAAACCGGTCCTGACCTATTAAATAAAGTGGAATGAAGTACAAAGAAATATTGTGTTTTTATTAACTTGTAACATTAACAAAATTCTTCGCACCAAGTCTCTTTGATTTAAACAGTCTATCACGTAAATAAAATCTTTTATTTTCTATCATGTCTGCTTCCAAAGTTTAAGTTATGGACTCATAATGAAGCAAAAGTTGTGATATGACATATTTTGTAACTCAGTCACTTGAATTATTTGTATAGGGAATAGTTATAATGAGATAAGAAAGTTATAGTAATTATGAAATCGTTCTCACTATGCCCCATTTAAAAGATTGAATAGTTGTGATTAATTAAAACCATAAATAAATGTATTAAGTGCCTGTGTTGGAGTTTGCATTTTCAAACACGAAAACTAAAATAAAAACATAAATCACTTGTTAACATGCCATGCCAATAATCTAAAGCTTCTTCTTTTAAAGATTCTTTGTGTTAAACTATAATACAACTCTATGTTTTCAATCTTCCCATGAGTAAAAAAAGTTTTTAGTATTTCCTAGTTAACCCCTAGAGACGAGAGCTTTTTTCGATAAAAAAAATATTTGTTAAGCCATATTGAAGTCACGGATAACTTTAATTCCTAACAAAAATTAAAAAAAAAAAAAACGCAAAGTCGTTGTATAGAAACCCCGCATAATCATATGGTCATGCTCATCCTTTTATTACCGTGTAATATTGTGTACGGACAGTTGTAAGGACAAAAGTGACCGTATGGGCTCGCAAACATTCGGGATTGAAATATAGCTAAACGTGAAGTTTTTAAAAATATTTACAATTTGAACTCTCTAGATCAACATAATTTCAATACAAACATATTAGCAAAATAACTGTAAATAATTTGATGTTTTGATAAAAAAATAACTAACAGTTTCAAAAAGTCCATTAAAAAAAACGGAAATTCAAAAAATCGCATGTGCTTTTGGTGGCCGTTTCTGTCCCCGCGGCTGATGACTAACTGAAGTATGTACCCTTCTTAACTAAATATGAGTAAAATCAACGATATGCAGGTAGAAAAGAGATGAATAGTGGGATCAATAGACAACGGTGTTTACTGTTACAATATGATCACGCTCGTCCTTGGAGTGTTAAAACGTCATGTACCAGTTTTTGAAGTATGAAAGTGTCATACGCTTGTCCCATCAGACTATTCTTAATAGATTATCGTACATTCATATCATAATAGAGTTTTTCTTATAACAGCTGATGAGCTTGAATGAGATTGCTTTAATTTTTTTAAGACAATAAGCTTAAAAACACTGTTAAAAAAAATGTTTTCAAAACGCATTACCCAGGTGCCAGGAAAGACAAGCCAGAGTTCCATGACTTCATAAATTAAGAGAACTTTGTTTACGCTTTATCAAGATTTATTTTCAGAGATCTTATCAAATTTATTCTTAAAGTTACCTTAAAGGTAGCTCGTTAGTTTAAGAAAAAAAAACATTTTTTCCGGAAATGAAGACCACATTTAAATAAAAACTAGTTATTTTTACCATACTCGAAAACGAGTAAGTACAAAATTGCTATACTTTAAAGACTTTTGAAGAAACTTAATTTTGTTAATTATTAACGATATGCCAACAACATAAATCTAGTTACGTTGACTTAGCGTTCAAATATTCATAAATATTTTGTATTTATTGAAATTATGTATTTACAGACTTTTTTATTAGTTTGTGAATAGTAATAAAATGTTCAGTTGTCTGCATTTTTACAACCTATTATAATCGACCCGTGACCTTTAAGCACACCAATATTCTTCAGTCGTTTTAATTTTAAGATATTTTGTACTGGTCTTTTCAATTTTATCAAACTCTCATGCACGTTTTCTATCAAGGTTAGAATTTTCAGTTGATTGCGTTTTGGAAGAATTGCAAACAAATTGTGTTGTTTTTATCAACAAACTAAATATAAATAAAAACATAGTAGGAGTGGAAGAAAAAAAAATTGACGTAATAAAGTTTTGAAACACTTTGTAGGTATGATTGTTATCTAGTTTTATCTGTTAAAAAATGATCATTAGCTAAGCGTTGCCTAATTTTGTTGTCGATTTTTAATACTTTATCAATTCTAAAAAATCCTTATCGTATATTTATTGTAGATACATTAAAAGTAATTAAAAAATGATATGGCTGTTTGTGTTGCCTAAAAACTTTCTGACTTTTCCAATAATTAAAACAAGACGTATCGATAAGGGCATTCAATCCCGAACCCTTTTTATAATCCCTAGATTTCGGCATTCACAATCTTTCAATCCCAGGATTAAAATAAAATATAAAATCATGCCATAATTGCTTAAGAACATTGCCAAAAAAAATTTTTGTAACTAAAATATTCCAGAATTTTTGTCAACTCGAAGTGACAAATTGATAGATTCCATAATTACTCAAAAGTCTGACTATTTTTTTTATTGCTTCATTCATTGAAAAAGTTACGGATTGACAGATTCTACAATTATTTAGAAATTGGAGACCTTTTTACTAGCTCTATCTTTTGAAAAAAAAAAGTTACGTCTGCCAGTGAGTCGCTGTTGAGATTTTTTTTATATCCCTTTTTAAGGATTTTTACGTGTGATAGTGAATCCCTGGATCACTACTTAGAAGATTCCATGATTACGGGATCGCAAAATTGGTCGAGATTTCAGGATTGGAAGCCCTCGTAATAATAGCGATTAGCTAATCACTAGTTCTGTCCTAGACTTTTATCTCTACTTTTTCGAAAAAGTGTATTGAGAATCTAAATAACAAACTGGGATAAGCTACATATGAGTCCATATTGTGTTTCGGTGATGTTTGGAGTGGACCTTTCTCAGGAATATGAGTACATTAGTGTAATAAAGCGATCGTTTGAAATGTCAGTTACTGTTCTTCTGCCTATAATAAGATCAAATTTTGATATGTTTGTTATCTTTCAATTGTCTAAAAATCAAATTATTGCTTTTCAAAAATATGAAGGTTTCAAAGTAATAATATAACAACGATAGAATTTAAATTTTGCATTCATAATTTGTTCACATACACTGATCTGTTGTAGGTACAAAATTAAAAGGCGGTACCTAGCGTAGAAAATTGAAATCAAAATAAATTTAGTTATTCAAATTTCTCGCTTACTCTGTGATGCGAGTATATTTATGTATAATTCAATATTGAATCGCACAGTAACACAGTAATAATGCTTTAGTATTAGATTTCAAGTTTATTAATATATTATATATTATAACTAAAAAATACAACACTATATTCGATTTAAAATAAATGTAAACATCATAAATCCGAGAATATCTTGCAATACCGGTACTAATATTAACGTCCGGCACTGCAATATTTATTTTTGTACACACTTTTGTGTCACTCAAATGTACTCATTTTTTTGAAAATTACATCGCTATATAGAACGATGTATAATACATTGAAGATTTGTGAAAAATGTAAGATTGCCTAAATTATCTGTCACACGAAACATAAATGTGTATTTTTGGTAACAATGGAAAATTAAATAATATATTGTAACATACTTTGCTTTTTTAGTCTTCACGTAAATAAACCAGTTCACAAATGTTCACCTATTTTATTAAAAACTTCAAGAAGCCAGAATAGGTATGTGAATAATGTGAGATAACATTATTACGATGTGTATTAACTAATGTTACGATACTTTAAGACGTGTAGAATATTGCAACGCATCATAATGGGCTCACCTCTAATGGGCCCAATTTTGTATACTAAATCCTAACTTTGCTCACTCAAAATATGTACATATAAAAACGAGAATTTTTTTGCTAAAAATATATATGATAAAAACGATTGTAAAGTTATTGACGAAATGAATAATAAATTGGGTACAATTTTTTTTGCGTATGAAATTCGTTTGCTGTAGAAAACTTGACGAAAAAATTGATTAAGCAAACAAAGCAGCCATGCCCAAACAAAATATGCGCCCGCGTTACTAAATTTAATATTACCTTGTGTGGTGTTGACTTAACGCCCAGATACGCATATTAAATTAATAAATAAATTATGCATATCTATACTTTGCTAGCGTGCATCTTTTATAGACAAGCGTTCAAGTAAAATAGAAGGTGTTAAAGGGTTCTACAGAGTCATAAATTTATAAAACTAAGCGTGCAATTACAAATACATATGTTTGTTATTTTTATCAGAACCAGAAATTGGCATCTACGTTGGAATAAAAAAGAATGTGACTGAATAAAATAAAATAAAAAAGTTGTTTATTTTAAGTCAGGGTTTTGTCTATTTTTAATTTTACATAACATCGATATAGGACTACCTTTTTAATAGTTAGAAATAAAATGTAAGAAGTATTGCTTCTTAATAATTAACTATTAATGTACAAAATATCATTTATTTAATGAGGAATCAATTGAATATGATATATGTTTAAACATTTTATTTACTTCTGAAGATTTAATGAAATATTAAATATATTTCAAACGCCTTTATTCGATTTTAAACTTCCAAGGAAATAAATTGTATTCATCGTAACTGTTTACGATGTTCAAACAAAATTATACCTGAGTAAGTTTAAATGGTATCAATAATGGAGGAAAAATAATCATTACTGTCAAGATTTAAAGTGACAGACGGAACCGACCGAAATTTGTGAATGTCGCCATTTTATCTCAAATCGTGCTTCCTTCCTTCCAAACACAACTCACTAACGAAGCGAAGTGGGTATTATTATTTGCTTTTTAGTATGGCTTAAACATTATAATATAGGGTTTTTCTTACATTTAGAAACGTCAAAACCAGATTCTTTTTGTATTTAGGGTGCCCGAAAGATTTATTGAAAAAGCCTATTAAGACGTCCTTGTACGACCTACGAAATTGTTGGAGAGCCTTTTCTCTGCATTCGATCGATTTTGAAACAGAGTTTTCTGTGTTTTTTTCTATTAGTAGTAAGCTATACGTTAAAGTTATTTCGAAAGTTCTTAAGCTTTTTGGCGAAATCGGTCTCTGGCATTTACGCAGATATTACAAATTGTTTAATAGGAGTGATAAAAAATATATATGCTTCTCTGGCAGGGAATTCTTAGAATGAGATAAATGGTCAATATTTTATTTGTGTATCATTGTCAGGTTTGTAGTGCAGTGGTCAACGTCATTGGCTAATGTGATAACTAAAATTGTTATTTTTTCACTTAATTACAATGGAGTTCTTCCAAGTAAATTCAAATGAAATCAACTAGTGATTTCCTTGTCTTATCGTTATATTGCTTGACTTGTTAAAAATTATAGTTTGACCAACTGTGCCACAAGCAGATTTCGTAAAAAAAATCTGTTGATAACTAATTAGGAGAAAAAATCATTGATGAGATGTCTTTGGGTATATATGTACATTAAAAAAATATTGATTAAAAAAAGTATTATCAAGAATTTGTTTAATTAACTAAATGCAGCTCGTTAGAATTGAAAAAAATAATAGTTGATTAAGGTATTATTTAATAAACTTATGCTCAATATACATGATTCATTTATTTTTTTAAAAAATATTCTGTGTCTTAAATAATGAAAGTCAATCGATAACGAAGACGTTCAATAAACTAATCGTCTTTTCCAAGAATACGAAGTCGTTATTATAAATAGAAATAAAATTTGTTTGTAAAAAATATTTGTCTAGTGCTCTGTTAAGATTCAATATAAAATTAGTTTTGTATTTATTTATTTTAATGTAACACGTGTACGATTTACCTTCATCAAAATGACCCAATTTTATGAAAAATATTCGAATTATCTTTGTCCCAGTAGACGTTTGATAAAGTCTTGAAATATAATATAATGTAACAAATAATCTTTGGGATAAGTAAATTTTGGTATTCGAATTCTTGGATACTATAACCACTCGGCTAATGGCCCAGAATATCGCAGATTATATTAATATTAATAAAAAAACGTTGTTAAAAGATGTAAGCTCCATTGTATTTTTCAGTTTGTACTTTCTCTTAAATGATATAAATATTGTGTAATAATAATATGAAGTATTTCTTTCTGAGATGCAAGGAAGTGTTGACTTAACTAAGGATTACCGGTAAACCCATACTCCTAATAAATCAAATTATCTTGATTTTACTCTTCCTTGATGTTAATGCAATCTGAAAATATATCATATATTAATTTAGTAACATGAAAATGCACTTAAATCGACTGAGAAACTCATTCGTCAACCTTTTTTTGACTATTCGACACATTAAGTCACTTACAACCTATTAGCACGTTTAGCCGCATTTACTAATAATATAATCTTAACAATTTTATGATATTATATTTATGCGAGAAATCTGTATATTTTATTCAGGTAAGTCTTATCGGTTTTGTATCGCGGACAGCAAATTCGAAAGTTTCATATATTTTTCAGCGAGTATCTGAAAGAAAAAATATAAAAAACAAGAATTTTGCCATGCTATTTGCAATGAAAATTCAACCAAAATTGCATACTATTTTTCAGTTATCAAAGTAAAATTCCATTTTATTATTATCGCCGCGGGATAAATTCTTGATATTTAATAAAATATAAAGAAAAACTAGTTTATCAACGATATCTTTCTATAATTTAAAGAAGTTAATTTCGTTATAATATATTTAGATAAACATTTTTGTATTAGTTATATTGGATATTTATTTAAGAGTTTTGTAAAAATAAACTGAATAAGCACAATATTTTTTGAATTAATGTATACGGATTTCGTATTAAAATGTAAATCTGTGATGTAGGGTAATGAACTTTTCCAATCATTGTTTTTTACTGTACTAAAATAGCTATACCATGCATCATCGTTTGGCTTGCAATACCGCGCTAGCAGCAGTTCTAAAAATAAAATTTTTGATGACATTCAATGGTAAAAACATATTTTACGGTATGTACAGAAAAAAAACATTTAATTTATGTAGCTAACGCACAATGCATCACCGGCATTGTGATCGACTATATTATAGAGCATAGTTTCTAAGCCTATTTAGTTCCATGGCTCTTTTGAGTCTCATATTTTTCCGTGGCCCGAATATTCGTTTTGTATATACATAAGCATATAAGATTTTGAGACAAAGAGGTTGAAAGATTTAAAATATTTTTCAATTCTTTGAAATTTTTTCTCGCTTTAAGATATAATTTTGGTGGCATATTTTAGATTAAAAACGCAAACAACATTTCCATTGAAAATAGCAAAGATTTTATGCTACAAAAACCAACGTGAAATTAAGTAAATGATTCGTTAGCTAATGATAATTTGTTATTTTGTATATATCGCAATTTACGCAATATCACTTAAGTGCTTGTTTACTTTTTCATATCTTATTAATCAAGAATTTTATGAAAGAACGACTCCTACTCTTTTGTTGGATAAAATTACGTGTTTTATTCAATTGAAAATGCCTTGAAAGTATTCAAAAAACACGTGGCAGACTTTTAAATATTTACCATTATTGTGTACATTGGCCATACAACAATTTGTAAAGAAACTTGACAATGTATCTGAATGTTTTCCTATTCAACGAAAAGCCATTGCGTCGGAATTTTACCAGGAAAATATTTTCATTAAAAGAATATTGTTTGAAAACTCGCATTGTGTGGTTTTCCGATATTTCAATTTTCAATAAAAAAAAGCAGACGAAAGAAACAAACTGTTTTTATTATGCTTAAAGTTGTGTAGTTATAAAATTATAATCATTTTTTATTTCAGTAAAAGAAATTGAAACAAATAAAGTGCTTAATTTTGATTGATTATGGAAAAAATGGAGTATGGAATTTCATAAGAACCATTATTTACGTTTAAAAAAATGAATAAATTGGAACACCAAAATAAAAACATCTTTACCGAAAATGGGCTTTTTTGTGTGCTCTATCCGTTGAACTAATGCGTATTGCTCTAAAATGATCACTACATATGAATTGCTGAGTACGTTAACTGCATTCTTATATGAAGACAAAATCTATAAACAACGGCATGTATATGTTAAATGTAGTGGTTTACTTGTCTTTATGTGTGTATGGAAAAACCATAGGGCACAAACATGCAAAAAACGTAATCAATTACTATTTTTTTAGTTGCTAAAACCTACGGTAAACCTAAATTACATAATATAACATCTTTTGGATGTCATTCTATTTGGCAAAGTCAATGTGATATAGTTGCTTCGCTCTTTTGGTGCAAGCGTCGGTGTCAGAATCAATTGCGTACTTCTCACTTTTTAAAGGATTTCTTTTTTTTTTAAAGAAATTTGCCGTATTTGTATTATCCGAATTCTTCATTATACAAAATATCTTTTTCCAAAAAAAGAAATCTTCAAAACATAATAATGTAGAATATTTTGTTTTGACCTGCACATGAATCACTCCATACAATTAAATTACCTGTGAAAATGTATATTTAAGCTCTAAAAACTAACGATTGTCTTTAAATTAGTTTTTCTCCTTTCTTATTAATAGTTCCATGCCAATTTGTTGTTATTAAAGTATATTATACTTCACCAATGTCTAAATATCTTCTATCATATTTTTTCCTTGATGCCTTCAAATACCAGTTATCATTCACAATAAAAAAATATGATATAAATCAGTTACATATTTAAAATAAACATTTATTTAAAAACTGAGAATATTTAAACTTTGTTTTGTAAATTGTTTGGGGAATTTGTTTGGATGCTACCGCAAAATGTCAATGTGAAGAACGAAGCGGAATGAAGCTTTTTAGTTGAAGTGAAAAAGTTTTTTTCTGAAATTTAACTAAATCTGGTAAACCTATTTCAATTCAAAATACTTGAATAAAACCCGTTATATATAGAGAATTTAACAGTTCATTATAAATTCATATTTGAATTTAATAATAATAAACTGAGATAATGTGTTTGTTGTATTAAAAAATAAACGCTAGATTAATAATGTCTTTTGAAACTCACATATCAATATTCAAGGCAAGTTATAATTTAATGATAATTATTACTACGTTGAAAATCACTAAAGCTGATTGAAATGGCTATGTGACTAGGAATTGGGAAACTAGACAACACATTTTAATACCGGCATTTCATATTTAATACCAGTGTAAAAAAATCAAATAGTATGAATAAAGTTTAAATAAAGCAAGAAAATATGCCCACTATTTTGATAACATCACCGGGAAAATTAATCATAATCGATATCTTGATATATCATATTAAATATTGTCATTAAAAAATACATCATAACCATAAACTGGTTATTTTCATAAATAACTTGCGGTTTTCAAAAATATTAATATTTTGCATCATTGAAAAGCTTACCAATTCTGTTACCTGTCAATACTGGTTCAACTTTTGACAACTTTGAAATGTGATGGCTTATATACATACATACCAATTCAATTTTTGTTCGTTTTCAATTTCAAAATACTGATATTTTGTATTTTTTTAACCAGCATTTTTAGTATTAAGAAAATACCATGCCAATAGAAATTCAGATTTTGATAATATTGGTGTTTTTTTTTTAAAGCCGTGTCCGCTTTCAGTGTAGAGCATATTACCTTTTCATGGGGAGGTATCTCTACAGAACTTTTTCTACGAGAACTGTTTGTTACTCAGTCGCTCAATCTCTTTTTTTTCAAGAATAGTAGTAGGGATAGAAGGATAAGGTTAGAACACAACCAGTGATTAGTTAATTGCTCTTGCTACGCCTAGTTTTGAGATATCACAAGCACCCATGTCTTCGAACAGAAATCGATAAATCGAAAAAATTGTGTTCGTACTGGCACTCGAACCCGTGAGATCTGGTACGGAAGCCAACAACGCATATGACCCAAAATATCTGAATATTTGTGTTGTGGTTCTTAAATAAGGCTTCTGATCTTAATATAATAGTTCTGGCAAAAATTGTTATCACATCGCTATCATGAATAGACTGGTTTGATTATTCAATTCATTTTTGTTTTTTTTGGAAATTATGTACGGCTGAAAATATTAAATTTTCATCCACCTTAAAAAGAGCAATTTGTTCTCTTGTTCTTTTTTTACAAAACTATTTCCCCTCTTAAAAAAGAGAGGTTGTGTAACTATGATGAAAGGTTACATCAAAGTACATATGTTATAATCTACAACAAAACAAACACAATACTTTATTTATTGATTTTTGTGAAATGACGTGATTTTTTTTGTGAATGTCAGGATGCCATTTATTTATAACCTATTTACTTTTTTTATTAAGTCATTTGAACCATATGCTCATACTCAATCATTCTAATCAGCATTATTATTCTTTGATAAAACAATATAACGTGCAGATATGCAATATCTCAATTGTTTTGTGCATATCGTTGTATTTTTATTACTGCATACAAATCATACAATTATTCAATCAACTGTTGTTAGCGTTTTGTGGCTTACGCTACGTCTTACCTGGGCGAAGTCACTGCAAACGCGATTGGAACGCAAAATGAAAATATCAAGCAAATTGATTGCGGCGTGCGTTTTGTCACGTAGGACACTATATAGCGGTGGAGACCATTTGATATATTCGTGCCCAACCGAGTTGCTTTGCATTTGATTTTGTCCACGTAAGACATACAGTTACTCTCTTGCAACTTTGTCGGTTAAAGTTTTGCATTAAAAAAATAAAAGCTTTATGGATAACTTAACTGGTATTGCTACCTTTGATGCTTTATTTTAAACTAAAATATAGCTAAATACAAGGGAATTTGCTTTCAATGTATATTTTTTCAGTTCTAATCTTATAAGATACCTACATACAGTGCTTTTTTTTGAAAAAAAAGGTGCCGGAACGCACTTTTTTCGAGAATTTTCTAAGAAGGTATATTATTTAATATATATTCGAATATCATTTTGATAGAATTAAAGGCAGCTTTTCATATAATGCATAGAAAATAAAACAAAATAAACATATTTTTATACTACAACTTTCACGTTGATATAATACTATTCGACTAGTAATAAAACTTTCTAAATTTTCGATATCTACACATAATATTTGTTTATGTCGCATTTTGGTTGAAAAATAAACATACATATGTACCACGAAAGTGAGGAAATACGTTAACCTTTATAAACTCGCCCCCATAATTTTAACCCTCAAACGCCATCCCTTTTAAGATAAATACATGTGAGGAATGAAAGTAAATACAATTTACAAAAATTGAGTCGTTCCACTTTGGGGCGAATACGTTTAGACGCGGTATAAACTGTTTACACCTGAGTGGACTGTCAGGCACTTCCATTTTCTCATACATATAAAGGTACGTTTATGTACCCATTCTATTGCTACCGGGTGTGAGTGATTTAGGGGATGATAAATAATTATGTTTATTAAAATGTGAGACGCTGGTTGAAATGTTCTTTACGTAAAAAAAAAAGATTTTTGGTAAACGGAATTATGTAATGGTGGATGATTTAATGAATGTTTTTTTAATTGTATGAACTACATATATTATATAAAGTCAAGTCCTCTTTTAATAGATTGGATGTACAGACATTATTTTACTTGATTTACATTTTTTGCATCCAACAAAAACAAACAACGTTAATTTGTATAGTAGTGTGTGTAGTGTGTATAAGCAAAATTTTCCACGACACTTTTTCCGATATATGAACATAGTGATAAGCAAACATTCAAAAAGTGATTTGTCACATAAATACAGAGCTTGGGAAATGATGATTAAGTATAGTGTTGGAGAAATCACTGTTTACTTGAATGCGTCGACTTAATGATTTAATTTTACTAGTAACACTAATTGTGATTTACATTAATAGATTTATTTCTTAGATTAAAATTATAGATTAGATTTCTATGGACTATCAGAACTGGTTTTAAACGGCATTTGTGACAATCAATTTTTGAATATTTGCTCCTCAGATGTTGAGTGAAATGTTCCGCGACATTTGCTTTCTGATGTATGCGTAGTTTTTTTGCACGTACGTGCTATTCGTGCTTCATACTTTATACTTCTGTACAGCTAGAAGTGTCTTTACTAAGAAAAAAAATGCATACCAGTAATTTTTGGAATAGTATTCATATTATTTAATTAAGATAAAACTCACTAATCAATATCAAAGATCTTAACGACTTCTTATTTTTTAAATTTTATTCACATCGTTTTAGACTAATTCTTCAATTTTAAGAGTTATTATCACGAGAATATTTTTTAATTCCTAGTATTAAAATTTTTAAACATGATAAAATATTGTTTATATATGAGCCTTCGAGAGATGAAGTGAACCAACTATTAAAATGGTAAAAAAATCTTAAGTACAATCACGTCTTTACTTGGCGTTTTGATGGATTGTATATTTTTATATTACGGAGATAACACTATTGCAATGTGTACTAACTAAAGTTACTTCACTTTTACGACACTTATGTAGAATATTACAACGTAGAATATCATAACACATGTAGAATATTACAACGTATCCAGCTTATTTTTTTCTAAACTACCACTTGGCTCAGTTTATCTCTAATGGGCCCATATGAAAGAAGCAAAATATATGCTACATTTTTGCTATCACAATATTTCAATCACCTTGTGCATACAGACATAAACCTGACCCCGGATTCCGTTGAAGCGATAAATTGCCGAACCAACATAATCTCAAGAGGCCTTTCCGTGCAATCTGACGTAAATGTATATTTTAGTTTGGTGTCCAGTTCAAAAACTCATTGCAATCAAATGATGAGAGATAGAATTTCGTTAATCGAAATATTTAACACGTTTCATATGGTTGGGCGTTGTAACAGTTGCATGAATAATAAAGCTATTTGTTGATTAAGATCACGTTGTGACGTTTTATTTGCTGTTGTAAAAAATCATGATATTGCGCGAAGAAATCGTGCACTCAAATAATTTATCAGTTATTAAAAATAATAACTTGAAAAAATATTAATTATTAAAAATATTAAGGTATTACTTGAAAACCAGGCTTATTCCAAAGTTGTTGAAGCGTGAACCATGAATGTAATTTAGTAGATAAAAATAAATTTTGAAAGTATTTTTAGAAACCAGTCTCAAACATGGCTTGACAAAATCAAAAATATCATTTCAAAGTAATTTAAAACTAAAAATACGTTTAAAATGTACATTGTTTTTCAAAAATTTTCATTTTTTAACTATTTTGGAATAAGCCGCGTTTGCAAGTAATACCCTTATATAAATGTATAAATACAGCATTTTTCACATTTGCAATGTATCCATCTGTCTGTAATGGCACCGGTACACTCTTACACACATATGCAGTTGATACATCTTCCTGAAAATATTAACAGGTGGCACTGTCACTCTGTATTTGGGTTCCTGCTATAAGGTATTTACCACGACTAATATGCTACAACACTGTCTCTTGCAGCACAACACTTTAATATTACTTGGTGTATGATATTACTTGTTATAATTTGTTTTTTATTTGATTCATTGTCTCATTTATTTTTATAATTAAAAGTTATTGCCATACCATATTTTTTTATTTATTGAAGCTTTTATCAGATTTTTTAATTAATAAATCAATTCTTAAAAGGATTGAGTTTGCCATACTTGGTGTAAAAAAAAATAATAAAAAAAACATAAAGAAAAATCTTTTTATAAAATTTTTACAACATAAAAAAACAATCAGCGTATCAAAGCAAAAGAACAAAACAAGGGAAAATAATGAAATAAAAATATTTAAGATCACCTTTATGGAAACGCTATCCCAATTTTCTTTTATTTAGTGATATTATTTTTATGAATGAACAAGAATCCTCGTCAAATAAGGCTGTCGAGATGTTCGCCGTCGGCAGAAACCTAAGCGTTGTTCTGTTTTTCATCCCTTGCGAATTTTGTATTTATATAATATTATTTCCTTTTGTCTCTCTCTCTTGATTTGAAGTTATCTCGTCTCCGGGACGCCATTGTCTTGGGCAGTAGAGGGGGTTATTTGCTAACGAGGTACTTTATGCGACCATTCACAGAAATAAGAGTGGAAAATGATTTTTTTCCCTCGCGCATTTAATTTTTGATAATTTTATTCAGAAGAACATTTTGTGATGAAAAAACGATTGAAAGTTTTGAATCTTATACTTTAAAATAAAACCGCACATATGGGATAAGAGATATCTTAAGAACTTAAACTTTATTATGTCCAAATTTAAAATTACTTTGAATGAATTTTCATTTTCATTTACGCGTCTTTTTTTCAATTCATGTCCACTTCAATGTGGAGAATATGGCTTCCTAATTGCTTGTTACTCAGTTGAAGAAGAGAGTAGGGATAAGAAGAATAGGGTGTGTGCAGAGTGACTGGCTAATCACTCTCTCTACATACCGGGAATGTTAGGAAGGGAGTTTTAGACATCACAAACGTCATTGCCTTCGAACAGAAATCGAAAATTTTATGTTTGTACTGGGATTCAAACCCTTGAGGTCTGGCACGGAAGCCAACGACTTTGAACACGGCTTATATGGGTATATGCTCAATAACCTACTTAAAAATAATAAACATAAATAAGTATGAAGTTTCATTGATTCGCATTGCATATTGTAAATAGAAATAAATATTTTCATGTCAATACATAATAAATTATACCTATCGAATTATCGATGGCAATGCTTTCGATTGATGTACTCTGGAAATAAATAACGCTAAGCCACTCAATAATTCCGTGCCAGTAAACATTGCACGACATATCAATAGCCTGATTAGAGATAAATGATATTTAAGTTTGTCTTTATTGTGGAAAAACACAAAGAACGGTACAATAAACTAGCTGGGTTTTGTTGTTAAGTATATATTGTAGACAGCTAACAATTGCCGATTGCCAAAAGTTCACCTAGTCTATTCTAATTTGTTTTTAGATTCAAACAAAAAAACGTGTATGGAACGTCCACATTGAGTAAAATATGTTATATTTTTTTTAACTATTTCAAAATGAAAGAAAATATTCAAGGTGATTTTTAACAGTAGACGATGTGGATAGTATCGTAAGTTTAATGAAACTAAGCTTAGTGCAACTTTTACAGAAAAACGACTTTATTTATTTGCTATTTTTGTTATATATAAATATGATGCAATATGATAAGTACAACTAAACATGAACGCTGATATTGAGGATTGAAGTGTATTCAAATATAGGTCAACATGCTCATCAAATGATTTATTTACATGGAAGTGTCTATATTTGTGAAAAATTGTTTTCCACCATGAGTATTAATAAATCAAACTTGAGATCGAAATTAATAGACAGCCATATTGCAACTGTGTTGCGTATTCATACTACAAAATTTGAGCCTAGATTGCAAACAAACAATTGCATAAATCACACAATAAAAAAAAACGTTTCTTTTTTGGAAGTAATTAATATCACTTTAAGAGTAATAATAATGTATATAAAGTTATAAATATATGTTTTAACAACAAAATATTTTTTTTACATTTTATACTTTGTTTTTTTAACAGGAACTATTGACAAAAAAAAATGGTGGCACGCCAAAAAGATTTGATTTCAAAATTGTCCCTTTTAGAAAAAGTCAAATATTAAAAATAATAAAAAAAACACTGATTCTTCGCTCCTGTTGAGAAAGTCTATTCTAGAGCAATGACCGAACCACATTACATCAATATATTTTAAGAATTTTCGAAAAGCTTTTAATGCACCACGAGATCAAAGTATACATGGCTTACAAAGACAATAGCCTGAGTGCATAGACTTTCACTGCAAACGCTATCGATTCGGGCTGAGAGTGCATTGCCCACACCACTGAAACCACACTCGAGTGCATCCTGCTGCATACAATTGTGATTCGAAAATGTGGCCTGGAGGTGAAATTTAAGCTCTTTGTGAAGCTTTCACGCTGGTATTTATGGTTGGAATTTCAATTCAATTTATTTATACCAATAATTTGCTGAATTTGGCAAATTAAACAAACTAATTACTCACGTGCGTCCCAATATCATAAGTTTGTGAATGGCATACTTATTTTAAATAACGAAAAATTAACTAACATCCTTTGCAATCATTTCTGTTGTAAATATTTATTACATTATACCACATATGGGCAACCTCCGGCCCGCAGAGCCATTTTTTCCGGCCCTGACTACCAAAACGGTGAGCTAAAAAAAAAAAAACAAAGCTAGCAGCGTTAATAATTTGGTCCGGCCCTTGACTCGGAGTCTGAATGATAATTTGGCCCCAGGCCTAGGAAAGATTGCCCATACCTGCATTATATTAAAATCAATTATACAAAACTACACACACATTTTTTTATTCAATCACTAATATAACTTAGTAGATATAAATATTTTAGATCATCGTTTGTAGCTATAATAAGATATGTGAATTATTGTTTGAGTATCCAAAAATCTTTCAATAAATCTGGTGTTACGGAACTATCTTTTGGGTTATTTATTGTATTCTCTATAATATTTTTTGATGGCATCCAGTGACGTCAGCACAACCATGAGCTTAATAGTCACTATTGTGTGTCTGATATCGTCAGATTTGTAAAAATTCAACGTATGCAATTGACCGGAAAAATATTGCATTTGTTACTCCGGGGGAATGACGGAGTGTAAGAAGACCACACTTTCTGGATGGATGGGTGTCTGGAGCTGAATGGAAAAGCGCTGGTCAAGATTCACACCGGACTACAGTCACCAGAAAAAAAAGAAAATAATACTTTTCATTTAATAATTAATCTTCAGCTAATTCTTTATAAAATGTAGCACAATAGACAGACGTTGATTGAACAATAAAGATGATAACTTTTCCGAAAATATATTTTTGACGATGACACACTACCGAAATAGTTATCAACTTAACGGTACAAAATGTTCTAAAGCTAAACTTACGTCAATACCGAAATATATATTTTTAAATATAAAAAAAACTGCTTTCACTCCCCACTCTTGACAAATGAAAATATCATACTTGTGAAATTAATGAATCAGCAAAAAACTCCCCATTTATGGACAAAACGATTAAGGTTATGTTAAAAATATATCGACTGTGGAAAGGAAAAAGGACGTAACCCACACATATCAAATTTTACAAGAGGCGTTAAAAACGTGTTTTGATGATTTTGTGGCATATGCAAATTATGAATTATACACAACCTTGAAGTGCATGGAGACTTCTAAACTGATGTTCAATTGACTTAATCTAATATTAATTCAAGAATTGTCTAGCAAAAACCTTTATTTCAGTCTGTTTTCTTGGTTTTCATTTTTTACAAGGTCATCTTTTTCAAACTTAAAAGCTAAATTTAGACACTAATTCGGCATTTGCAGCTTGCATTTTTTTTATAGAACGTGTATCAATCTTCAAGAAAAAAATCTGTTTTGAAAAAACTGTAGGTTACGTCCTTTTTCCTTTCCACAGTCGATATGGTGTTAGTTTTATAAATAGTTTAGTATAAACTTCAATGTTTTTCCGCCAAGAATCGACAGGTGACACGACAGTCAACGATGCGGTGAAAATATTTTTTTTATTATTCTATTGTTTATTGATCCTAAGGACTTAGTTGGATAAATGGGTGTAAATTAAATTTAATTAAGAGTTACACAAACCCTTTGTCATTGAAGTAAAACAATTGATACATTAGCGATATTAAGTACACGACCAAAAATGGAGCAACCGATTTACGATACAGATTGCAATCAAATAAAACACATTGTATTCATTCATATATAGAAAAGAAAGAACGAACGCAGGAAACCGTACAGGATATTTGTTGCATTCATTCTTCGAAAAACATAATTGAATAGTGCAGATTAAATATGGTGCGTCTGGCAAACAGTAAATGATTTGTTCTACGTCATTCGATTGATTACAATTTGCCATTGTTATATTATAAATAAATTACTAATGTATTACTCATATCAATTTATAGTAACCTTTATAAGAAACGTATTGTGAATACTAAAAAAATGTTTGTTGTTCTTCGTTTCCTTTCCCGAATTTGTCCATTTTTTTTAAAAGTTTGAATTGTAAATACACAGCGATGAATTTGATTATACTTATATGAATATTTTTTAATATTTAAATATTTTTTTTTCCATTCATGTAGGTGCACGGAATACAAAATTTCCGTATTTTGAAATTCGTGTCTTTTACAGATACGCGTATGCTCAGTTTTATGCAAACATATGATATGTATATTTTTCAGTGAATTGATAACGAAAAAAAGCCTTGTTTTGATTTTCCGCAAAATTCATTTACTGTGAGATTATTATGAATAAAAGCAGGAAAATATCTAAAGGGTAAATGAAAGTCAATAAAAACAATATAAGAGGTAAATAAATATTATATTATGTAAATACACCCATCCCTCGCTTAACACGATTTTGGTTTAATACGGTTATCATTTTGGAGATTTTTTAAAATTTTTTTTTTTAGTAATTTAAGATTTCGACTAAAGGTGCTTGGTGAAATTTCAATATTAAATTAAAATCGTTCAAGTTATGTACATTCACACACATTTTGTCACTAACGACCCGGGTTTCGCTTTTCGACATCTTCAGGCGTTCAAGTGCACGGATAAACTTGAACTGACGCTTAGTAAATGAATGTATCGTGTAACAAATGAATAAATTTGATTCATGTTAACTGATTTTTGACCCTATGCAACGTTATGATTAAAAATGTAAAGTTACACACTCATCTTTATATATGTTATAATATAAAATAGACAAAAAGAGTTTTTTTAATATATTACTATATTATTTATATGGGAGGGTATGAGGTAAATTTAATCTTACTAATAATTTGTTACGGTTCACGTAACGTACCAAAAACCAAAATGAAAAGGATTGAATATGGTTGCATGACTTTATTATTATATTTTTTTTCACAAAAAAGGTTTTTTTTGTTACACATATTGGGCATTAGTTGGTGAAGCAGAATTTGACGTATACTTGAAATAAAAATCTTTAATAAGTACTGAAAAATCTAGAAGTAAATCACAAAGCCTGTTTATGTAATACGGTCAACATTTTTGCATTAAACCCTGCTGTATTTGGAATAGACGATTGTCGTTTATATCCAAGAACACATATTTTGCTGCGAATAAAATCTTTATACATTTTTCACCAGAGAGAAAAAAATAACATTTGTAGACGTAAGTGATAAGTACCAACAGAGCCGCAAAAAATACATTTTTTTATATAAATAAACACTGGAACATTCAAGAAAAGGAAAAACACAGCAGTTTACAGGGCTTATTTATGATAATAATCTTTATAAATGGTAATAGACCTTTACTTGAAGATATAAAAAAAATGTTTAACAGGATGTTTGGAAATGTGGTGTTCTTTTTATTACAAGTTTTTGAATGTGGTTTCAGTATTTTTTTTTAATTTATGGAATCATGCGTATATTAAACGTCGAGAATGTATTATACAGCATGTGTAGTATTTTAACTGTAAATATTTTAACAATTACTGGTTTTCTATTATTAGCATAGCAGGGAATAAGAAAGTGTAAATGAAGCAAAGTTTACTGTCATTTCTTGTTGGATGTGAAGATTACGAAATCCTAATATATAAAGCTTAAATAATATATTTTTTTCTACGAAAACTGCTTGCTTAACCTCCTTTTTTCTATGAAAGTAAAGACAGTAAAGTAGAGAATGAAATTGATGAGTTGTTAGTTTAACGCTGCCTACTCCCCATTTAAAGGATTTGATAGATGGTAGGAGTGGATTTTACTAATCGATTAAAAAATCTGTCCCTATCTAAGATTTGAACCTTCAAGTCTCACAACCGAAGATAATGACGTTGATAACTCGACCATTAACGCAAAGACCCGGAAAAGAATTACACAAAAAAAAACACAAGCTTTTTTGTACTATTTTCATAATTTATAAACTTAAAGAGAAAGTGTGTCACAAGTGTCGAAGCCTCGAGTAACTTCTCTAAAACACCTCCTGTCTAACATTTGAAAGCGATGTGTTGCTGCTTATATGATAAACCACATGAAGGCTGTATAAACTAATCAAATAAATGAATTTTAACTGATAATTTTTTATGATTGTATTTTGCAGTCGTGCAAAAAAACCAAACATTAGTTCCTAATTTTTTCGTTAGGCTTATTTTAATTTTGGATGATTAACATATAAATGACACTTAAATTTTAAATTATGTTAAGATTGTTGATGATTGTTCTAATTAAACAACCCAAGGATTAAAATATACAAGTTTTAGTGATGACGAAATATATGATACACTCTGTATTTCACACGCAGCACTAAAAAAATGTTACGTATTTATCTAACCTTACTTGTAACTTTAAGCGGTTTATGTCTGCGTTTTTCTTCCAGCTTTAATCTTTATTCCATCAAACATTTTCCGATAGAATGAATTGAGTGACTTGTGACAAGAAGGGGAGAGATCGTAAAACTTGATACATAATCAGAAAAAAAACCGATACGGCCAGCCTTAAATTTATTACCACATTTCCAAAAATGTTTTCTTAAACTGTCTACTCAGATTGTAATAAATAGTACGCAGAAAGCACAGCTTTGTCTGATCTTAGAAGAAAAAAAGACAAGCTTTTTTATTACATTCACATCGATGGCAGATGCATACATCGAAAATATTCAGTTATAAAAACATATTACAATCCTTTTTTATGACTGTGTCTGCGTTTTGAGTTTTACAGCGACAATATAACGTAAGCTATGTATTGAATTGGCATTTACTTGGTAGAACTCTATTTTAATAGGATTAAAAAATAATATAAAGAAGTCTTATGCCTTCATCAACTATAAATAAAATAATATGTGTGGAACTAATGTGTTCACCTTATTAAAATTTAAGTTGTTTAACAGTAAATGAGTGCTGCTCGGTCATTTAGTAAACATTTTAATTTAAACTTTAGTGATCTGAATCCAATCCAGTACAAAATTCATTTCCGCAAAGATGTTTCTTTTAATATTTTATAACAAATATATTTTTTTTTAATTATGTCTGTTCAAAAATAGAGTATTTAAATCCATTACATACTTATTATGTATATTTAAAATGGTTCTTTTAACGATAAATGCTTTTTATTATTTCGATTAATATCACTTTTCTGAAGACGCTAAAGCTGTTAAGACAGGACTAGAAAAGGACTTATTGATAGCTGATTTCTCTCACTTTTACTAAGGATTTGATGTCTATGAGTACTATCCGTATATCGATTAAACAGCAATTTATAATTTTTTTCATTTGAGGATTTAACACCTAGATCGGGTTAACACAAAAGAGCGCTTAAATCATGTCTGCTACCAATGTGAAATATATGGCGTTCTAATAAAGGTATCTCAACAAAAGTTTTTTTCTACAAAAACTGCTTGTTACTCAGTTGCTTAACCTCTTTTTTTTTAAAGAGAGTAGGAATATAAATAACACAGAAATACCTATTATTTTAAGATTCAAAAAGTGAGTAGAAATTTGTATACATTAAAAAATGGAAACAAATTAAATGGTCAGAATTTAAATCAATTTTTGGTCAGAATAAAAATATTAAACGGTATTTAATAACAATTTTAGTTAGTAGGTTAGGTTAGGTTAGGCTAGGTTTTTTTAAAAATTTCATTTAAATTATGACTATTTATTCTGACGATTTAATAAAAATTCTGACCAGTGTTATTTAAATTCTGACCAGAAAAATACGAGTCTTAAAAAATTCATAAATTTGAGCAGAAATCTATAATCAATCGGGATTCAAGTCCGTAACATCCGTCACGAAAGTCAACGACGTTTACCACTGGGATGCGTCCCCGATGTGCTACATTATTTTTTTTATTATATAAAAAATTATAAACACTATTTATATTCAGGTGAAAACTATTTTTATTTATTGGTTTTAAAACCATTAAATTTTTATCGTCTAAAACTCGAAAGTAATATAATAGTTTGTGAGTAGAATAGTTACATACTTTTTGATTAGAAGAAGATATGCAAAAACAAAATTTAAAATTACTAGTATATGTACGAAATCATTTATTTAGTATGCATATTCAATAACTCACCAGCGTGTTGACTATCTAATTCTTTTATTCAAAGATTTGTTCTTTATAGTCACTTAATATCGGATTTACAGCACACGAGAAAAATTGTGATTTACAAAGCCCGTATCGTAAGAAAATTCAATAAATCTTGTCGCGTGCGAAGATGCTCCCGCCATAATAATTGAGCAAAGAAATAAAAAAGCTTGCGCGTTACGAAAACTTTCCTGAATATATTTCAAGAGTCGAGTTAATTAATAGCTACCGAGATCGAATGGGAGCTTTTGATAGAAAAGCTCATTCAGAACTTCGTAAGTATCTAATCCAATTAAAAATGATCGTCGATTCGTTTTCTTTAGTAAATAAAAGTTCCGTGATTAAAATCGGTTCTGAAGTTATTAATAGAATTATTTTCGTGGACATCGTATGCTTTTGAGCTTGCTCTAATATTTGCTAAAATACGATTGGAACTTTAAATTTAATATTACTGAACAAATTTTGTAGATATTAATAAATAATCATAATTCTTTATTTTATCGAATTAAATAAAGCCAGCAGCTGCTTAAAGATTTTTGATTTTATTTTTCATTAAATATTGTAGTTCCCTAGCAAACAATTTTAAGTTTAGATTAACGTGTACGTTATTGCTTACTGAGTATTCTCGATAAAATACTTACATAAACCGCTTTGAGTTATTATTGTGGTTTATCGTATTGTATGCCCTTGTGTGAAAGTACTATTCCAGTCGTGGGGAACCTGCGGCCTTTTGGCTACTCTGGTGCGGCCGTTTTAATTGATCGGCCAATTTTGCAAATTTAAATTTTGGGATATCTGCAAATTTCTGGGCTTTAGAAATTAGCATGAAATTATTTTCTGCCAAAGATTCCCTACTCGATTCCCAGTCAATGTTTACTGTGGCCTTATTTTGTATTAGATAAATGAATGTGAACTTTAGAGAAGAAAAAGTTCCTCACCACTATACTATCCTATATTTCTGTGTCTTAACTTGAATTAAATTTAATTGAAACAATGAATTTAAATTTGTCTAGTCGATTTTTATTTAAAAATGAAAAATCATAATGCATTCAGTTCTAGATGATTTGTTGAATATTTAATTGTTTTCTAGTTATTTTGACATAAGTTCATGTTGATTCTACATTTTTATTTATAAACATATTAAAAATGTAAGTAATTTTTACTGAAAAGTACAACAAAAGAATTCTTAACGTTCACGTTATAAATTACATTGAAGAAAAGGAACAATATGTTTTAAGGGAAATATTGTGAAAGGGGAAGACTGTATCGTAGGTTTTAACAGAAACCGTTTAGACAAAAATCATAGCTTTGAGATAATCGTCAATCGATTATTCCAAAATTGTTACAGCTTTATTTATGCACTATAATTATAACTTATTGTTCTAACTGTTTCTTGAAACACGGTATTGACTAAAGAATTCGATCCATGTATTGAAAATCGTTATGTTGCGTTACGTTTTTTGTGCCAAAATTGCTTTGAATGCCATTATAGTTTTGTATTATATGTTCAATGTATATGTAAAAATGTATGAAACATGACTGCACCTGTTTTTTTAGAAGATATAGTGAGTTAAAATCTATCTATTTGTATTCATATAAAAAACAGATGGTTTTTTAATAAACGTCTTCGACCAGTGTACCGACGATATATAATAATTTCACTAAATACTTTATTTACCACAGAATAGCTTCCAAAAAGGAATAGTTAAAAAAAATGTTTATTTTGCTTGATTTTAAAAATTTACACCCTTACAGAAATGAAATAATTTATATTACAAACAGATAAATAAAACACAAATTATCCGTCAGAATTGAGTCTTTTATTGACAGTTAAAGTTTCACCTTCCTAAAATACTGTCACATATAAAATATAACACAAGGAGACCAATATAAAGCGAGGCGTTCGAACGGAATAACGAAAATCGTAACAAAAAAAAAATACATTCCCACAAAAAGACGGAAGACTCACATCATAATATTTCATGTCGCAAAAAATGCGGGGATCTTTCATATTAGTTTTTTTTTCTCCGAGAGGGATGATGATTCCACCTCCTCTTTCTTTGCCGGAGGCCCAGAGAGAAGTTGAGATTTAAGGGTGGGCGGGACGGGATGCACGTAGGGCCAAGCTGTCATTTGTACGCCATCAAAATAATATTTCGTGTTGTTTTAAAGAAAGTCAATATTAAGGTATTTTTTTCATATTTGTAGAACTATATAACTGTATGTAGAACTGAGTAAAAGTCAGACCAAGTGTTCTCGGTATAACTTAAAATTATATAAATGTAATGATTGAAAATTTAATGTCTGTTGGTTGTCTCACCACCATCCGTTATGTCAGACTTTTTTACGGCCACTACTAATTGTACGGTCACCTGCTTATAATGCAATACAAATCAATAAAATAAAATGAATTTACTTTTTGGTAAAAGCTAGACTTGCTCTTAATGTTATTGGTCTGATACTATAATATTGTTAATTGTACTTTCAAACAGGGTTGTGGAGTCGAGTAAAAAAAGACGACTCCGACTCGAAATTCGACCCCGCAGTCCTGCTTTTAAACAATCTTTAAATATTACTTTTATAAAAAGGTAACGTTTTATGATAGTTTTAGGATATTATCAAGTTTCTGATTTTAAAAAAAAATGTGAATTGTTTTATATAATACTTTAGAAAGCAGAGCATTTGCTAATCTCGTCGATTTATTTTTTCTAAGGTTTTAACAATATATACATTACTTGATTCTTCGAATTAAAAACAGCCCCTTTACGAATCCTTATTAAAATAAAACAAATACTTTGAATTTTAAAAAAATATGAATTTGATATTCTTACGAGCGAAGCCCATACTGAAAATGTTGTCTAACTTTTAATAAAAATGTGATAAAATAATTATTAAATATATTCTACAATATGACCGTTTGTGCGGTGCAGGATAGGGTGTGATGTACCTGACTAAGAGTGTTCTCACCCTGTTCCTTGTATCGACCGACGAGGGGTACTCGCCACCCTTACCTGCCCGCTCGACCTGCGACCTCGTCGATACGTGCTTTTGGCATCGACGAGCCGTATCGATGTACGATTTTTTCTGTGTATGCACCCTCTGACCCCTTTATTCTATATTTACAAATATACAATATGTCAATTTTATTCGCCAGCGATCTGTTGAATACTTCGTAGAAAGCTTTCTATTATATTATGATCAGTATCAATTACAATATGTTGAAAAATTGTCTATTGATTTTTGTTTACAGTTCAAAGTAATACGGTATATTATTGTCAATGGGAATGAAATGATAAAATAATATTCCTTTCATCTGTATAAAAAATCATTGTTTTTTGAGCGGTGTTCAATTCTATTAGTTAGAAATGTCCGTAATGTAATATTTTACTTGAAAGGTGTAGTATTGCTTTCGAGGGTAACTCGGACGTACCTTTAATTTTTTTTTATTATTGTTTACTAGCATTAAAGGAATTACAGTTAATTCAGTGTAATCAAACGCTTTCAACCAAATTAATGAAGGTGATTTAATTACAAGTTAAAAGGTACTGTTTTAACCATTCTTTTCTAAAAAGATTATTTAACTTTAAATTAGCTGATTAACTGTAAGTGTTTTTTTTATATATTCATTGTACAGGTTTCAAATATAATATGTTGTTAACAACAGTAATGATACGATAAGAAAAATACTAGAAGCTTGCTGTTTGCTGTATCTTTTTTCAATTTCAAAATTTTATACGAATGAAATGCGTAGATGGAGTAAAACATGTACAGAAATCCATCCATTTGGACTCAAATCTATAAATCGATTGAAAATTTTCACATGAGATTATTTTAATAATTTTATTCCCAAATACTTCTAACAAATTTTCATCAGAAATAATCAAACATTCCTGTCTAAAATATATTAACGTGTAAGTAATATCTTTTAAAGAAGAAAAAGATACGCAGTCTGCTATACAAGCTTCCAAGATTCCAAGGGTATTACACATATACCTCGAGACCTTCCTTCTGCCAGACTGAAACGTATTTACAATTTTCAGAAAGGAGCAAAAAAAAATGATGAGCAGACTGTATTTCCGAGGGTTAAAAAGCTATCATGATTTTGATGGATTGCGGAAAATGGAAGAAACAAACCATTTCCAATAATTTTACGTTCAGAACTAAAACAAGAAATTTAATACGGGTGAATAACGTATAACCTTATTTACTGGTGGCAAACCATTTTTTTTGTTTTGAAAACATAGCAACAGTGGATTTAAAATATTTATCTTTAGTAAAATTAGAATAGTAACTGACATATTTTTATTTATGGGTTTGTTGGTAACATATAATAACATGATGTTGGAATAAAAGAATATGATTTTTGTGTCTGTAATAAGTATATTGTATTAGTTATATTTTCTACATTATTAGTTTATATAATATACGTGTTGCAGTGATCAATGTTGATGGCATCCGAGACGGATGTTATTTAAGTCCCAATACAAACAAATCGATTTATCGAATTCCTTTCGAAGGCAAGGAGGCTTGCAATACCTAAAAAATGCCTTCCATCTCTTCGATCCGTAAATAATGGGGCATAAAGAGAGCGATAAGCAATCCACTAGTCATCTTCTAGCCCTATCATTTGTGTTTTAATTCACTTTGAAAACAGGAGAGGTTGAGCAAATGAGTAACAGGCATTTCTCGTAGAAAATATTTTGCTGAGATAACTTCTATTAGAAGTCCAAATGTTCCACAATAAGAACAGACATATATTAAAGAAACCCTTACTTAAATGTCACATTTAAAGCGAAAATTATTTGGAAAAAAACGCAAGCTTCACTTTTAGATTATTAATGGTTAACTAATCGCTCTCGCTGAGCCCCGTTATTTTTTGAAGATTAAGTTAAGATTGGAAGAGTGAGAGGTAATTTTCAAATGTCTTCGGAGAAAAATCGATTAATCGAATGAAGAAATGCCGTTCGTATCGGGACTCGAACCTGTAAGATCCGCTTGTTGACTGCTGGGTCACGTAACCAAGAACATAAGAGTTGTTATTGCTTACATTTACCTATCTCAAAACGAATGTTAAAATAAAGCTTTTACAAGCACATTTTAACTGAGAGGTTTATTCATAAATAAGAGATTAGCCTGGCGATTTACGATGTGTTTTATAGACGACCCTTAAATATTTTATAAAGAGATTTCTCAAAGTCTCCATTTAATATGCCAAACCATTTCTTTCTCACACCAGCTAAAACTGAAGTATGTTTCCAAATGCTAGAATATTTCTTTTACTGGGTACTAGGTCAGAATGACTAATAGATTTTGTTTCCTGACTGACCCCCTAAAGAGCTGTATCGAATGAATTATATTATAGCGTCGTACCAAATAATGGTGAATATCCAAGAGTTTGCGACAGCATAAATTTACAATAAAAAAATATTAAACTGAGTGAAAACTCTACAGCATTATTTTGAATTACGAAAAATACGCAAAAATCGTATGCTATGATTTTTTTTATTTAAAAATGTTTATGCTTCTACCCTTTTGTGTGTCAAAGCACAAGGATCCATTTAAAACAATTCCTCATCAAAAATACATGGCTTGGGAGAAATAAAAAAAAAATTACTCAACTGATATTGCGATCCCAAATGGCTGTATTTTTTGCTCTATTTAAACTTCATTTGTAATACCAATATAAATATGGTAGGTTTTCCAATCCTTAATTCGGACTGAATGAGTAAACTCATAAGATGTTACATATTCGCGATATTTGTCAATGTACTCCACATAATGAACTTAACGTAAAGTGGAGACTGTTTTGCATCCTACTCATCTACACTTATTATGCCTTCGCCGGATACAACCCCGCTGAACACGAAGCCTTCATGGAATCTTAAGCACCGGAAGCTCGTCCGGCGGGGATGTTGGAAATATATTTTCAAATTGATTGAATGGCAAAGGAAACAGTTAATTTAATTATTTAATATTAAGTTTCATTGAAATGTGAGCAATTGTAGGTATTTAAAAGCGTTTTTTTTTTGAAAATTGATGATTATCGTGCTCCAATAAATAAACGAATATTCTTATTCCTAAAAAATATGAAATGCATTAGTACATACTTTCTACAGGCCTTTTGTATATCGATGGCACTTGTCAGTTAAATGTGTTTTACGACCTTTCATTTGGAATATAAATGTACATTTCTATAGCGTGACTTTAAAATTTTAATCTATTATAGGATCTATTTGCATCAATATAATGTTCTTACTGTATATTAAATTCAAACATTTTGTTTAACTGTTTAAGTTACACGCTGTGTCGATACCAATTAAAAGTTTTCGAAAAGTAGTGAACCTACGTATTGTTATTGAAACAGTTTGTCCTGGTGATTTTGCGTTTTGAATTTATGTTGTTATTTCACAACTTCTAAGTTATATTGACAATCGAATAGTTTATAATAGAGGATAGTTCACAGACTAATTTTGTGAAGTGGGGCAGATGAACAAAGGTTATAACTACTATAAAGAATACAAAGGACACGAAGACAAGTCAGTTACAATAATTAGGATTTGCTATACTGAACGAAAATATCAATACTGGGATTTCATATTTAATATCGGTATTACAAACAAAATTAATATAATTAAAAACAAAAGGTCACTTGGAAAAATATATGCAAAAATGTAAAACACAACGTTTTGAAGAATAAAAATTAGCATTCATATGCTTGTTTTTTTTCTTCATATTTCTGTATAAAATTGAATATTCAAGAGTTAATGTAGAATGTAATTCAAAGTTTGTCTATATACACAATGCGTATCAAAATATCATGAATATTCAAATAAACGGTCTCACGATATTTGTCTCAGTATTCCGTGACGTATTCCGTTTGCTTTAGTTCAATACAAACAATGCCGGCAATTTCTAATCAAATCATCCGGATTGTGGATCTTTAGAAATTTGACTGATGAATACAATGTGTAATATGGGTTCAATCAGTTTTTTTAATCTTATGTGCTACAAAATTATTTGCTTCGCTTGTTGAAAAACTGTAAAGTGAACGTTTTTATACGTCGCAATCTGCAAATATTTGCTTATCAAAATTAAGCATTTTGTTTTAAAAGTATGTATGCTTGAAGCCAGAGGCGCCTAACACTGGGCTTGTTATTAATTTTAGGTTATTCATTACATATAAAGACCATAATATTTGTTTTGTAAATAATAGTATAAGTCGTGTTTTCGAGTGGTAAATGTTGTTGGCTTCAGTTACTTTTTTGAAGAGTTCAAGCCTAAGATTGGACAGTTACATAAAATGAATATTCAATCGAAGTCTGAATTTTTTCTCTAAAAATCTAAGGTATGTCTGTAGTATCAGCATTTATGGTTAATTCATACTATTAAAAATATTATACATTTAAAACAAAAGAATTAAGATAAAATTTACAAATAATGAAATCGCATTAACTTTTGAATAATAATTATTTCACAATAAAAACATATTTTGTAATTAAGTACCCCCCCAATTTTCTTTTTGTTACGGTCAAAAATAATGAAGCATATATTTCATTTACCTTTATTCACGTCATGTTTTTTACACGGTTTTACACGATGGCCTGCTAGAAGAAAAAGGTTGTGCATGCCTGGTTTAACCCAATATAACAGTTTAAGTTCATCCGTGCACTTGAACGCCTGAATATGCCGAAAGGTGAAAACCAAATCGTTAGTGACAAAATTTGTGTGAATGTACATAATTTCAACGATTCAAATTCAATATAACAGCCTTTATTGTTTGAGTAATATAAATAATACAATTTAAATTGCTCTTGTTACAGCTCTGTACACATTCGGACACCGACCATCGACTCTTCTTTATCAAAAATATTCTACTTTTACTTTATTATATAGTTGAATTCTACCATCTAAGCTTCAACAATATTTGTAAAAAATAAATTAGCATCCAAGCGTACTTAATAAATTTATCTTAAAATTCATAAGTTCTTCTCATCAAATATATTAACGTTTTTTTTTACTTTGTACACGTATGCTCATTCTATGTGTGACGAATTGAAATGCTTTTTTTTCCGGCTGCCGTAAGTTAAAAGAAAATGCTCGTTTTATGGAACCTAAAATAACCTTTCTTTCCATTTTCACAGAACGTGATTCAGCAGATTTCGAAATCGTTCATTTTTGACATTATTTGAATAAATGTTTACATGATAAAACCCTTTTTATACAATTCAGCATGTAAAAACGTTCTCTAATATTGTTTTTGGGCCATGATCACTTTCTAAATGAAGCATAATTTTGATCGGTAATGGTGTACCTAACCACAAATCCTTTTCTAGCCTTGCCTTTTATATCCCTACTAGAGTTTAATCAACTATGTAACAAGCAATTCTCGTAAAAAAATCTGTTGAAATACCTCCACTAAGTGGCCATATGCTTTACATTGGTAACAGACATTGAACAAAAAAAAAAATATTTTGACACAATGAAAGACAAATTTTGGTTATCACTCTTAACATGATGCCTGGTTGTTATTTTTTTGTTGGAAAAAATATCTGAAACATGTTGAGGAAAATCACAATATTTAATATGTTTCATATAAGTGAGTCAGAAAATGGCACAAATTGTCCGGATTTTTTTTCAAAAATGCTATTAAAAAATTAAGACTACAATAATAATCAATTTACACATTCAAAGCTAAAGGTACAACAATTCTTAAAAAATGCTTTTCGTATTTGTATAGCTTCTTGTGAGCAGTTTTTTTTACAAAACCATTATGTTTTAATATCAGTCTCATGAACATTCTCTTCTCTATTGTGCTATTTTCATTTTGAAACCGCTGTATTTCCATTTCAATATTTACCAGCAAAGCTTTCGGCTTTTCTTTGGAATATCGTGATGAGATTACAACTCAAATTGGGAATAAGTGAAATTTCTTTGTCGTCGTAGATTCGTTTATATTGTTCTTTATGAGATTTTTGCGGTATAATACCATGAAACAAGCTTAGCTTTTTTGTTGAAAATTTGTTACAAATAACAAAAAAGGAATTTATTATTACCATAAAGTAAAAATGCGAATGGTCAACCTACACCGTACTTACCTTTTACCATATTTTGTCGTACACATTTATTTTCTTATAACCGAAATGAAATATTTATTAACTATCAGAACGATCATCTGTTCTTTCATTGAAAAGTTTTTATGAAACTTTGTTACTCGGTTGCTCAATCTCTCTTTTTAAAAAAAAGAGTATAGATTAAATGATAGGACTAAAGCAGGAATAGTGGTTTGCTAACCACTCTCACTATGCCTCGTTATTTTGAAATTAGAAGCGGACGAGAAAAAATTCTGACAACACAAACACCTATGCCTTTGAAAAACGAAAATTATTAATCGATTGATTAAATATTAGAACTATTTTCATAATGTACGTTTCCATTATAATTTTTATAATTTTGGCCGAACACGACCCGGATTTCGCCTCTCGGCATCTTCCGGTGCTATCCAGTGCGCGAATGCACTCGAACTGACATATAATATATACATATCTAATATAAACATAAATTTCCATCAAGCACCTTCAAAAAAAAAAAGATTAAATGTTGTACGTACTGGAACTTAAGCCCGTGAGATCTGTCACGGAAGTCAACGACGTTGACCACTGCGCCACAAACTCGACAAATATAGATATAAGTTAAGATTAATGAATATAAAGAAGATATTAAATAATAACATAAAAATCGCCTCAATAATCAATGTTATATGACGTTCCTGTAGCCAGAAGGTCAACGCGTTTGGGCGTTTTATTCGAATACAGTTTTCACCTGTTCAATCCCCAGTACGGACGTCATGAATTAATTTTTTTAATCCATTTATGGATAGCTGGTACAAAAAATAATGGATTTATGTGATGCTGAGATCCTTTTTATACGATCCTCTATACGACGCGTAGCTACAGCGATTAGTTGCACTGCTTTAGCCCTACCTTTCTATTATTACGGTCTTTAAAAAGTGAAAAAAGAGGAATTAATAACAACCAGCCGCTGTTGAAATGTCTTTTTAGAAGTTTATACCAGTGTTCACCAAACTACGGCCCGCGGGCCGAATCCGGCCCGCAAAAAGTTCTGGACTTTTGCATAGAAATTATTCATATAAGAAATATAAATTGTCATGATTTAGTTGTGAATTCACGACAACTATTTATTTCAAATCATCAATTGTCATACAACTATCTGGTAGGGGACTCAAAGTGAAGGAAGTTGGATAGAAATTGGAAGCGAGACGACCAGATATTCGTTTACTCAAAAAATTCTCGAATATTCTCATTTATTGAAATTCTAAGAAAGGCAAACATTTGTTTCCATTCTAATTATTATGTAACCACATTAAATGAAATAATATTCTGATTGATTTCCAATAAGCATTTATTTGTCGTCCGACCCGCTTAGTTTTTAAAAAGTTCAATCCGGCCCGCTTCTCAAAAAGTTTGGTGACCCCTGGTTTATACGATCCACAACAATCGTTTTTTTTTTAATAGTCAAAGAAAAACTTTTTAATCAACAAAAAATAATTACTTTTGTGGTGTTTTAAGTAAATTCTTAAATGAAAAAAAATGTATTAATGAAAATAAAACACATTTGATCTACATATAATCAAATTAGTAGAACCGGTTTCACTCATTGTCAACCATTTCAGCTGATTAACAAGTCAAAGTAGCAATGAACAAAACTGGTCCCTATCACGAGTATCATGTAAAAAATTGTTAAATTAATACAAAAATTATGTTTGTAAATTAAATAAGATAAAATTGATAAAACTTTAGGGACCAAGAAATATTTGTCATAAATTCCTTTAAATCTCATCATAATTAATAATTACGGCTGTAAACATCTGTGTGTATTTAATTTTAAATCTCTTGTGTATTAATTATTCAATTTCATCCGAGTTGAGCGGTCACTGCTTTGGATTCAATTTATATATAAAAAATGTTCATTTCTGTGCCACTCACATTAAGCGGTCAATAGCATACGTATTTTTATATCACGTCTATTTTTGAAATGGCCTCGTATTAAAAAGAAAAATGTTCTTTAGCTAGGAAACTGGAATTTTTCCTCTACACTGGCTTTGGCAGTTTACTGCTCTGTATTTTATATAAAAAAAACGATTTTTCAAGGCCATGACATTTTAAGTTGTAAAAAGGGTAACATAAATACAGTTCAGATATATTCATAGAAACTACCCAATTTTTCTTGTTGTCTCTTATTTATTACACGGGTTACATGGTTTTGGGAGTAGATGGAATACAAATTGGCCACATCTTAATAAAACTCCATAATATAGCTTTTAAAAGCTTGTTTAATATTATATTATATTATACTTAGAAAAAGCATTCGTTGCTTAATATATTTTATAAATAATTTGAATTTATAGTCGTCTTGTGCGATGGATTAAAATTTGGTGACTGATGGTGACAAGAGTGTAACTATTGTTTTCACTATGTCCACTCCCAACGTTGAAAATATGGAATCTTAATTGAGTTTATCTCAACAGACGTGTTTCTATGATAATTGCTCGCTACTCAGTTGCTCAAGCTCTCTTTTTTTCAATCAGTGTAGGGATAGAAAGAGAGTGCTAGGACTAGTGGCTTGATAATCGCTCTCGTAACACCCTATTTTTAGGTTATAATAGATGGGAGGAAGGAATTCAAAAAATTACAAACATCAATGCCTTAGAACAAAAATTCTTAAATTAATTAAAAAAACAATTTATAATATCGGAAAAGGCAGTACTGGAATTTGAATACTTTAAATTATGTTAATTCACACAAATTCACGACCCAAGTTTCACCTTTCGACATCTTCATGCGTTCAAGTGCACAGGTAAACTTGAACGCCTGAAGATTCCAAAAATCGAAATCCAGGTCGTTAGAGATAAAACTTGTGTGAATGTATATAATTTTAACGATTCAAATTTAATATTGAAAGTCAACTAAGCACCTTCAGTCGAAATCTTAAATTAAGACAGAACTGGAATTCAAACCTGGGACTTAGGTTAACCAACGACGTTAGATTTTGATGTATTTTTTACGTTGAACACTCGACTACGCAGGCGGCTGTCAGTCTGTCTGTTTTACTATCTACTATTTATTTTATTTAGTTTTATATCAAAACAACATTATTATAAAATCAATTTTATTATTTCTCAATTTTAGTATTTTTTCCCTTTAAGATCAGGCCAGCGTGACCTATTGGGCCCATATGTGGATGTACAGTAGAAAAATAATAAAAATACGAGAGTTTTTTAACTCGATGGCTGCCACAGACGAGATATCTCGTAATTTTTTTCGTGCTCAACACGCCAGAGACGAGTTATCTCGTCAATAATTAATTAAATTAATAGTTGCAAATTATAGCCGGCGTGCTAGGTAATTACTATTAATTATCTACGGCAGCTAAAAGGTGAAGTGAGATATAAAACTATTTTATATCTCACTTCTCAGCTGAACATTGGTGCCTATTTGAAAAAAATGTAATTTGATATTGACTTCGCTATTAGCCAGACTCATTGTATTGTATACATTGTATTTATTTAATTTCTGGTTACGTTATAACGTTATTCACGTAGATGATCCGCAAAAACTTGAAGAAAATTGAAACGATTTAAAAGATAAGGGCCAATTAATCAAAGTCAAAGTAATCTATCGGAAACAAAATTCGGCTTGATTTTAGAAAATATAAACACTTAATTAATCACTTTAGTTTGGTTAACAGATTAAACGGATTATGCTTCTAGTGAAGTGTTGTTTTTGTCAAACTCTAAAATACCTTAACAAAAAAATGAATTTTCGGATAAAATACTTGTTAAATGAAATGAATACTCAATTTCGAATAACACATTTTTTAAAAATCTGTGCGTACTATTAGTATATAGTTTTAATGATAATATTACGTATATCGATACATAATCGGAAAAAGATCTTAAGCGACACAATTAGGTAAATTGCATTTTAAACCGATATTTTTTCAATATCGCCTAGGCCCTAGCAACATTTTTAGAACGATATCTCATTAGCCTAATATTTTTTTAGGGCCTGTGCATTTTTGCGTTTTGACTTGTTATAATTTGTTCCACGTGAAGCTTGGTTGAAAAACGCTGATCAAGAGAACCAAATGTTGTCAGTATAATATCAGGATAGGCATTGACTATATATTAATATATGTATACTAACCGCATTTAAAGAATTCCTTTATCAAACTTAGTAAAAGAGTAAACCAAAAAAACTAAAAAAAAACTCTTCTCCTGTGAAATTTATAAATTGTCGGTGACGATTTTTTGCCTTTTATGGGTCTATATGATAAAAATAATACAGGGTAAAAAATAACGATTTAAGTGTGTAAAATATATTTTTTGAAATTATTCGGAAACGAAAACATTGACTGACAATTTTATACATGTACGAAGCACAAAAATCTGTCAAAACTTATTTTCAGTACAAAATATACAAATATTATCCAGCATAAACTTATTTCGGGTATGTCCACAAAGAAAGTCATGGGAGCTCTTTTATGTTTGTCCCCGACGTTTGCTTTGGTGCAATATAATATTTGTTTAGTCTTCCAAATATTATGGTAGTAAGCTATGCTTACTCTTTATCATCGTAATATTATCAACTACCATCAGCAACAATACCATATTTACTGCTGCATGAAAGCCTCTCCATTTCACGATAGAATAAATATGGAAATGTGTACGGATACAAAAACGTGTTTTATTTTTATAAACAAAATATTTTTCCTCTAAAAATTGACAGTATCATTTTATGAATGAATATGTTTAAAAAAATAAAACACATTTTTCTTGTTTTAATCTCACAATTAAATTAAATTATCATAAATGTTTTTCTACTTGGCAGGTAGCATCATAAAAGTGACTAACCAAAATTTATGCTAATTAATGTTTGTGATGTTTTTACTTAGCATAACTTAAAATGTGGTATAACGAGAGTTTTTTGGTTACAGCTTTTAATTTTATATTCCCAACCCACGACGTTTACTTTTCTTTAAGGTCGATAACTGGCATGGACCTACTATTTAAGTTTTTTTATATACTGAATCTGAATACTGATAAGAGAACATCAGCAAGAAATGCCCTTTGAAATACTTCGTTACTAATATTTTATTTAAGACAATTTATTCGTAGTCTGTAAAACATAATAATTTAACAATTCAATTTGTTGTTAACAAATTTTATTGCAACCTGTTTGAATAAAGGTAAAAAGGACCTTCTTTTGTATTTAGTTTAGCAAAAGTGCCACTTTTAGTTCTGTTTAATACAAATTAAATTATTCCAAATTTTTTACATTTTTAAATGTCTTTTCATTAACGACCTGGGTATCATCTTAAAGAACCTTCAGGCATTCTGCTGAGACTTCAGAATGTTGGTAAAAGGTTTTTTCTTGATTAACGGCAAAGCCTGAGTCGTTAATAACAAAATTTATGGAAACGTAAAATATTTCAACGATTCAAATTTTGAATTAAATTTAATTTAAAATATTAAATTAAGCGTAATTTTCAGACAATAAATCTCAAGTGTATTAAGAATCTGAAAATTGAATGTTGAAACTATACCTAGTTTTTTTATATCCACTAGAGTTAAAAAATGTTCTTTGATAAAGACACGGTGATTTTTTTGTTGACTCAGTAGTCAAGCAAAGAATGGGGTATATCTGTTAAGTTGGCAAGGCACCAGTGGCAGTACTTAACCCCGTCAAGAAACACTCAGCTGGCTCTCTAGCGAGGCTCGACCGCCATATTGAGAATGTGCAGCCCTTTCCCATTCCAGTTCTAAAACTAAACTTATAATATTACGGAAGGTAGTCTTAGAAAATATATGTTACTATTAAGCAAAAAATACTTTTCATGTTTGCTATGAAAAAGCTAAATGAAATAAACACTGTGATCTGAGTGATAATTATATCCTGCCATACAAAATAAGTGGCTTATAAAGAATTTTTCATGGAGCTCTGCATCCTACCAAAAACGTTATGAGTACCGAACACATGACCCATTATTTTTATTGTTTTTAAATACCAAAACACCAGCTTTGAAGATGCAAAAATGATGATATTTTTTAAATTTTAAATGAAACCGAATCAAATTTTACATGTGCAGATACTATCAAATATTTAAAAAATATTTGCGATGAATTGTAGTACTTAAATCTATTTAAGATTTGATCAATGTTGAACATTTACCGAATTGATTGAGACTTTTAATGGTGTATAAATACTGTAATTTTTTAATGAAAATCTCTTGTTTATATATTTTTTTAAGACAGTGTTTTATATGAAATATCGATATACTGATTTTGATTTATCGACCTAGTATCGCAATCATAATTGGCTGATATTTTTAATACCATTATTTAATATATGAAAAACAAACATTCCGGTTTTAATAAATATTCATTCGGTGTTGCAATCCCTATAAAAAATCATAAGTTGACAGTGGTAAGTCGCCTAGTTATAAATTAATTCTCAAATTGATAGTCTGTTTCCAATTATAGCCCAGTTATGGTCGGCTTAATATTCCATAAATTATTAAATCAAAGGCAAACAAAAATGCGACCGGCGGGTAATCCCTTAAACTGACCAACAGTCACACATTAAAATTCAATCGATACGCGAGCTTATGAAACGCAATTACACTGAGCTGGATTGAAAAGTGTCAACCGTTTATTAACGCGGCGATTCGCTAGTTACACGAGCGTGCTTGATAACGGCAGTTACTCGCCTCTACTCGATGTAAGGCCGCAGAACATTACATAAATGAATACAATATTACATTTCATTGACTGTAACGAAAAATAAAAATAATAAAAGATTTTTAGTACGTTTTCCACTTAAAATTTTATTTGATCAGGAAATCTTTTATTATTTTTATTATAATGCCATTCCACCAAGTATTGACAGTGAACACATTAAAAGTGGTAACGAAAAATTTACATAGAAAAATTTGTATATGTAACTTGCCAAAGAATAAAAGTCAAACATAATAAACAATTTAAAAGCACTACGTAGCTTGTGAAGGTGTAGCAAAAATATTGTAGTTCTTGAGCATTATCACAAACAATAATTTAAATATCAATAGCTTAAGCCAGTGGTTTCCATCCTTTATGTTACTACGCCTCCTTTTGAAGAAAAAAATATCTTCGCGCCTCCCCATACTTTATTTCGTATAGTAATAAAACACGTTTTAAAGGGTAAATACATATTTTGCACTGTTCGCGCTTCCCTTTGCAATAGTCCACGCCTCCCCAGGGAGGCGCACCTCACAGGTTGGAAATCACTGGCTTAAGCTCAAAAGTACTTCATTTTTACTTCCTTTTTTAACTTTTCCGGTTCTAAGCTCAAGAAATGCGATTTCTATTTTAATATGGGTGATACAATGTTTATAATTAAGGTTTTCTTATATCATAGTTTTTTGGACTTTTGTAGTTTATATAAATACGCGATAACACACGATAAGCGCCCGCGATAAGCGATCGTTCGTTAGATAAGGCTAGGTCAGGACTAGTGGTTAACTAATCGCTCTTGCTACGCCGATCGTTGTGATAGGTTCGGAAATGGTAGGAGGGATATCACCAACAACCATATTTTCAAACAGGAAGCGATAAATCGACTCGAACCCGTGAGGTCTGGCATGGAAGCCCACGCCGTAACCACTGCGCCATAGGACAACTGAAAATCGATATTAGTTTTTTATGGTGTAAAAAGTAATTCTGATCAAAAATTTTTGGAAATTAATTCAAAACGTGTTGTTAGAAACAAAATGGTGTCAAGCTATTATATTATATAAAACAAAGTGGGGTTAGTTACACCACGTATATCTCGAGAATTAGAGTACGGATTTCAATGATCTTTGCTTTATTAAATTTGTATGCGCCTAGAATAGCAGAATAAGCATTAAAACATCGGAAAAATATCACGGAAAAGAAATTATGAATAAAATAAATTTCTCCATACATTTCGTATTTTCGAAATTTCCAAATCGAACGCGGAACATGACGTTGATGCTGTTTGCGGTTAATACACTAGGTGGCGTTGATTGTAAAATTAATATTTTCATACAGTTTTTAAATGAGGAACAGCTTGAAGTTATGAAAATGTCGTTGTATGCTGATTTCATACACTAGATGGCGATATTTCCAAAATTCATTTGTTTCATACTTTGAATTAGAGATGTTCCGACGAACTTGGCTGTGTCAGAATTTCGAAACTAAATCTTTAATATCCATTTTAAAAAAAAACTTTTAGGAATTTATGTCTCATGTTCATCACTGTCGCTAAAATATATACTGAAATATGAAAAGACGAATGAAAGTACATAAAATCAGAAGGTACGTAAAAAAAAATCAGTATACTTTTCATGAATATTATATTGTTATAGAATACTATCAAATCATTATTTTATTTTTGATCCCCATATACAGTCAATCCTGTTTTTATGCGGTTTGTTTATGCGATTTCGAAGTAATGTGGTTTTTTAGAAATGAATTTTTTTAAATGTACAATATTTTACGATATATAAAAATGTTAAATATTACATCGAAAGCATATATCGTTGTATTTTGGATAGAATAGAGAGAATCATAAACACAACCGGCATTTGAAAAAAAATGCGATTTCGGACTGTATAACTTTTCCGGTTCTAAGCTCAAGAAATGCGACCCCAATACCCACATTTTCTTAAATATCTATTTTAATATGGGTGATACAATGTTTATAATTAAGGTATTCTTATATCATAGTTTTTTGGACCTTTTGTAGTTTATATAAATACGATAAGATAAGAGATAAGCGCCCGCTTATCAGCGATCGTTGGTAAGATAACTAGACTGAAGCGCGCCAGTCGCGCATTGACATTGGCATTGGAACGACGTATATTTTACGCGCAACTTAAAATATGATTATTTATTAAAAAACCAAGGATTTTTATAAAAAAATGTATGCGGAATGATGCAGAGAGATATTTTAAAGCCCTTAGACTATTTATTTTTTTGAAATTCATAATAATAAGGCCAATAATGAGGAAACCACTGGGGTCCCTAAAAGACCCCCATCGGCCGAGAAGTATTTTTCTAGTCTCCGAGCCGCGAGAGTTAAATCATGTTGCATCTGCCATCGCTGAATTAAGTCCACCTACTTAGGTGTGTTACAGTCGATGAAACCATTGAAACATCGGCAATATCAGCTGAAATGATTAATTTAGCACATGAACTTGGCGAAGAAAGGTTTGATACCTTTAGCGAAAATTATATCGACGTATTACTTACAGATAAAGCTATAAGTGACGAAGATGTCAATAATTTAAATTTAATTATTGACAAAAAACCAGAAAATAATGACGAACTGAAAGAAATTCCAGTTCCTTCACTGCGAAAATAAATGAAGAAAGTCTCCAACTTTTCATTAAATTAGAAGATCATATCTATCTAAATGATTCATATTCTGATCGCGCATTCAAGTTTTAACGATAACTTTAAAAAAATTATATATGGGTATAACAAACTGCATAACCAATTAATTATCGAAAAAGAAAATCTGAACAAACTCTGATCACTAATTTCATTGTTAGAAAACAACTATAGTTTTATGAAATTGATGCGCATACTATTTTTTCCGAAAAAAGGGGACCACATGCTTTAAAACACACATAGAATTGTCATACAGTGACTATTTTTTAATATTTTAACGCCGTGGTTTTCCCCTAATTTTCTTATACTTTGCGATTTAGTGTATATTTTAACTCGCTGTTTCAAAGTTATGCGGATTTTAAAATTTAAGTAACGCACCCCACTTTTTCTATGGAAGTCAAGTTTTTTATGCGATATTTCGTGGAACCCATATACCGCATAAAAACAGGATTGACTGTATAACTGTTTGTATGTGTGGAACATTAAACAAAAAAATATTTTTTTTTTTTATAATGAAAGATAATCTCATAAATATAATATTGAAGATTTGGAAAATGTTGCGTTCTTTGTTATAATGAGAATTTATATCATTTCGTAATATAAAAAATATGAAAATTTAGAATGAACTTTCGTAAAATTATAAAAAGATTTCTCCAAGCATTTGCTGACTATCTGTAACGGCCGTGTTCCTGTCGACGAATCGAATGGATTGATTTCGTTTCTGCCGAATTTTTGCAATTTTGTCTCATCGAAGGACAATCAACAAAGTGTTCCTGAATATCATTGCTAATCACAAACATCATAATTGGTTGAGTGAACGAGCAATTCTTGCAGCAAATAACATAGATGTGGATCATTTCAACTTCACAATTCAAAATCAAATCGTTGGTCTACTGCATTCCTTTAAATATATCGACTGTGCCACGTGAATAACATCATTTCAATGTAATTAAAATAGTTTTCATTTTGAATTTTGCACATTTATTTAACTTAATTCATATTGAGTATTCAATTAAACTAAATTTAATTCAGCAAACACATCATTTATTGATTCTGAGGCGGTACGAAGTTCGTCGGGCCAGCTATTATATTATATAAACCAATTTTCATGATCTTATCCATCTGTATAGCATATCTGCATTTTATTGTTCTAATATTTAAATTTATTAAGAGATGATAACCAAGTATTGAAACAATAAAAACCTGTCAAATTTCATTCATTTAGACGACTCTGAAAGTAGCCTTCGGCCAAAAGAGGGTGGGAAATCAGCGTTGATTAAAATTGTGTTGTGTTCGCATTCAAAGCTCTATGTTAAACTTGTTTTGTAAAAGTAGCATTTATTTGTATTAGAAGCGAAGTAAAAGCTTTTATTAATTTGTTTCAGTTGAAGGTAAGTTTACGACGGTATGCATTCAATTAGTTAAAGTATTTTTTACGAATCGTTTTACAAGATACCTTAAGGGTAACGAATGATTTTATGAATCTTCAAGGCTCTATCTCTAAAGCTTTTATATACCGAGTGATATGTTAAGATACATTCGTTAAGAGGCCATATGCTCTACATTGGAAGCGAACATGGATAATAATGAAAAAAACTGTTTTAGTTTAATGTAAAGTAGTTGTAAATGCATGAAATTACATATTATTTTTTGTTATTCCAGTTATCATTTTAAAGGAGCTCGGCTATATTAATTATATGAATATTACCATCTACAGATTTGAACTGACCGCACAACCTTTAAAGACAAGAACGTTTACTACTTCTCTATATATCTGACAATTCGATCACTGTATTTATTGTATTCAAAGATTAAATTACTTTTACTCTGACATTTGTTCTAAGTGTAAACTACACACTGGATATATATTAGTATATTTTTGGCAAAATAAACTCATTATATAACTTTATTGATATTGAATTTCATTGTAAATCTTTCATTGAGTAACTCAGCGATTTTATTAAATCGTATGAAGGAACTTTTAACTAAATAATTGAGAGAGGAAAGATTTCCTATGGATCTGAAATAAACTCTCTCAGTAAGGGTAGAAAACTTCTGACATATTTTACGAATTAATATTACTCGGCATAGAACTTTGCTAAATACAGTCGATAAAAGCTCCACTTCAAAAGTCCACCCAGTGGCACTTATCAAAAGAAATAATTTGATTTATTCAGATAAAATTTGGATAGATTATTTGAATATCTTTTATTCATTTATTTGTTATACCCGTGATTTATTCACACCATTCTATGCCAGCAAATATATGGAAAACAGCACAAAGCTTTGTGAGTTTACCGCTTGATATACAATTAGGATTAAACTATATTTTATGGAAACTAATTGATTTTTTGATGAAGTAAAACTGCAGTATACATTGGATAAATTCTTTGTGAGTAAAAACTATTTAATTTAAAGATTTAAAAATTGCGTAGTATTACTTAATTGGTACATTAAGATTGTGTTTTAATTTTTTAAATATGTTAAATTATTCATGTAAAACGTTGGCTTTTTATTGCTGGGTTTCATTGTTGTTTTTATATTGCTCAATTTAAGATACTCAAACAGAGGTTGGCAAATCTTAATTCAAGATATGAGGACCATAATATGCTACATTATAATATATATTTTATATTCAAAATTAAACAGTAAACGTTTTAAACATAACATTTTTTAATCGATGACATAAACAAGATGTTTTGTATTTTACCGAAGTGAATAGTGCAAAAAAAATATTTTGATGAAATTTAAAACGTTTATATCTTGAAAAACACAATATTATTAACGCGGTTGATGTGTTAATTGTATTTTTTTAATTCAATTTTAACACGACTGCAAATTATGCTAATCGATTATTTTGGTTTTTCAATTTGCTTTTTTATATATTATAGCTAATTCTCAAAAGTGATTGTTGGCATTCATAATTTAACGAATACACTATTTTTATCAATTTACAAGAGTTCGTAAGGTTATCCTTAGTATGAATCGTTGTTTCTGTATTCCGTAAATCTTTTAGTATGGTCTACTTGTTTCATAAAAATAATTTTCATTTTTCTTCTGTCATATTTTGATTTCAGTGTCAAAATATATGTAGAGATGCTTATAACTCACCTCATAGAACACAAAAAATATATTTAAAAAAGTGATATAAATAGTTGCATTCTTTTATTAAGACTCACGGTACAAATAATGGAGAAAATAAAATACAACCTTTGATTTTTGTCTTTTTTTGATATCGTAAAATTGATTATAATACGTTAAATAGTAGTTCATTTCACTGTGAGAATATTCATACATAAGTAATTGAAGAAAACAGGTGGATCACAAAAAAGCTTTGTTATTGAAATCTGGTTTGGTGAAAATCCTTTTTATAAATTGAGAAGGATTCCATTGCCTAATCGAATTGATCGGGAATTTCACTGTAGGCCAAGCGTAAGCTTATTTTTGCGTCTAATAAAAAGAACTGAAAACCGGCAACGAAGGCTTACGGTCTTTACGAATCCCAGCGGAGATATCATATCCGATCTTGAGCACTGACCCTACCAAGAAATTTTCTAAGAATGCCAGTTGAAAAGAACTCAGTTTTCTGGTGACTTGTTTTGCAATTTTTCTTTATGATTATAGCATTTAATTATTTACAATATGTATATGTATTTTCCAAGCCGCTACAATTTTGCGTGAAATTTATTAATAACTACATTAAACTTAATTTAAAAATAGCTGATTTAAATAAATCATTTGATAACACACAATTATTTTACAGGGTACGATTTTATTTCATTTAGTATGTTCATGCGAATTAATATGCCAGACATTATTTTACCGATAGTCAATATCGTATTAATAAAATTGATGTTTACTATTTAAACAATATATAGCGAAAAAAACAAGGAACAATTCCAAAAAAACTAGCAATAAACTTTCATTTTTTTATAAATGAAATTTAAAAAAAATATATTTTTCACATAATAAAATAATAAAACTTTGAAAAAATATTTCCCTTTAAACTCTAGTCGTATTATAATTGAACATAAACTCAATAATGACATAAGAAGAGTGAATATATCGCAACTCTGAGACAGAGATGTACTTATTTTCATAATAAGGCATATGAGCGTTTAGTTTTATACAGTTGACACATTCCAGGATTCAAGTTAAATCCAAGCTCGCAATTTTGACAATTATTATCATTCTACCTTAACACGGGCTAAATTATTAATTGGCTACCTTTTAAAATACTTTATGAGGTGAAATGTATACTCGTCTTGAGAATTATTTTTAAATCAATTCATACTTATTCAACAGACAAATCTTTTGATAAGAGATATTATTCCAGTAAAATAACATAAAGTCAAAGAATTTACAGATCTTCTTTATTATACATATGAATGATTTTAGTAAGTTTGTACCGAATAAAAGAAATACTGTTCCGTGTGTTAAGGAACGCAAACCAAGATTCACAAGAAAATAAAATTGTTTTATTTGAATCGTCCCCGACAAGGATTCGTAAATAATATATACCTTTAAAAATTTATCTGGTTTACCTGTGCTGTAAAAACAGTAGAATTTATTTAAGAATTCTAAAAAAATCTTTCCCCAGAATATTTAATTTAGCATTCAGCCTTTCTGAATATCACAGACGTATAATAATGTTACTTTGAACTCCTTTTGGTAAATTGGGTAGAAAGATATCCTTATAAGGACTCGGAAAGAAAGTGCGCCTGGTTTTTATAAGATCGTATGGAAGGATTACTTTATTTGAATGACTGTGTATTTTTATTAAGGAAGGTTTCAGAGCATGAAAAAGTTCTGGAAAACTTACATCTCGTCTTATTCTTAAAAGCTAAGAGCGCTTGACAAATTTAGATTAAAGAATATTACATTTTCATTTACTTTGTACTTTGCAAAGAACATTTTATATTTGCATAAAAACTTTCAGTTGTTGTTTGTTTGTGTATTATTTTTATCATTTGTTTCGAAACTAGATTTTGAATAAAAAATGCAATATGGTAAATAAAAGAATTTTAATTAATTGACATCTTGATTTCTTGTCCCTCTTTCATGAAACATAAATGAAAAACAATATATATCAAATCTTTTGATTCAGATTTATAATAAATTCTTAAAAAAATGTTTATATACATAAAAATATTTTCTGAATGCATGTCCGGTTTCCGGAAGCATATAGCTTATTGATGAAAGTTTATCAATACAAAAAAAAATCTCGAGAACTGCTTCTCATGAAGTACCTACATTAACTTATCTTTTTTTCGCAAGACTAGTAGTATAGTTATAGTTTTATAGTTGAATAGTTTTACATTTTTCTACGAACCGTTATTTTAGAAATAATTATGTTTATATAAGTTTTTAATCCGTTGAGATCCGTTGTAGAAAATAGCGACGTTGTTCACAACACCACGGTCCCGGCATATATTATAAATAACACGTTATGTTTATAATATAACATGGTCAAAACTAAAAAAATGATATTTATGTAAAACAAAATACACAAATAATCTCCTCCAACCTTGAATTGATAATTAAAAAAGCTCTAGTGCATGGGTTCCCAACCTGGGGGTCGCGAAGGGTTTTCTGGGGGGTCGCCAACTTTTTTCGATTTTGGATTTGAACAAATCGAGAATTTCAAATTCCTCGGTGAGCTAAAAGAAAGGTGTTTCGGGGAAAAAGTATAACAAATCTAGGATTTCAAATTCCTCGAGGGGGGGTCGCTTAGTCATATGGCTTTTATAAAAAGAGATCGCGACCCGAAAAAGGTTGGGAACCTATGCTCTAGTGTTTTGAATTTTGTATTAATTATATGTTGTACCTAAGACATCCAACCCTTGACTCTTTTTTTAATTGAACTATAAAAACGTGTAGAAATTCGAAATTTAGAAATTTTTGCTTGGTGATTTTGAAATTCTGGGACCTTTTTTTTGCTCTTCCGAGAATTTCCAATTTAAAAACCCAAGAATTCACTGAATTTCCCTCAATCCCGAAATCCTGAGATTATTAGAATAACAATCCAGGCATTGAAGGCCCTAATTATAACGTATGAAGTTTTCGTTAGAATACCATAATAATAGGTTGACATTTTAGTGAAAGATAATTATGACTTACACCTCTAAAGTAATCAATGACATGCACTTAATAAAAGATGTTGATCTTACATTTTTTTTCAAAAGCAAACAAAAATAACTAAAGAAACTAATAATTTAATTTCATATTTAATTAATGACACTTTTATTGTTATTTCCAGATTATTTGAGGAGCACAAGGAATTACTAAACATGTTTGACAAATTCCGGGAGCTGAAGACGAAAGAAGAGCAGGCGAACTCTATGGAGCTGGCAGAACACGCCAACAATGTGATGCAGACTTTGGATGAAGGAATCAAAGGTCTGGATGACCTGGATACCTTCTTCGAATTCCTCAGTCAAGTAGGAGCGAGCCATAGGCGAATACCTGGCTTCAAAGTTGAATATTTTTGGGTAAGAATTTTGTTGACTTTTTTAATTATAAAAATAATATGCCACGGTTAGGTTGTAATTAAAGATTGCAAAACTGGACGAATAGATGTATGTTAGGTTTTGGTAGTTAATATAAATAAGCAAACTTGCAGTTAAAAGAATCAAGCATAATCGGTTTATTTTCATAAAACTTTTTGTGTATACCTTGACTGCATTTTAACATGGTATTTCAAAGGCTAGCTCATCAATTCTAGGACCTGCCAATCTTGATTATACAATCAACTCAAGTCAACTTAGATTCAATGCTTGTCAGAACTTGACTTTTTACTAATTACAATCCTTGGTTATAATAAACAACAACTGGTGTCTGAACTGAACTGGTGTCTTAAACTTGGTTGGGGGGCATTGTGGATTTCTCCAATTGCCCTTTCGTCTGATGTTAGGGTTTTTTTTCCCTTTTTAGTGTTGGTTCCAGTCTCTTTTTTTGTTTTGGATGAGAGGATGGTCAATAAACAACAATATTCTGACGATTGATTATATCAGTGGTGGCTTACCCTTTTACGTGCGCGTGTCAAATACCAAATATTATTTTTCTACGTTTCAAAGTGCAGAGCAAAAATAAACGCAAAAAAATATAAGATTACACTTCAGAATGTGAGTTCTCTCAGCAAATTTATTTTTATTTTTAAAATTAATAAATGATTGCTTTATGATAGTTTATAAAAGTTTCCAGTAATATGTAATGAATATGCAGCAACAATTTTATATACGAAAATTAGTTCAAAATCTTATAAATAAACAAGCTAATCATCGCATCGAAAATTGCTGTGTGGTTGATTTTAACACAGAAAACAAGCCCATAAAATTCAACAACAATTTTATTAATTAAAATACTATTTTTTCATAAAATTTTGTTAACATAATCATGTAATTATTTCATATTTTTTAATAAATTCGATCGAAAAAATTTTGCCTGAATTTTAAATTTTTCTGAGATCATTAGTTATGTTGTACTTTGATTTTATTTTACTATGCGATTATATAACAAAATACCGTTCATATAAATTCGATATAAAAATATCCATGTAACGTTAATGACAAATAATCATACGCTTAGCTTACCACAAATTAAGAGGTTGAAATATTTTAGTCCACAAGGCAAGATTTTTTTAACAAAATCACTTCCTTATAATAATGTACGGCCTGTTTTTGTAAGACACTAAGCGCTTATTTTTATTTTTGTTTTTCTTACTTTATTTTTTCATTTTGATAATAAATGCGCCCCATTTCAATTTATTCAAAACGGTACAAGATGATATAATAAGTGTTTTATTTAAAATTACAAGATGTTTTTTTTCGTTAGATATTTACTTCTGGTTTGTGGTATAAGTATGTGTTTTATAAGAACTCATTGTTACATTGTTATCGAATATTGTAAATATAAATATATAAAGTTTTATTAACCTTTGTATTCCAATATAGTGCATTTGCATTACAAATTTCTTTTTTATTTTAACCATTCGTTAAATACCAATAACATCTATTGATATTTATTGTAATCTACAATAATACTCAATCAATGCAATGCAAATATTACGTTAATTTGTCTGGTGTTACATTGTACCCCACCCATTCTCGATCCTATTTTCAATGTATTGATATTTGAGTGTTAAATTAGTACAAAATGATAAATTTGTGTCTCTTCGCTTTATTTTAAGGATCGGGTTGCAGTTAGATCGAAAGAGTAAATTATCACAATAAGTCACTTATCTCTATACAAATACGTGAGTGTCCATTTGGGGATTTGAGCCCGTAACTCTATTATCACAATTCATTAATAGTCCTAAAGGAGTGATATGCTCCCAACAACGGATCATATCGATACATCAGTTTATAAGTACAATAAGTCGAAAATATTATTTTTAATTTTAGTTAAGTATGAGAAAATGCAAAGAATACCAATAGTAGTTTCATTTTTTTTTAAATTTCCCAAATTTTAATTGTGTTTTTAATTGACATCATTTGCCACTTATATTTATTGATGATTTTTAATTGTATGTTATATAGGTGTTAAGCATTTTAATTTTGTGTAATTATAATATAAGTTGTAAATCCTTTTTATTGTTAGTAAGTAGTTGCTTACACCTTTTTATTTCAATTTAACTTGTATAAATTGCACTGCTTAATTTATTTTTCTAATCAGTTGATAATACTCGCGAGGAGCGAAATCGGCATTGATCAAATAAATTTTATGTGGAAAAAAGTACTAAAAATCTTTTATTATTATTTTTTTTTTTAATACCAATACCTAATTTTTTCTATAAGTATTTTATATTGGCGGAAGTTATTGTTTAATTAATCGAACTGTTACAAATACGGAAATATTAGCAAAAAAGCGTGATGTTCATAATATTAAAAAAATATTTTTTGTATTAAAAATGATGTATATAATTATAATATATCAAGTACAATATTAAACTTTCCCAAAATCTCGTTTTTTAAATACTTTGTAACATTTTGAATACGAAGAAACTTTCTAACAAAAATGTTAATTCCTTTTCCGTGACCAATTAAAAACAATGGAAAATAAATCAATTTTGTTTCACCATAACTTTTCGATAAACGCTTTTGACAGATTTTTAAAATTCCGTGTGAAAATTGATATTTCTATCATAATTAGAACATTTTGACAGAAAACAATTCAAAAGATTTTTTTGAAAAGGGAACTTTCTTTTATAAGTTAAGAGATCCAAAGTGAAATTGTGAATTTGAATTCGTGTTTGAAAACAACCGCCCCAGTGATATTTGATATAAGCCATTACGAGAGCGATTATTCAGAATCGGAATCTTTTGAATACGTTGCAAACCTTTGAAATTCGTGCCAAAAAGATTGTTTTTTGAGAATAAGTGAAATTGTTTGAATAGGCTAGATACATTGAATACAATTTAACTGTTTTCAAGATATTTAAGAAAAAAGTGTAAATGTTGAAAACAATTTAACAAGACGCATGGTTCTTTTTTAAAAATAACTCTTAAAATTAAAAATTTAGTGGAAGGTTAGTCGTAAACGTCATCATTAAATAGCTTTAATACTCTCAAGATAGCTTGAAATGTTGAAAAATTAAACGCAAATTACCGTAAATAAAAACGTGTATTAAATGTTTGAAATTATGTAAATAAGCCTATCGGAAATGCATTCTAATAGCGTTAAATTAGTTCTTCAATGCATTTTTCAATCTGTTTAAGTTGAAACATTTCAATGTTATGAACAAATTTTTACAATAAAAATCGTATAACTAATTAATTGAAATCTCAAAATCTGTGCGAATATTAAGATCAAAATTACTAAGTAATTTATTATTTAAATATTCACAATTCTTTATTAGCTCTTTAGCTATTATGCTAGTACGGACATCTCTGTCAACAACTCCGTCAAATCGTTCTTCGGAATATTATTTTATATTTCAAATTTATAAAAAATATGATTTACTTTAGTAAATTATTTATAATTAATTCATATACTCCACACCACTTCAAAATGACGGTGACATTTTTTGGATTTTAGAATATTTAGTAATAATAAAATTATAATCAATTTATTGACGTTCATATAAAAGAATATATTTAAATGACATACATGCAATGTTTTTATCAGCACAGTGATTTTTAAATACAAGGTGGTCCTTGATTATCCCACCACCACCCGTTATGTATAAGCAGCCGCTTTTTCACGGCCGCCTTCCATAACCTAATAAAGATCAAGAAAATAAACGAATTTACTCTTCATATTCTTGGCCCGATACAGATCTGCACGGAACCTACCTTTTAACCATGCACTAATGTGCTTAAAAAAGATAAAGATAGAATGAAGAAAAAATGTAAAATGTGAATTGCTCAGTCATTAAGTTTATATGATACGATATGTGCAAATACTAGTGCTTATGAGAACTCGATTTTTAGACAATTTTGTTAAATTTTCCGTTTTGTTGTACAGCATACTTTTCATTACTTTCATTTTGTAGGACATTTTTAAATGATAAACCGAATAAATAAAAAGCTTATTGTCTAAAAAAAACTGTCATGTTAAAATAATTCTAATTGGGTCCATTCTAACTTTAAAATTAAAAAAAAAAATCCAACTCAACAATTAAGTAACTTATTGAATATGTCGCCCGCTGTGATATAGTTGGTGAGAGCTTGCTCTACCAATCAGGTGGGTCTGGGTTCGATTTCCGGTAAGGTCAAGACATGACAAGGGCGTTTGTGAAGTTAATTCTCCTTGAGTTAATCTCATGTGATTTACAAAATTTCTCATCGAGTAAGTATATCTCAAATGATCTTTCTTTCAACTTCATAATATTTGACGCATTGGCGTAAGCTGTAATGTCAAATATATTTTTTAAAAAAATAAAAAATAATTTAAACATATTAGAAAAAGATTCATCTTCCATGCAAAGCATCCCAGTGAAGAACGATTGTTAGTAATGGTGTAAAAACATCACGAAGAAAAAGAAATAGATAATTTATCGGATATCTCAACAGGTTGTTAAGATATATTACCTGTTTTTCTTAATGACTAGTTGAAAAAGTAGTAAAGAGAAGCTTTTCTGTTTTAATTCGAAGAGAGATAAATTATCGTAATAAATACGAAAGCGTTTTAATGGTCTTCAAAATATGTTTTAGAGATCAAACTATTTATAATTTGTTATCTCAATATGTTCCGTCACTAAAACATTAAAATATTTTAATATAAAAATAAAATTTCATATTATTGTAGAAGAGTTTGAATTTTTTCCTGAAATGAAAATCTCGGATCGATATTTACATATTAATATTTTCGGTGGACTCGGTGGTAACTTTGTGAAAGCTTATTTTTAATGTGAAATATTAATTTAATATAGTATAACCGATTTTTATTTTACCATGTCCACTGCCAATGTAGAGTAAATGGACTCTTTATTGAGTTTATCTTAACAGAAGTGTTTCTACAATTACTTTTTGTTACTCAGTTGCATAACCACTTTTTTTCCAAAGAAAATAGAAATATAAGGACAGGGCTAAGACAGGACTAGTGTTTAGTTAATTGCTCACGCTACACGCCATTTTTAAGATAGGATGGTTGTAAGGGGGAATTCAAAACAGTACATATATAACTTCCTTCGAATAGAAATTTTGAATCGATTAAGAATCAATTTATAAATCTGTCTGTACTAGGATTCGCATCCGTGACCTTCGTAATCGACGCCAACGACGTTGAACACTCGACTATGCAGCCGGCGTATGGTCACACTAAGTCATGTCATATAAATATGCTTCGCGTTTTTAAATAATGTTATTTTCTGTACAACACAGTAAATTATCGACCATTGAAATAAAATTAATGTTCCAGTTTATTGTTAAAAATCCCAAGTCAATCATTTTCAAAAGTTGACGAAAAAAATCGTCACTTTACATTTGTTTCGGCAAAAAATAGGTACGATATACGAACAATATTAACATCCATCAACAGATTCCCAATAGTTGATTGAGATTAAACATGAGGAGCAAACATTCAAAAAGTGATTTGTCATAAATTTTGAAAAATGCCGTTTAATATCACTTCTGATAGTCTACAATAAATTTCATGAAAATCACAATGACGTTTTTCCTAAAAAAATTAAATCATAAAGTTGACACATTCAAGCAAACCGTGACTTCTCCAACACTCAAATCATCATTTCCCAAGCTCTGTATTTGTGTGTCAAATCACTTTTTCAATGTTTGCTCTTTAATGTGCATTAAGATGTTTATGAAAGAGATTTATTAAGATCATTTATTTAATTAATTTTCAAATAATATATTTAAATGAAGTGTGCATATTTTAAAGATATTTCTAGCATTGTAAACTTTTTCTCATGTTCTACAGATCTTCATTAAATTAATTCATGTTATATAATAATCTGAATTACGTCTTTGAAAGCTTACAAAACGATGCGATGTTTTTTATAGTTGATACGGTAACATAGCTGTTATAATATTATCATGTGACAGAGCTTTTAGATTCGAGCATCCCAGAAATATCGCGCAAAGTGATATAAGACGTCGTGTGCTAGGTTAACGTATCGTAGTATATGAAGTATGCGTGAGACATTATATTATATTTTGAGCTTCGGAATGAAGCAACGCAGTGTCGTAGAACTTTAGAAATAGTAATAAAAATGACTAGAAATTCTCCCACACATAATATAAGCCTAACTGTTTTCAATTCGTTGCAAATTTGTTCATCGTGCTTTTTTACCAATTAAACCTTTTGATCGATAATTAGTGCTTAATCGATTTATGCAATGGTGTTTTTAATCATTGAAGGCGGTGAAAAGAAATCTTGTAAATAATAATCGATGTCAACTTTTAATATTTTCTTGCGATACAAACTACACAATTTTGTCTTGATTATTCTGTATACTTTCTCTGCGTAGCATTGAACGCATTTCAGATATAACTGTCACCTGTTAATAGTAACTAGCTGTAAGCCCGTTGACCTCAACGGAGAGATTTTTGTTGCATTTTTAAGTAGTCAGAAAAGTTACTGGCGTGAAAAATAAATTACTAACCTATTTATTGAATAATCCAGAAATTCTGATAGTAAAAGAAATATCTCGGGGCGTATATCGACAGCCCTGCCCTGCAGTATTTAAATTGTAAATTATTTATTTTTGGAATAATGTTCTAGTTTGCTAACAACTATTTTTCGTAATAGCAGAAATTTTGTAAATTATTTAATTTTTGGAATAATGTTTATGTTTGCTAACAACCATTTTTCTTAGAAGCAGAAATTTCGTTAATTATTTTATTTTTGGTATAATTTTTAAGTTTGCTAACAATTATTTTTCATAGTAGCAAAAATAGTCCTTGTAAATTACTTAATTTTTGGAATAATGTTTAAGTTTGCTAACAATTATTTTTTCTATTAGCAGAAATAGACCTCGTAAATTATTTAATTTTTGGAATAATGTTTAAATTTGCTAACAACCATTTTTCATAGTAGCAAAAATAGTCCTTGTAAATTACTTAATTTTTGGAATAATGTTTAAGTTTGCTAACAATTATTTTTCCTATTAGCAGAAATAGACCTCGTAAATTATTTAATATTTGGAATAATGTTTAAGTTTGCTAACAACCATTTTTCTTAGAAGCAGAAATTTCGTTAGTTATTTTGTTTTTGGTATAATTTTTAAGTTTGCTAACAATTATTTTTCATAGTAGCAAAAATAGTCCTTGTAAATTACTTAATTTTTGGAATAATGTTTAAGTTTGCTAACAATTATTTTTTCTATTAGCAGAAATAGACCTCGTAAATTATTTAATTTTTGGAATAATGTTTAAATTTGCTAACAACCATTTTTCATAGTAGCAAAAATAGTCCTTGTAAATTACTTAATTTTTGGAATAATGTTTAAGTTTGCTAACAATTATTTTTCCTATTAGCAGAAATAGACCTCGTAAATTATTTAATATTTGGAATAATGTTTAAGTTTGCTAACAACCATTTTTCTTAGAAGCAGAAATTTCGTTAGTTATTTTGTTTTTGGTATAATTTTTAAGTTTGCTAACAATTATTTTTCATAGTAGCAAAATAGTCCTTGTAAATTACTTAATTTTTGGAATAATGTTTAAGTTTGCTAACAACCATTTTTCTTAGAAGCAGAAATTTCGTAAGTTATTTTGTTTTTGGTATAATTTTTAAGTTTGCTAACAATTATTTTTCATAGTAGCAAAAATAGTCCTTGTAAATTACTTAATTTTTGGAATAATGTTTAAGTTTGCTAACAATTATTTTTCCTATTAGCAGAAATAGACCTCGTAAATTATTTAATTTTTGGAATAATGTTTAAGTTTGCTAACAACCATTTTTCTTAGAAGCAGAAATTTCGTTAATTATTTTATTTTTGGTATAATTTTTAAGTTTGCTAACAATTATTTTTCATAGTAGCAAAAATAGTCCTTGTAAATTACTTAATTTTTGGAATAATGTTTAAGTTTGCTAACAATTATTTTTCCTATTAGCAGAAATAGACCTCGTAAATTATTTAATATTTGGAATAATGTTTAAGTTTGCTAACAACCATTTTTCTTAGAAGCAGAAATTTCGTTAATTATTTTGTTTTTGGTATAATTTTTAAGTTTGCTAACAATTATTTTTCATAGTAGCAAAAATAGTCCTTGTAAATTACTTAATTTTTGGAATAATGTTTAAGTTTGCTAACAATTATTTTTCCTATTAGCAGAAATAGACCTCGTAAATTATTTAATTTTTGGAATAATGTTTAAGTTTGCTAACAACCATTTTTCTTAGTAGCAAAAATAGTCCTTGTAAATTACTTAATTTTTGGAATAATGTTTAAGTTTGCTAACAATTATTTTTCCTATTAGCAGAAATAGACCTCGTAAATTATTTAATATTTGGAATAATGTTTAAGTTTGCTAACAACCATTTTTCTTAGAAGCAGAAATTTCGTTAATTATTTTGTTTTTGGTATAATTTTTAAGTTTGCTAACAATTATTTTTCATAGTAGCAAAAATAGTCCTTGTAAATTATTTAATTTTTGGAATAATGTTTATGTTTGCTAACAACCATTTTTCTTAGAAGCAGAAATTTCGTTAATTATTTTATTTTTGGTATAATTTTTAAGTTTGCTAACAATTATTTTTCATAGTAGCAAAAATAGTCCTTGTAAATTACTTAATTTTTGGAATAATGTTTAAGTTTGCTAACAATTATTTTTTCTATTAGCAGAAATAGACCTCGTAAATTATTTAATTTTTGGAATAATGTTTAAGTTTGCTAACAACCATTTTTCATAGTAGCAAAAATAGTCCTTGTAAATTACTTAATTTTTGGAATAATGTTTAAGTTTGCTAACAATTATTTTTCCTATTAGCAGAAATAGACCTCGTAAATTATTTAATTTTTGGAATAATGTTTAAGTTTGCTAACAACCATTTTTCTTAGTAGCAGAAATAGTCCTTGT